>ML660765.1:35146031-35432015 GCA_007570785.1 Antilocapra americana
ACAAAGTGATGTCTCTGCTTTTTAATACTCTGTCTAGTAATACTCGTGACTTTCCTTCCAAGGAATAAGCATTTTTTAATTTCATGGCTGCAGTGACTGTCCACAAGGATTTTGAAGGTCCAGAAAATAAAATCTGTCCCTGTTTCCATTTTCTTCCCCATCTCTTTGCCATGAAATGATGGGACTGAAATGATGATCTAAGTTTTTTTAATGTTGAATTTCAGGCTAGCTTCTTCACTCTCCTTTTTCACCCTAATCAACAGGCTCTTTAGTTATTTGCTTTCTGCCATTAGAGTGGTATCATCTGCATATCTGAGGTTATTGATATTTCTCCCAGCAGTCTTGAGTCCAGCTTGTTCTTCATCCAGCCTGGCATTTTGCATGATATACTCCGCATAGAAGTTAAATAAGTAGGGTGACAATATAAAGCCTTGATGTACTCTTTCCCAATTTTGAACCAGTCTGTTGTTCCCTGTCTGATTCTGTTAGTTCTTAATCTCATATGATAGCTCTATTTTTAGTTTTTGAGGAACCTCCTGACTGTTTTCCATAGTAGCTACACCAGATTGCATTCTAACTAAAAGTGTAGGAGATAAAACCACAATCTTGATGGGAGATTATTGTTTTCTGATTAATCTCTACCTGAAACACATAAAAATTTAATAGGGACATATGAAGATTAGGGCTCCCCCATGGCTTAGCAGTAAAGAATCTTCCTGCAATGCAGGAGCTACAGGAGACATAGGTTTGATCCCTGGGTCAGGAAGATCCCCTGGAGAAGGGCATGGCAACCCACTCCAGTATTCTTGCCTGGAGAATCCCATGGACAGAGAAGCCTGGTGGGCTACAGTCCTTGGGCTCACAAAGAGTTGGACACAGTTAAAGTGACTTAGCACACATGCACATAAATATTTGAAGAATGCATTTAGCATGCTTGATGAAATGAGCACACAGAGAACCCATCACCTTAATTAGATAATAGATATCTTCTTTAAGAATACAGTTACTTAAAATTTTTTCCATCCCCTAAATATAAAATAAATCATAATAAATACTAAGCAATTAATATCATACTCAGCAATTTAATTAGAAAAATTATTAGTTATTAAAAATAGCATTAATTTTTTAATATTTGGACAGAAACTAAAAATAGGTCAAAGAAGAAAGAATAATAGAAATTTTTAGATTAAGTAAAAATATGAAGTAGTAAAAATGCTATATATTGAATTGTAAACCTTTTAAGAAAAACTAATGCCTGAAATTTTCATATTACATAAAATGGACCTAAAAAAATAAGCTGACAGAATAGCTAGTGTAATAGGAGGAAAATAGAAAAAATTTAAAATAGCTGATAAACTAGAAAAGAAATGGGACAAAAAATCAATAGTTGGTTCTTTGAAAAAATTTATAATAAGCCATACATAATCCTAGGAAAGTTAATCCAGAAAAGAAATAGAAGATATGTAGAGATTAAAAAGAAATACAAAATATTACTTAGAGCTTTAGGTCAATAGTTGTGAAGGTTTTCAATTACAAGATCAATTTCTTTAAAAATGTAATTTATCAAACCTGATTCAAGAGAAAAACAGAAAAGCTGAATGATCATTAAAAATCCTAATGTACAATGAAAGATCTTAACCACTAACGAAAATGGAATTAATAGTTAAAACTATCTCTTTTCCCCATCCCCAAACCCTTTTATTCATACCAAGTGAGTTTTTCAGGTAAATTTTGACTGGATATTCAAGGAACAGATAACATCACTGAACACTTCCACTTTATATTCAAAGCTAATGTAACCTAGAAGTCAAAATCAGGCAAGTACTGGAAGAAAGAAAAATCACTGGCCATCTCACAAATGAACATAGATTGGGCATCTGAATTAAAACAAATTAAAACTGTCAGTTTTGAAAAGATATCTCAAAGATTAAAAAGCAAGTCACAGACCTTGAAATGTATTTGAATTTCATCTAACCAACCAAGCACTATTATCTAGAGTCTGTTACGAAAATGTACAAATTAGCAGCAATAAGAGACAGCTAACAGAAGCGAAGTCCAATTTGTACTGTGTGCAAAGCAGTTCGGTGAATACCCAGCTTACAGAAGGGAAGGAAGTGTCATCTCTGCCCCAACGATGCTCACGATGCTCAGTCCAGAGGAGGAATAAGAAGCAATAAACAGGTAAACAAATAAATCAAGTTGAATACATTTTATTATGGATTGAATTGTGTCAACCAAATTCATGTGTTAAGTCCTAACTCCCAGTACCTCACAATATGACCTCATTCAGAACTAACATCATTCCATATGTAATTAGCTAAGATAAAGTTATTAAGGTGGGCCCTAATCCAGTGTGACTGATGTCCTAATAAAAAGGGGAGACTTGGATACAGAGGCATACAGGTAGAATTAAAATATACGTTAAGATGAAAACAGAACTGAGGGTGCGATGCTTCTACAAGCCACAGAGTTCCAAAGACTGTCAGCACACCACCAGAAACTAGAACAGAGGCATGGAACACAGCCCTCAGCAGGAACTAACCCTGCCAACACCTTGATCTTGGACTTCTAGCCTCTAGAACTGTGAGACAGTGCATTTCTGCTGTTTAAGCCACTCAGGTACTTTGTCACAGCAGCTGTGAGAAACTAATACACATTTATTTAAAGATAATAAATGAGGAAATGTATTGGAGAACAGTGGAGAATCTTGCCTGGATAAATGGTCAAGGAAAATCTTCCAGAGAATGTCTTAGTTAAACTGACATAGGAAGGAAAAGAAGAATGCAAGCATGCTGAGAGTATGGGGCAGGACATCTCAGTGAGAGAGAACAATGTAGCCCAACCAGCTAAAGTAGAGAAAAGCTTATTTACAACACATTAAAGTGAAATAGAATCATGGAGGCAGTGGCAGGAATTGATGATAGAATATAGGTTCTTGGGCCTTAGCCTTTTGAAGGATAAATGATGACCCAAAATAGAACACTCAAAGTCAAGTTTGTCCTCATCTATTTGGGGGTCTCCAAGGTCATGGACACCCTATAGAATCCCTTGATCACCCTCAGACAGTGATAACATGCCATCCTCAAGGTGTTTTCTCCATAGGGAGTATGGTGAAAGTGCCACTTCCAGGGATGGGAGTATAGTAGAATTGAAAGTCATTAGACTACCTCCAAGCCCCAATCTACCCTCCGAAGTATCTTTACACCAGCTCTGGTATCTTTAGTGTCTATTTGAATATTCCTTGTCCGCTCACCACCTCTAAGTACAGTCCATTCTGTTTCTTAGCTCTAGCTTAAAAGTTCACTTCAACTAGGTAATACAAACACGTGGCACAAAGGTTAAAAAGATTAAAAAATGTTTACAGTGAAAATTACATCTCCCTCTTCCCCTGCTCTCTTCAGAAGAGTTTCTGTTACAGAAGCAATTACTACTACCAGCAAAGTCTATGCATTTATAAACATACATGAATATAATTAGAGCAATTATACACACCCTCCTGCCTGGTATTTTTTCTCTCATAGCTTCCATATCGGTAACTGGAGAACTATTCTTTCTTAACAGCTGTATGTATAGTTTTCTTCTGTGGTTCAAATTTGTTGTTAAATTTTCTCTTTGACTGAATCGAACTCTAATCTCCTCATATTTTTCCTTGTTTGTCTGTTTGCTGAAGTCCTTGAAAATGGAGCTAATCTCACTTGTGCTCTACTTCCTGCTTGAAGTAAGGAAAGTTTCCCTGTACAGTAAGACCCCTACACACGAACCTTGAAGTTTCAAACTTTAAAAGATCCCAACATGTACCTCATTGGTGTCAGGCACGAGTGAAATTGCAGCTTGCTCTCTATCTCTTATTGCTGACAATCCTTTAGCTCTGCCATCTCCCACCTCCTGTCCCTCCAACAGTCAGTAACTCTTCTTACCTGTTCCCTCACTACCAGCCCCTGTGTGCCAGCCGTCATACTATACGTGTACTTCTCAAGGTAGTGCACTGTAAGACTAAAAATGTTTTCTTTATTTTTTGTTTTGTTTGTTTTTTATGTATTATTTGTGTGAAAAAGTACTATCAACCTATCACAGTCCAGTACTATATGGCAGATTGTGTTAGTTGCATACCTGGGCTCACTTTGTTGGACTTACAAACAAATTGCACTTACAAGCGCACTCTTGGAATCAGCTCCTTCATATGTAGGGGATTTACTGTACTATGTGGAGGCTGATAGAGTACTCTGCTGCCATAAATAGCTATGGAAGTGATGATGAATTCTGGAAGACACTATAGATATTGGTTAAGAAGACAGGCTGTTTTCAAATCTGGATTCTACCACTTCCAGCTGAGCGATCTTGGACCAGTTACTCAAACTCTGTGTCTCCACAATTTCTTCAACTGGAAAATGGAAATAAAAAGAGCACTCAAGAAGACAGAGTTGTTGAGTAGATTAGATGATGTTTGTCAAATGTCTAGCACACGGTAAGAATTCAATCAATGCTAATTGCTGCTGTTATCTCCATTTTCCTTAGAGGATAAAGATCAACTTCCCAAGACCTCTTAGATGATGCTCAGAGAGAAAAACATATAATGAAAGGAAACCTCTGCTCTCAGCTCACATCTTTGTCTCTTGAATATTATCTCTGCTCTAGGGGATAATTGTGTGTGGGTATATGTGCATTGTTATTAAGGAAAGATGGCAGGTAGCTTGTTTTCAGATCCAGTCCTTACTGACACCAAAAGCAGTTGACTTTGATCTGTGTCAGGAGAATGTCATTGGACTTGCAACTATCTTCCCACAGAAGCACGCCCCCCATCTCAAACTAGGGGCATCTGCTCACACACACAACTACAAGCTCCAAGGACCCAGAGAAATCATCTGAGGCACTTGGGGCGGTGGCAAGCACCACACAAACGCACCCTATACCTGACTGTGCCAGAGTCTTTGCAGGCAGCAAGACAGATTTCTGGCTCTGAAAAAGTGTGGGTTAGTCCCAGGCGGCCTTTCTGTGTGGGTCAGTTAGTATTTCTGGGTGACTACACTAACTCTGCCCGGTTAGTGTAGTCACCCAGAAATACCCTTGTGTGCTTGCCAGTCCTCAAATCAGCAGCATTGCAGGCAGCTTTGGCTTAACTTCTAAAGTGAGCAGGCAGCTTAAAACCTCAGTGATGATCTAAATGGGTTCTTAGAGATACACTTAGCAAGACAGCTCAAATCAATAAGATGCTGCTAAATACCAGTGATTGTTTGAATTAATTTGTGGAGGTGCTGCCATGTAGGAAATGCACATTCGTATTAATTACTGTTAAGAGATTTTCATCAGCAGCATTTAAATTATAATATTTCTCACCAAATTGGGATACTTAGGTGTAGAATCCTAAATATAATATAGAAGCAGAGGTAAATGTTCTGTAAAGCCATTTATCTTCATAGAAGAAGATACAGCCATCTTTCTTCGTAGAAGGAGAATAAAAGTGGATATGTGGCCACATATGATATGATGTGGCCACATATGATATGCCAAGCTCTAAATATTTTACAAATAATACAATTAACCCTCGTGATAACACCATGAAATACTATTTTTTTAATCTTTTTTTTACATAATAAACTCAGGCACAGAAAGGATATAGGACTAAAGATCAAACACCTTTTATGTGAAGGGTGATGGAGCCAAGATTTGAACCCAAGCTGACTGACTCTGGACCCCACATGCTTTACTGCTGATTACAACATCTCCCACATGACTGCAAACTTGTAAATATCTAGTTTTCAAATTCTAGTCTATACTAAGAGAACATGGGGCTTTGGATCCAGATGAGTCTGGGTTAGTATCCTGACTCCACACTTTGTAGCTGTGTGAAGGTGAACTCCTAAGCCTGTTTCTTTATCTGCAAAACATTAGCACCCATGTGTCTCACGTGATACGATAGTAAGATAATACAGGCAGAATGCATGGTAAGATGGTGCTTCCAGGCCTAGCCTGTTCCATAAACTCCAGTTTACTCACTTGACTTGTTTCTGGAACGGTATATACAACACTGTGGCGAACACCAGGCAGAAATGATCAGCACAGGCTGTTCAACATGGTTCACATTCTCCTCACACACATCATGCAGACTGGACACTACTGAGTCAGGAGGTACGTGCTGCTGTGAGACCAAATAAAGGGGCTTTTTCTTTTAACTTTTTACTTTATGTTGGAGTATAGCCAATCAACAACGTTGTGATAGTTTCAGGTAGACAGGCAAAGGACTCAGTCATACATATACATGTTTCCATTCTCCCCCAAACTTCCCTCCCAAGGGGGACTTTGACCAGACAAAAAAGGTTTCCCTGAAGAGATGAAGAACACTTGTCAGTTCATCATTCAAGAGGCAGCTCTTTAGCCCAGCAGATCTAATTGTCTCTATGCATGGTCATGAAGACATTGTCATGTCTTCATGCAAGGGTAGACATTGGGTCTACCCTTCACCCAATGCAAGGGTAGACATTGGGTCTTCTCTTTGCTGTGAATCTGAGCGCTGGCACTCGGGAGGCCGTCAGAGAACAGTAGGCTGCTGCAGGGCCTGTGTTAGAGATTGGACCCCTACATCCCTGTGAGTCCTGCAGGGACAGTGCTGGAGAAACCTCAGTGTGACCTCTTCTGGGACAGCCTGTAGCACACCAGAGCTGCTCAGTACATAATAGTGGAAAGTATAAAGAACAAATACAAAATGCAGAGGGGAAATTCTGGGATTTAGAGTACCTCACATTATTCAGAGTTCTTTGTCTGAATCACTAAGGCAGAGCTCAGTGTGAACTACCAGGTTTAAATGATTCCGCCACCTATAGGCTGCCTGATCTTGAGCAAGTTCTCTCTTTATGTGCCTCAGTTTCCTCCTCCTAAAAATAGGTTATCAGTTCAGTCGCTCAGTCATGTCCGTGTCCGACTCTTTGTGGCCCCATGGACTGCAGCATGCCAGGCTTCCCTGTCCATCACCAACTCCCAGAGCTCACTCAAACTCATGTCCAACGAGTCTGTGATACCATCCACCCATCTCATGCTCTGTCATCCCCTTCTCCTCCTGCCTTCAATCTTTCCCAGAATCAGGGTGTTGTCCAGTGAATCAGGTCTTTGAATCAGGTGGCCAGAGTATTGGAGTTTCAGCTTCAACTCTTCCAATGAATATTCAGGACTGATTTCCTTTAGGATTGACTGGTTTGATCTTCTTGGAAGAAAAGCTATGACCAAACACAACAGCATATTAAAAAGCAGACTTTACTTTGTCTAGTCAAAGCTCTGGTTTTTCCAGTAGTCATGTGTGAATGTGAGAGTTGGACTATAAAGAAAGCTGAGCAGGGAAGAATTGATGTTTTTGAACTGTGGTGTTGGAGAAGACTCTTGAGAGTCCCTTGGACTGCAAGGAGATCAAAAATAGATTATGGTGGTAATTAGATAAGACAGTGTGTCAATCACTTTGCACAGTGTTGGCATATGGTAACCTTCATCACTGTGTTAATGGACGTAGTGGTCCATGGTACATGATGTATGTTTTCCGTTTGTTTTTTTTAATCCATGTAGCACAACTAAAATGACTGGTCACAGCATTCTTTAACGTAAAAGGAAGAACTGAGGTTCAGAGGTCTGAAGTTACACAGCTAGTCAAACCCAGGTCAGCAGGCTCCAAACCCAGCAAGCCAGGTGAACCAGCCTTTAGAGCAGGACCTTGCCACTCGGAAATCATCAAAGAAAAACGCCGCTCAGAGAGCAGGCGCAGAAGTGTGATGTCAGCTGAAACTAGCTCCTTCCTTCTGAACAATTGCAGAGCACACTTTAAAAATGTTGAGCCCTAGTTGTTTCCCTCCTTCCCTCTTCTGGAATAGGGTGAAGGATGCAGAATTGTGGAACTGGAAAGAGACAGATTTCACTCCCATGAGCTCAGCAGGGAGAAGGTGAGACACCAGACAGAGGCATCCCCCTCTCACAAGACTGTGCTACCCTGAGTGTGAGGTGGGGAGCAACGCATGTTCAGTTCATTCTCCCATAGTTTACCATCTAATGGGACTCTGGCTCCTGCTACAACAGAGGCTGAAGGTCTAAACTCACGCTGCCCCCTAATGTGCGAACGCCACATCCAAGAAGGCTGCAGCTGGGACGGTAGAGATGATGTTGCCTGAGCAGCTGACGAAAAGCAGGAAGAGAGGGGAAGGACTCCAATACCTTTAGCAGCAGGCTCTGTGTGAATTCACTGTGTCACTAGCCCTGTGTTTTGTCTTGTCTGTGCCAGGGATTCTCAACCTCAGCGCTAGTGATTTTGTGAGCTGAATAATTCTTTCTTATGAGAGAGTTTTCTTTGCATCCATTGTAAATGTTTAGCACTGTCTCAGGGATAATGCTAAAAAGATACTTTCTTGATATCCTTTCATTTAGATACCAGTTAAAATCTTCAGCTGTGACAACCAAAGATGTTTCTGGACATTGGCAGTTGTCTTCTAGGACAAAACTGCCCCCAGTTGAGAACTAGGATTTGACATCTGACTTGCAAACGTACCATGGCTGTGGGTTTGGCATGCTCCTGACTTCATTTAAGGGCACAGCCTAGAGTTCATGGCCTGACTGTACCTAAAGAAAAAGTCCTGCATCACTGGGAGAGATATTTTTGTTCTGTCTTTGCAGATTGAAGCAAATCAGGAAGCATTTGGCTCATCCTCTTGTCTCATGTGGAAGGAAGCAGTCATGAGGCACTTAGCTTCCTCAGCTTATTTTCAGCTTTCTAAGGCCCACCTATATTTTTAGGAAATAGTTTCTCAGCACCTGATGTGCAGTGGTATGATTCATGTCCAGAGAGGTGAACTGAAGGAAAAAGTTGTTGCAGAAATCCCTGCCATGCCTCCACCTCCACACACAGGGCTGGGGAACAGCAGCAGATCACTAACAAGCTAGCTGATGTTCATCTTGAAAATCATACTTAGCTCTATCCCACAAATATTTCTTGGCCCGATTTCTTGTATTAGGCATTGTGCCAGATAAAGTGGAAGGTGCTGGGATGAAAGAAGCATTGCCCCCAGATCCAAAGTTTCTAATCTGTTTGGAAGGACCACGTGGGCTACATATCTTCGAAATTCAAGAGCTGCAGTTTGAATCCAGATTTGGATTCTATCTGGTCACCTGGTGAACTTGGGGTATGCATTATTCCAGGGGCCAGAGTGAATGTGTGGGCTCTTTCTAGACATTGATTTGCATTAGAACTTCTGCCTTCTTTATCTGGATCCTTGGTTTGGAAAAACAAGGGTTCAGGAGAACAGAATAGTCATTTATTCACTCAATACATATTTATTGAACACAATTATGTTCAAGACTGTGCTACCCTGAGTGTGAGGTGGTGAGCAAAGCATGGTCAATTCATTCTCCCATAGTTTACCATCTAATGGGGAAGACAGACATTAGGCAGAAATGTCACAAAATAATGTGTATTCACCATTAATAATAAGAGCTACAATAGAAAAGATCAGGTATACCTCTGTGTCTGAGCCTGGTTACAGTCTGAGACTGATGGGGAAGGTGTTACAAGCAGTGGCTCCAGGAGCTGTTAACATGATGGGCTTTGTGAGATGAGGTATAAGCAGGATGACTGCAGGATCAGTGAGACAGGGAAGTGGCGAGTTGCGTTTCTGTAGAGGAAGCAGCACCATGTTAGTTCCTGGTGGCGTTTGTGGTTAGGAAGTTCCCTGGGCAGGGAATGTGTTCACAAAGAGGACCCTGGGGGTGGGGGTGGGGGTTAAATACACCCCAGTGGATTCCTGGGCCCCAGAAATCAAGGAGGAGGGGGCCAGAATTGCACAAGTTCCTATGAAACTCCCCCGAGGATTCCTCGAAGTAACTCTAGGACATTCTGACCTAGGGCTGATCATGGCTTTACAGTGTGAAAGTGGAACCAAAAGTCTGCAAACTACATCACAAAGTTATTTAATAGGAGACAAAGGAAAGGCCTGGGCTCTGAGGCCCTTGTAGCGGAGGGCCCTTCAGATGACAGGGAAGTTTTGAAGATTCCTGAAAGAGGAAAGGCTTTACCTGAGCCTGGACGTAAGAATGTTTTAGAAGTGTTTCTTAAACTGATGTCATCATTCCCAAATATTATCTGGGAAGTATTTTCTGCTCAGAATGAAGAACTACTGAGATTCAAAAGGGAATGGCCTCTCTCTACAGAACACAGTGGAGGGAAAGAAGACAGTTGTATTAGGAACCTAATCAAATATGTGTGGTAAGTCATTTCAGTGGTGTCCAACTCTTTGGAACCCATGGACTGTAACCCACCAGGTTCCTCTGTTCTTGAGATTCTCCAGGCAAGAATACAGAAGTGGGTAGCCCTTCCCTTCTCTAGGGGATCTTCCCAACTCATGGGTCTCCTGTATTTCGGACAAATTATTTACCCTCTGAGCCACCAGGAAAGCCTAAATGGAGGTTACTAAGTGAGATCCAAAAGTCTCCTCTGGAAGGAATATACTGCCTATAATTTATCAACTTACAAATATTTATCTGGCATGTACTTTGTGCAAACCAAGAGTAGTAAGAACTCTAGATCACAGTGCTAACCATGGACCAAATCCCAGATCTACCATGTTTTAGCCATGTGATAAAGGGCAAGTTTATTAACATCTCTACTTTTTTATTTTCTCATATATGAAATAGGAATAATAATATCTATGTGTAGAAGCATCCTTTGCATATAGCAAATACTATACAGTTGTTACTATTATCTTTTTAATTTTTAATCATCACAATTATTGTAATAGCCCAGACTATATTACAGGAATCCTCTTAGTCCTCATAAAATACAGTTTTATTGTTTCCATTTGTTTACAGAATGAGAAAACTGAGGCCTAGAAAGATGAAGCAGTTAACTCACTTAGCTACTGAGTTGCAAATCAGTATTTCAATCCAGGGTGTTGGACTCCAAGTTCATTCTCCCAACCACTACCCTAGAATGATAGGCCTGTACGAAATAATGTACATGAAGTACCAACCAAGATTTCTGACACTCAGTAAATGACAGTTATTGTCATTTTCGTCCTTATCACTGGTGTATGATTTCCTTCTTAAATGAGATAATGGATATACAGCATTTGGTTCAATAACGCACACATTTAGTATTCCAACTCAAAAGGCTTTATTCCAGCTGGCAAGGAGTGAGGTTCAAATTCCTAAATCAGTAAGCTTTGCATCTTGAATGGAGAAGAATTATGGGTGAACCCTGAAAAGAATCAGCCTGCAATGCAGGAGATATGGGTCTAATTCCTGAGTCAGGAAGATCCCCTGGAGAAGGGAATGGCTACCCGCTCTAGTATTCTTGCCTGGAGAACTCAATGGACAGAGGAGCCTGATGGGCTACAGTCCACGGGGTTGCAAAGAGTAAGACACGACTGAGCAACTAACATGTTCGCTTTTCACCACTAGTTGTAAAGGAAAAAGAAAACTCTTTTCCCCCAGGTGCTAAGAAACACAAATCCCATCAGGCTGCATAAAGCTGTGAACTCCAGGACTTTCTGGTTTACCTCTGTTTTCCCATTTGACCAACTGGGGATGAGTCCCAAATTTATGTGTTTCTCCACAAGCATCAGATAGCCGGCATTCGTGAATTGCTTAATTCAAACTGTAATTGGGCACCTGAATCCAGCCATACACTGATTTTTAGGCACATACTGAAAGTCGTGTTCAGAATTAGAAGAGCCCTTCATCCCTTAAATAAGCACTTTTTACAGCAATGTCAGCAAAGCAAACATCAGCTTTAATTAACAGTGACTTTGGAATGTGTGATGTTTTCCATCAGATCTGAAGGGGATTGGAGGGAGGAGGGGAAAGGACAGCACACGTCGTCACCACATGTCCAGAGAGAAAAGGAGATAATCCAGGATGTAGAAGTCGACCCCAATTTGCTTAAAAATAGAAGAGAAGTGTTTAGAAACCTCAAGTGGCTAATGGCGGAGATGGTTGAAAAGATGACTCATCTCCCAGAGTGTCTCATCATGCATGGTCAGTGGGCAGCTACATTATCAGTGCCACAGGCATCTCAGCTTTAAGGAAATTGTTCTGAGCATGAGGACTTTTCTCATTTATTTGATGTACCTTTATAAAACACAAATCTGAAAAAAAAAAATCCGTTCTTATTACTGCTTAACATTCTTTAATGAATCTCCATTTCACTGATAATAAAATGTAGACTTTCCCTTACCCCCGATATTAATTTCCTAGGGTTACCATGGCAAATTCCCATTTTTGGTTGCCTTCACCTATAGAAACTTATTCTTTCATGGTTCTAGAACCTAGTTGCCCAAAATCAAGGTGTAAAGGTCTTGGCAAAGATCCTTCCTTGCTTCTTCATGAGCTTCCAGTGATGGCCAGTGACCCCAAACATTCCTTACCTTCTAGATGCAGGACTGTACTCTCTGCCTTTGTCTTCACATGACCCTCTTCTCTGTGTGTCTCTCAGTCTGTCTGTTTTCTTTTCTTCAAGGATAACACTCACTGGAATAGGGCCCATCCTACCTGTGGTGGTGTTGTTCAGTCGCTAAAGTTATGTCTGACTCTTTGTGACCCCATAAAGTGCAGCACACCAGGCTTCCCTGTCCTTTACTATCTCCTGGAATTTGCTTAGATTCATGTCTGTTGAGTCAATGATGCCATCCAACTATCTCATCCTCTGTTGCCTGCTTCCCTCCTTCCCTCTTTTCCAGCATCAGGGTCTTTTCCAGTGAGTCAGCTCTTTGCATCAGGTGGCCAAAGTATTAGAGTTTTCAGCATCAACCCTTCCAATGAATGTTCAGGGTTTATTTCCTTGAGGATTGACTGATTTGTTCTCCTTGCTTCCAAGGAACTCTCAAGAGTCTTCTCTTGTACTTAAGCAACTTCATTGTAACCAATTACGTCTACAAAGACCCTGTTTCCAAGTAAGGCCACATCTGGGGTGCTGGGCAGACCTGAATTTTAGGGAAACCCTTTAGCCCAGTTCACACTTCATCCCACTCTCCACCTTTACCAGCTGAGACTCAGTCATAGTGGCTGCCCCTCAATTCTCTGAATATGTCAGACTCTTTCCCACCCTTTGAACTTGTGAGTCCTCTCAGCCCAGAATGCTCCCTGCCATCTCTTCACCTGACTGGCTACTTCACACCCTCACATCTCAATTTAAATCACCTCCTCTGAGAAACCTGCCCTTTACCCACCTGTCTAAGCTCCCTGATCCCATCAACTATTCTCAGGCACTATATTTGTTTCTTTTCTTGTATTGTTATTTAGCATCACACCAGTGATCTGTGTATTTTCTTAGCCTTCTCAATGAAAGTCAGCTTGTCCACAACTAACTTGTTCCCTCTGAGCTTGTTCTCCCAGAACCAATCACGTCCCTGTCACCAGATCACATACCAAATGGAGAGCTGATCATTTAAGAAACAACTTGGGTATCTATTCTGTGCAAGGCTAAGTGTTGAGGACTTGAGGGACATGGAATATGTGAAATATAATTTGTGCTTTCAAAGAACTTAGGCTGGGGGCACAATCAGAGATAGATACCCAAAATTGTAATATAGGCTATATTAAGTTCAAGTAGAGAGGGACTGAAAAAGTGCCATAGGAAAGACTCATTTTAGCAAAGCTGGCAGTCTCAGGGGAACAGAGGGACACAGGTGGGGAGAGACTCAGAAAGTTGCTATCAGAGCAAAAGGGAGAGTAATTGATTGATGCAAAAGGTGAGAGTAATTCAGGATGCACATACCTAAGGGAACCCCCCAGGGCATCAGGTGCATCTGTGGGCCTGGCCCAGGGAGCCAGGTGGAGTAATGTGTGAGCCCAGCTGCTGCAGCAAACAAGGCGGTCAAGAGGAAGGCACAGCGGCTGAAGCCTTCTCGGCCCTGGCTTCCAGGGTCCTGGTTCCTGGACCTCCAGGGGCCCAGAAGCCATACGTGTTTAATGAGTTCTGACAAACACTGGAGACTCAGGGTGAGCTTTTGCTCCCCACCCTTGGGTGCCCTTCACAGCTGGGGCAGGTCCTCCATGACAACTTTCTTTAGATTTCTTTCTGCCCCTCCCTCCAGTTGCCAACCTAGAATGGTTTGTTTAAGCCCCGAGTGAAATGAAATCGCTCTGCTCCTGGAGTAAATGGCACTCAACTTTAATACACTAGACAGCTGGCTTAGCAAGAGCTTCTTTCCTCCCTTTTCTCCTAGTCCTGCAGGACACCCTTCTGGGCCCCCAGCTGCAGCAGCTAGTAGTGCCTGGCTTACGTGTTCATGCTCACGGTCTTCACTTCCTGTGAGAGTCTACAACAGGCAACCTGTCAGAGGTCAGGGCGATCCCTTAATGTCCAGTGAATATAGAAATGCAGTTTCCTCTGCAGTCTGCAGGTCAGAATCAAAGGTCCTTCTGGAGGAATTCTATCATTCTGAAGGGCATGTGTAAACATGAAGCAAGACAACTTAGCTAACCCGGGGGTACGATAGTGAGCCTTGAATATGGTCTCCCGAGTTGCAGACAGGTCCTTTCCTGACTGAGCCACCAGGAAAGTCCAAATATGTTTACTTGCTGCTGTTCAGTTAAGTCCTGTCTGACTCTGTGACCCCATGAACGGCAGCACGGCAGGTTTCCCTGACCTTCACTATCTCCCAGAGTTTGCTCAAACTCATATCCATTGAGTCAGTGATGCCATCCAACTATCTGATCCTCTGTCACCCCCTTCTCCTGCCCTCAATCTTTCCCAGCATCAGGGTCTTTTCCAGTGAATTGGCTCTTCACATCAGGTGGCCAAAGTATTGGAGCTTCTGCATCAGTCCTTCCAATTAATATTCAAGATTGATTGCCTTTAGGATTGACTGGTTTGATCTCCTTGCTGTCCAAGGGACTCTCAAGAGTCTTTTCCAGCACCACAGTTTGAAAGCATCAATTCTTTATTTTTTAAAATGAATTTATTTATTTTAATTGGAGGCTAATTGCTTTACAATATTGTAGTGGTTTTTGCTGTACATTGACATGAATCAGCCACGAGTGTACATGTGTTCCCCATCCTGAACCCCCCTCCCACCTTCCTCCCCATCCCATCCCTCAGGGTTATCCCAGTGCACCAGCCCTGAGCACCCTGTCTCATGCATCGAACATGGACTGGCAGTCTATTTCACATATGATAATATGTTTCAGTGCTATTCTCTCATATCATCCCACTCTCACCTTCTCCCACAGAGTCCAAAAGTCTGTTCTTTACATCCATGTCTCTTTTGCTGTTTCGCATATGGGATCATCGTTACCATCTTTCTAAATTCCATATATATGCATTAATATACTGTATTGGTATTTGTCTTTCTGACTTCACTGTATAATAGGCTCCAATTTCATCCACCTCATTAGAACTGATTCAAATGCATTCTTTTTAATAGCTAAGTAATATTCCATTGTGTATATGTAAACAGCTGAAAGCATCAATTCTTTGGTACTCAACCTTCTTTATGGTCCATCTCTCACATCTGTACATGACTACTGGAAAAACTATAGATTTGACTATATGGACTTTGGTCGGCAAAATGATGTCTCCACATTTTAATGCATTGTCTAGGTTTGTCATAGCTTTTCTTCCAAGGAGCAAGTATCTTTTAATTTCATGGCTGCAGTACCATCCACAATGATTTTGGAGCCCAATAAAATAAACTTTTTTTTGGTTTCCATTTTTTCCCCATATCTTTACCATGAAGTGATGGGACTCGATGCCATATTGAGTTTTAAGCCAGCTTTTTCACTCTCCTCTTTCACCCTCATCAAGAGGATTACTAGTTCCTCTTAGCTTTCTGTTACTAGGGTTGTGTCAGCTACGTATCTGAGGTCACTGATATTTCTCCCAGCAATCTGATGCCATCTTGTGCTTCATATAGCCTGGCATTTCACATGATGTACCCTGCATCTAAGTTAAATAAGCAGAGTGACAATATACAACCTTGATGTATTCTGATTCAAACTCCTGGTTTGAACTAGACAGGAAACAACAGACTGGTTCAAAATATTGTTTCTTGACCTGCATACAGGTTTCTCAGGAGCCAGGTAAGGTGGTCTGGTATTTCCATCTCTTTAAGAATTTTCCAGTTTCTTGTGATCCACACAGTCAAAGACTAGCATAGTCAATGAAGCAGAAGTAGATATTTTTCTGGAATTCCAGAATTTCAGAATATATTTGCTAGGGAATTCATTTAGGAGGTCTCTGATTTTGGAGGCTGAAAGAGACAATACATGAAAAGTACTTAGCACCTCAGTTGCACATAGTAAACACCAGTTAGTGTTAGCTACTATCACCCCTTTTATTACTGCTCCTATTCATGTTTTCACATCTCTTGTGGAAGTGAAAACCTTCATAGCATCTAAGGGAAGACTGATCCCTCCTCAAACACTCGCTGCTGTGTCATCTGAAGGGAGTTGGAGAGGGAGTGAAGGTGAAGAGGAGAGGAGACGCTATATGAATGAAGGTGGCTGGAGGAGAAAGATCCCAGGGAGAAGAGGGAGAAGTAGCTGCTGTGGGAGATAGAATGTGAAAGTTGACTATTTAAGAAGACTGGGGTGTGATGTGGATTAGCTGGTTCCCCATATCTCTTTTCACTGGACTGTACATCAGTTTTTAAGCTTCTAGAGTGGGCCTAGTAGGGTTACTAGATGTGATGAGATTAGAAACTTGGTTATGGGCTAGAGAGGCCCAGGGACCATTAGTCACAACTGGGCTTAGAGATGAATGCTTTGTTAACTTCCTAGGGGTGCCAGAACACATTACCTAAACTTGGCAACTTGACAGAAATGTGTCCCTTCACAGTCCTGGAGGTCAGAGTCCAAAATCCTGCAGGGCCATAGTTCCTGTAGGGGCTCGAGGGGAGAGCCTGTTATTCACCTCTTGTAGCTTCTGGTGGCTGTTGGCATTCCTCAGTGGATGGCCACCTCACCCTGTCCTCTGTCACTGTGGTCATAATAACCTTCTCTATCTCAGATCTCCCTCTGCCTTTCTATTATGAGGACGCTTGTCATTAGATACAAGGCCCATCTTCATATCCAGTATGATCTCCTCATTTTAAGATCCTTAAGTGAATAACATCTGCAAAGACCTTTTTCTAAACAAGGAAACACTTGTGGATTCCAGGAAACGTGACGTAGACCTATCTTTGGGAGGCTCGCTGTCCAGCCCACCGTATGTACCCTAGAGCTGAGAGAGGTTAGGTGACTTGCTGAACATCTTGGCAGTAGCACAGAGAGGAGCCCAATGCAGAAATTTGAGGAATAGAGACAGAAAATGACTTACCCAGGATAGTATGGTAGATACCAGAATCAAATCTTCTCTCCACACCAGTCTTCAGTGGTTTCACCCAAAGATATGAGTAATATGGGTATTTTTTGTAATATTTAGAAGATCTTTTTGTCTGGGTAAAATAGAAACTTTAAGGAAGATTGTTTTGCTATTGAGGTAGCCAATCTGAGATTCAACTCAAATCTTATTTTTTAATGAAGATTTAAAAGGATGGCTTATAATCAGATAAAGGAATGGACTGGACAGTGTACCATGTCAATGTCAAAACAAGAAAGGGATGATTTTTGTATAACATAGATCCCTGTCATTACCATCAGTAAGAAACATTCCTCTGTTCATACACTCATTTGTTTATTCATTTAGCAAATATTGAGGCAGTCAATATTTGCAAATATTTGCTAAATATTTGCAATAGCTTAGGGCTAGGGAGACAATGGTGAACAAAATGAACATCCTCATTGTGTTTATGGACTGTAATACAATATGGGAGAGATAGACCATCATAAAACAAAGGAGTATTCTTGAAATTTGAGAATCACTATGGATGAAATAGAGTTCTGTGAGAAAGTCTACTGCTGAAGATGCTACTTTAGAGGAATTAAAGAGGGTCTCTGTGAAATTGAGGTGAGATTTGGAGAAGCCCTCTCTGCAAAGAGGCTAGAGAAGGCATTCCCTCCCAAACACGATGCCCTAAGGGGCCAGTGAGCTTGGCATGTTCTGGGAAAACACTTGTGACCAGAACCTAGAGCTGGATGGGGAAGGTGAGTGGTATGAGATGGCAGGTGGCATTTTTCACTTTGTAGGCCATGGGAAAGGTGCGAATGACATTCGAAGTATGATGAAGTGATTTAAGTGCACGTGCATGTATGGGGGAGGGATCTAATTTGCATTTTTCAAGATCTCTGTATGGAGGAAAGATTATGGGATGGTAAGAGGGAAGCAAGAACCTTTTTGGAGTCTATAGCACCTAGGCCAAAGACAGTGAAGATTTTTTTAATTAAATTAATTTATTTATTAATATTTAATTGTATTTATTTATTTTTGGCTGTACTGGATCTTTGTCACTGTGTGGGCTTTTCTCTAGTTGCAGCAACTGCTTCACTGCAGTACACAGGCTTCTTTCTGTGGTGGCTTTTCTTGTTAAGGAGCATGGCTTGAGGATACATGGGCTCAGTAGTTGCAGCTCCCAGGCACTAGAGCACAGGCTCAGTAGTTGTGGTGCCCAGTTGCTCCGTGCTCAGTTGCTCCACAGCCTGTGAGATCTTCCTTTACCAGGGATCGAAGTATCTCCTGCATTGACAGGTGGATTCTTTACCACTGAGCCACCAGGGAAGCTCAGTAGTCAAGATCTAAACTTGGGTAGTGACTGCATATAGAAAGAGAAGGATGGATCTAAGGTATCATTTGGAGGTAAACCCTATAAGACTTGGTTGATGTACTAGATATTGGGCATCAGGAGAAAAAAATAAGTTAGGAGCCATCTTGACTCATCAACTGTCCATCAGATCCTTGGGAACAGGGATATTGTCTGTTTGCTCACCACTAGATTCCCCATGCTGAAGAGTGTTCCTAGGACACGCTGACTTCTCTAAAACTGTCTTTTGCATTTATATGATGACATAAAAGAATGACACTTTACTATTTGATAAAACATGATTTCCATTATAGCATACTTCACAGTGGATTACTAAATATTAATTTTCTACTTCATCATTATTGAGGACTGTTGATCTAGGGAGTAGGGATACTACTACTTAGGCTATATAACTTAGCAGGTTTCCTTGATGATTAAAGGCTATTACATTGTGAAAGGACTTTGAAAAGTATTAAAACAACATATGACTACAAGGCATTTTGTTGTTAATAGCCAGCTAGAAAATGAATGCTCAGTGGAATTGTCTGAATAGGCTCTTAAAGGAGTATGGAAAAAAATGGGGCTTTGGAAAGAAAGTTTCAAATGGCAAGCGATACTTAAGCAGCAAAAGACAATTTTCCAAAATGATGGGTTTGAGAAGAATGAATCAGCAATGAATGTCAATGCAAAACATTATTTAGCAAGTCTGGACATACTTCTGATTAAAGATATTTTTCCAGAGAAACCCCAGCAGAAATAATAAAATGCTAGACTGGAACCTATTCAGTTAGCTCTCCTAGCTGACCAGGATAAGCTGGGCTCACATCTTATCAAGTGCCCTCAGCTACTTTTAAGGCACGGCATATGTGCATTCAGTACTTTAGGTCTCATTATTTTAGGCTACGTGACGTGTCACACTCCTGGTGAAAGGCAAGTAGAAAGGAAGCCAGACTATATCCATAGGGAAAGAGCTCAGTTCCATTAATCATGGGAATGAGCTACGGCACAGATACACTGTTCTCATGAAGACCAAATATAGTGGCTTAGAAGAGCAAGGTTGGGTATCCCTCCCAGTTTAAAAGTAGGACAGCAGGCTAGGGCAGGTAGGCAGCTCCACGAGGTCACTGTGAGCCACAGGGTGGGCACTTGGCTCTGCCCTTCTCCACATGTGGCTTCCATCTCTGATTCCAAGGAAACTGCTGTACTGTTTTCCAGCCAACAAGAAAGGGGTAGGAGGAAGAGTCCAGGCAAGTAGATTTCTCTTTATATAGATGACCCAGAATTTGCAAATATCACTCCAGTTCATATTCCATTGGTCCTTAGTCATGTGGTCACACATAAGCCCAAGCGAGACAAAATACTGAACTATCTAGTCATTCGGCAATGTACAGAGCTATCACTTAGGGCCAGGAAGGGTGGCTGTTTCTAATAAGAAAAGATGATTATGATCCTGGGGGACAAGCTAGCAGTCCCTGCTGTGTCATGTATGTATTGAGTTTGTGCTGTGTTTGAGACTGTCAGCCGTGAATAAGACGATGGCCTGCATTCCAGAAGGCAAGAGATGCTCAAATACAGCAGTAGCTCTCACATTGCATGGAGTGTGACAAGGAGTAAATAGAAACCCAGTGTTAGGAAAGTTTAAGGAAGGTGGGGAAGTAATTTCCCTCTGAGTGAATCTTGGGAAAAATTCTTGAGAAGCTAAGACTTGAAATGGGCCTTTAAGATTGGATAGAATTAGTGCAGCATGCAAATAAAAGTTAGGAAGAAGGACTGAGAAAAAGGAGAGAAAGGACAGTAGTCAGTGTGAAGGGAAGAACTGGCATGCCAGCCAGAGATATTTGCATAGCTGGGGGCTTGTGAGAGCCATCTGCTAATCACCAAAAAAAAAAGAAGAAGAAGAAGAAAGATATTCTTGGTTCTCTCTCCAAATCCATTCTCTCCTGTTTCCTTAATGACAGTTCTAACTTTTAGTTGAGTATATTGTCTGCCTCACCCTTATTTAGAGTTACATGTGATCATATGACCAAGTTTTGGCCAAAGATATATGAGTGGAGCATTTTATGCAACTACGGAAAAGTGTTGTCAGGGAAATAGCTTTCCTTCACACCCCCTCCAGTCCACTGCCCGGAATTCAGATGTGACAGCTAGAGCTCTGGAGGTTATGTTGGGTGAGAGGAAGGGTAGCCAACCCTGGTGATAGCCGAACAGAAAGTTGGAATCTGCCCACTTTCCTGATGTCTCTGTAGAAGCATCTTGGAGGGAGGCCCTGGACTGCCTACACTCAAACTTCTTTAAAGCCCAAAAATCAAGTTAAAAATTAAACACAAAAGATATGGAAGGTAGATTCAGGAGATCTCAGTAAACTATAATAAATGTTGGAAGAAGTTGTTGATATACGTGCAAAGAACCCTAAGCTATGCTTAGTCACTTTTCAGCCTTACTTCAAAGAGCTGGAAGAAGTTTGAAATGCTATCTAATTGTTGCCTTATTATCAAGAAAGGCTGCCTTATCCAAACCCTTTACAAAGGCTTCATTAATATAGTCTCAATATAGTCTCTTAAAAGCCTGGGGGAAAAGCACAAAAAGGTATATATACCTATTAAATATTTTAAAAGTAAAAACAAAAAAAAAAAGGCTTTAGGTGTTTAAGCCATTGCTATTGTTGTATGCCATAGTCACACCAAGTCCTAACTAGCTTTCAAACCTCACCTGGTGCTATATTAAATGTAACAATGAATGGCGACCAAAAGTCAGCTGATTAATTTTCTGTTACTACCATAAAACATTATCACAAACTCAGAGATGTAAAGCAGCAGAACTTTATTTACTTATCTCTAAGTTTTGTAAGTCCAACCTGGGTCTCACTAGGATAAATTCAGTGTGACAGCAAAGCTGTTTTCTCTCTCATTAGAAAAAATCCATGTCCTTTCTTACTTGGCTTGTTGGCTAAATTTAGTTCTTGAGTTGTAGGACTATGGACTCCACTTTCTTTGCTAGCTTTTAGATAAGGACCATTCCCAGCTTTTAGACACTGCCTACATTCCTTGACTTATGGCCCCACAGTTCATCTTCAAATCAGCAACAGTGGATTGTGCATGCTTGCTGTCTCTTCAGTTGTATCCAACTCTTTGAGACCCTATGGACTCCTGCTAGGCTCCTTTGTTCATGGAATTCTCCAGCCAAGAGTACTGGAGTGAGTTGCTATCCCCTCCTCCAGTGGATCTTCCTATCCCAGGGATTGAACCTGCATCTCTTATGTCTCCTGCATTGACAGGCAGTTTCTTTACACTAGTGTCACCTGGGAAGCCCCAACAGTGGATCAAGTCTCCACATTTCAAATCTTATCTACCTCTCCCTCCATGATTGCATATACCTGGTCAATCCTTCTGTCTTCCTTTACCACTTTTACAGACCCATGTAATTACCTGGGCCCACCTAAATGATCCAGGATTACCTCTCTGTCTTATCCTTAGATAAGGTCTTCGGTCTGTAACCTTAATTCAAAGTTCCTTTTGCTGTGTAACGTTACATATTCATAGGTTGCAGGGATTAGAAATGGACATTTAAAAGAGACTTAGTCTGTCTACCAAAGCTGGAGAATATGAAGTTCCTTCAATGCCCTCAGTCTCCTGTCCATTTGAGATCTTGTTTCAGCTGTCACCCTCATTTACAGCTATAATGACCCAAGGGGCAATTTTCCCTGGAGGCTTGGGGTCCTTTATTACCTCGACCCAATCAGGAGTTCTGGCCTCCTCTAATTCTCAGAAATAATTCCGTGTCTTTGCCTGGTCTCTGAAAAGCTTGGGGTGATATGTGAACCTGATGCAAACATCTATTAGATGTTGGTGGGGCCAGGTTACAGTCCAAGTCTGGTGATTGCTAGTTTTTTTAGGTAGGGGTGGGGTGAGGACCACAAGTAAGACTAGGTCAGTCTCTGACTTTTCTCAAAGCCAGAACCTGAAAGACCCTAAGCAGTTCTACAAAAGGACTTAGGTCTGTTCCGTGGGCTGCAAAGAGGAAGTTCTTTATAGAAACTTTCAGGTTAAATTTGAGGAAAAGATTGAAAATAGATATAACAAACCGAAGGTGAGAAGAGAATAGAGAAAACAAAGAAAAGAAGGAACAAATGCCCTGCAAAGAAAATGTGGAGATGGGGTACCATCCCATTTATCTAAATGGAGCTGGGGAAAGGTCATTTGATTGACAGTGTTCTCTTTAGAGAACAATTATGCCTTGACCTTGGTACTTTCTCCTTCGTGCCTTTGGAGAATGGAGACACTTCAGTGTGAGGTCACTAGACTATGCTCCAGGAAGACAAGGACCTTGTCTGTTCTGCTTTATTGAGTCCCAGCTTTCAGAGTATTCTTCTGCAGAGTACTAACAAATATGTATTTCCTGGTGAATTAATGCATTATTTTTTAAGATTTTTTTGATGTGGATCATTTTTAAAGTCCTTATTGAATTTGTCTTAATACTGCTTCTGTTTTATGTTTTGGTTTTTTGGCCATGAGGCTTGTGAGATGTTAGCTCCCCAACCAGGAATCATACCCACACCCCTTACATTGGAAGGTGAAATCTTACTGACTGGGCTACCAGGGAAGTCCCAAATTAATGCATTATTGATCAACTGAGTAATTGGTGGAACTCCAAGTCCTTCTTTAGTCATTTTTGCTCTAGGCAGTCTCGTACCTAAAAGCTTATATGTTGAAGCCACATGTGGATCCTGGTCCCACCTCTGCCATTTATCCCACCAATGTGTTCCCTAAGAACTTACCTGAGTCTGGTTCCTGTCTGTAAGCATGAAACCAAAGAAGTACTACTTTGTGAGATCTCATTGTGGTCATAGTTATAAATTGCTTAGCACAGTAATCAATGAGTTTGAGTTCATAATTTTACTCTAGGCCCTCTGCTGTAGCCAGTGTCTCCCTTTGATCATCAAGCTTGATTTCCAGTCTACATGCCTTTGCTTGGATCAGTTATCCTGTCCCGTTAGCATGTTGTACACATGTATGGGCATGTGTACATATACATGCACATACATGAATATCACAGGGGACAAAACCAGTTGAAATACTATCTTCTCCATGAAGCCAACCATCATGGTACTAGTCAAGAAATCACCTCTTCACTTTAGAATTCTTGGATGCTGATTAAGTCCCTTTCGTGTTTATGACATACCATCATCTAGCACAATGTCTGGCATATAATATAGAAACCTAATACTCTTAGGATGGATGGATGGATGGATGGATGGGAAATTAACTTATAGTCTCTGACAGCTCCACAGAAATTTATGTATCTTTATGCTCACCTGAATCAGCCCAGTGCCTTACCTCCAGTAAGGGCTCACTAAATGTTGGCTGGATGATGATAAAAGGGAAGAAAAATTGGAAAAAGTGAAAATCAAGACCAGTGCCCACCTGGATTCATTCTTCTTTCAGGGCATCCTGTTGAAGGTGTTATTGAGAAGGGAAGCAGGGAATTGACAGGCACTCTCTGGACTCTCTCCCAGGGCCTTTTTAGAATAGGAAAGTTAATTACGGAACCAGATTAACAGTTTCTTTTTTGATACAGTCAAAGTAAAACCAGCAGGATGCAATTTAGCTCTTCCCCACTTTGCAAATAGCAGCAAATTTTCATACAAAACAAAGAGGCACTTGAATTGCAAATTACTTAGAGAATCAGCTAGCAACCCCAACGGAAGAATATTTCTGCTACTCTCAAAGCCCGGCTGTTGCCTTTTCAGGATTAACTGTGTAGTGGGATCTTCACAAAGACTTGGGCGTCTTGCTGTTTCAACTCTGGGCCAAGTGGGAAATGGTGACCCATTAAGATTTGCTGGAATTCTGAAGCATGGTCTCTGCTCAAAACATTTTTCTTTTCTCCAAATCATCTCTAACCCGTAGATGACTAGTCTCCATTCACAGAATGGAGGCTGATGGGTCCCTGGAGGTCATCTCATTCAAGGGTAGCAAGAGCAAATGGCTATGAGGAGAAGCAGGGCTGTAAATGAACTGATCAGGTGGTGAGGGTGTGTGTATGGCAACTTGGAAGCAGGTGAGGATTGAGGTGAACTCAGAGCCTTCATCTTACCATCATGTCATGCAAGGATACCGCCCCAGTGTTGATCATTTCTAGATAGTTCTGAGAAGTCTTGTCATCTTAATAATCTGGGTTCCTACTCTAAATATCCTTCTGTTTAGCTGCTAGCATATAATTAATAAAAAAGACAATGCCATCTATTGGCTAGATATGAGTTGTGGGCCACCAGCTTAAAACTTCTGATCTAGCTCATCTCTCTTTATTGACAGATGAGGTAACTGAAGTAGAGAGAAGGAAATCATTCATAAAGGGTCACAGAGTAACAGAATATTTTGACTTCTCATCACATGCCTCGTTGATTACACCACACCAACTCCCTCCAACCCCTATGCCGTGCAAGACACAGGCCAGCTTCATTTTACAAGAGTATTTACAAAAAAAATTTTTTTCTGATTTAAGTAAGTGATTCTTGTTTTTTATCAGAGAATTTGGAAGATCCAGATCCAAAGATAAGGAAACATAAAATAAAGTCACACTGTGATGCCCTTGTGATTTCTGGAGAGACTGGAGTCTTGGGTGGGGCATCTGGCTATAAACAGGCTGTTTCCAAACACAACCACTGCAGGGCAAGGTGGCAGCTCAGCTGGGTTAGCACCTACAGGAGCAGGGAAGTTAAGATGATAGAAAGTGCGGGTGCTCATAGTGACCAGGCAGGGGGCAGAAATGAGTTAAAAATAAATAAATAAAAACCAGATACGTGATATGGTGAAGAAAGGAAATAAGTCTAAAGAGGACTTAGGAACCACCTGGGTTCAGCCCACATCACTGTGTGGGAGTACATATCGTATTGACATGCCTTTTGATTTTTTTTCAAGTGAAGCATAAAGCCTCAAGTTTTTATGTAAACACTTTCAATCGTTAAATGTAGCTCCATTTTTTTTTTAAACACAGAAAGGAGTAGGATTGGACTGTGGGCTTCATCTTTGTGACCTCTGCTTAGTGACGCTCTGCAAGTAGATGGGTCACTGGGTAGGTCAAGCAGCTGGGTGGAAGGTTGGTTTGTGATCAGTTCAGTCACAGACCAGCAGACAGGAGGGTACAGTGGTGACAGGATCAAGATGATGAGAAAGGCAGCAGAGATGATCTGTAGACTTAGGGCATTAGTCCCCTGGACAGAGAGGGTTTCAACTAGCAACAGTCTGTAGCCTGGGCAGATCCCAGGGTGATGATCTTCTGTGCGAATCTAAGGCACCTACTATGACCTTTTGTAATGTAGGGGTGAGTGTATGTCACACGTGTAACAATCTTTTCTCTGCTAAGGTCACATAAATAATCTCCCTTAGTAACCCAGTGGAAGACCCCTTCATTTTCTCTAAAGCAGAAATATTTGAAGTCAGTAAAAATAGCCATGGGTGTGTTGATTCCTTCCACTTTACTGCAATGAATCACTGAATGAGTAGGCAGCAGATAGAATGGCTGGAGCCCTTGAGCGAAGGTCTTGGATCTCCCACCCTGAGCTTTCTCTGAGCCTCCATTTCATACTTGGTAAGGTGAAGATTATGATTCTTGCCCTCCCCTCTCTGTTTTAAGTGGGGATTGTTGATTGGAAGAGACAGACAACCCAACTGGCTTAAGCAAAAAATAATTACATATTGGTTCACTCAACTGTAGAGTCCAGGCATTTCGATCATAGCTAGAGGACAGTACCCACATACCATCAGGGCTTGGTACATCTCGCTCAAAACTGCAGTCCTGATTTCTCATGTTGGCTGCCAACAGCTCCAGGGGTGGCATCCCCGCCTTCCTAAGTGCAGTTGAAAGAGAGCTTCTCTTACTTTACGTTTTCAATACAAGTTTCAGGACTGACATACATTGGCCTGAATCAGATCCTGTCCCCATCCCTGAACCAGTCAATGTGTCAAAGAAGATAAAATGCACTGGGTGGCTGAGCCAATATATGTTTCATAGAGCAGTTAGGCGTTTAGCTAGAGTGTGTGGGAACAGGATGTGCACCAGGAGAGCTGCAGATAAAGGAGTAGGTAGACTCAATTCTTTAGTAGGAATAAACCACTCCTGTTAAAACAACTTCTGGGGAAATGTCCAGTCTGCTCCCTGGAGTTTAAAGTTGGAGCCATTCATATGGAGAGAAAAAGGCAAAATACTTGATAACTACCTGATGCCAAAATGAGATTGTATATTTTGTGTGCTTTTTTCTCTTCTGCATCTTGCAGACTTGATTTGATAGGACTAGGACTGGTGACACTTATTTCAGTGAAAGCAAGAGTGTGAATAGTGGATAGCTTTTCCTTTTTATTGCTTACAGGATATGGATTCCTTTATGGTGTCAAGTTGAGCTTTATTAAATTACTATCCTTCCTCCAACCAATTTAAACAAATATCCACTAACTCATTGGTAAATCAGATGGCAAGCATATGGCTTAACTTTTCATATATACATATGCATATGTATATATATGAAAATATGTATATATGGATACATGTGTATTCCCCAGAGCAATATAGGAACTGTCAAGGTGAAAATCACTTAAGATGTATTCTTAGCCACAAGTAACAGAAAACACTGACTCAAGTTGCCTTAAATAATAAGAAAAAGATTGTTAGTTTTCATAGCAAGATATCCTAAAGTAGGACAGGTCCATAGTTGGTTAATTGAGTAGCTCAAAATGGTCTTCATGATCTAGGTTCTGACAGCTTCATTGGGATGTCTCTTTCATTTCTATTTTTACCAACCTTTCCAGAAGTCCCTCTGCAGGCTCTTACTCACATTCATGGGCCAGAACTGTGTCACGTAACCTTGCTTAAATCAGTGCCTGGCAAAGCACATGGGACCACAGTCATTAGCTTAGACCAGTCATTCATCTCTCCTGGAAGCTAGGGTGGGGACCCACATGCTCTGAAATGTATGGTCACACAAAGGAAAGTGAATATCTGAACAAGATTCAAATCTTGTTAAAAAGGAGAAAGGAAGATGAATGTTATTGTTCAGGCTACAAGGTGATACTGTGCACACCTCAGTGGTGCTTCCTCCACGATGAAAGCGTTTACAAATACCCAGCCTCCGAGGCGTCATATACTCCCTCACTAAAGAAAGTGAAGTAAGCCAGAAGCAAAAACAACAATACAGTATATTAACACGTATATATGGAATTTAGAAAGACAGTAATGAGAACCCAACATGGGAGACAACAAAAGGAACGCAGATGTATAGAATAGACTTGTGGACTTTGTGGATGAGGGTAAGGGTGGGATGAGATGGGAGAAGGGCATTGAAGCATGTTAATTGTCATGTGTCTAATCAATCGCCAGCCCAGGATTGATGCTCGGGACTGGTGCAGCGAGATTTCCCGGGGGGGAGGGAGGAGGGAGGGGGGACCCGGAGGGGAAGCATATGTAAACCCATGGTGATATCATGACAATGTATGGCAAAAACAATAACAAAAAAAAAAAAAGAAAGAGCAGGCCCCCAGCCCTGGCTTACCTCCCCCCACGTCATGGATAAAACTAAAGAAATATTTAGACCTACTGTTGACTCTAGATATAAAAGCCAAAGCATTATCATTGTACCATATGCAGACTGTTTCTCCAATTTGCATAATTATAAACTCCCCCTCAAAGAGTAAACATTGCTGCCAACTTAAAAAAAAAAAAAACCAAAAAACTACAAAGCAGTATTAAATATGCATTGCAAATTTGACTTTTTAATT
Organism: Antilocapra americana; assembly: GCA_007570785.1. Lineage (NCBI taxonomy): Eukaryota > Metazoa > Chordata > Mammalia > Artiodactyla > Antilocapridae > Antilocapra > Antilocapra americana. The sequence continues at coordinate 35,174,437 of ML660765.1, forward strand.
TGTCTGGGATTTCACAGAGACATGCACAGCTCTAGATACAGAGAGCTTAATAAAACCTTCCACCTGCCTAAAAGAACTCAACAGCAATAGAAAATCTAAAACTCAATATTTTTTTAGCTGAAGAATTTGAGTTGATGCCTAAAAATTACAAGTAGGAGTTCATTCTATTAAATTGATTCTCAAATTCATTATTCTGGACATTGACTACCATCGCTCACGTTTAGGAAATTGCTCTGTGCAGCCAGACAAAGATAACATTCCTTAGAAGTCTTCCTCTGCTTTTGAGTCCCTGGTGAGCTGTGTGTGGTCTTAAATTTAAATATTTATGAGAAGTGACTGTAGAGGTGCAGAAAGACTTTCCTGCCCCCAACTCCCTTTCTTATTGATCTGCCTAAAATCCCTGACTTGGATCTCAGAGTTCTCAGCTACAATACAGATGTGCTACCTGATCATGATGGAATATTAAACTATTCTTATTCACCTCAACTTAGGTATATCCCTTAGCCCCAGTGATGACTGAGACATAGGATACTAATGTGTTTATACATAGAGAAAAGTCCTCCTGGATCTATAGTAAAAATTAAATACATACACACACACACATGGCTGCTTACACACAGTGGAGATGCATATTATGTTTAAACACGCAACACACACATACCATGTTGCATAAGTGAGTTCCTTTCTACAAGTTGCTCTATAACCTACTTTTTAAAGGCAACAATACATTATAGACATCTTTCCATTGCATTGTGTGTGTGTCCACATTTTTGTTTACCGTTGATGTATATTGCATCTCAGGAGTGAAAGCTAAATGTTTTACTCAGTCTCCTATTGAAAGAAGTGAGCCCTTACTTGCTAATATTTTTACTGTTTTACACTATACCAAGCACTCATGTGCATGGAGCCCTTTCTCCACACATATGGTTCTCTGTTTAGCCAAGTTTCTAGAAGGGTGACCGCTGGGTCAGTGGGAGACCAGACAGCTGTGTTAGTCATAAAGGACTAGGATCTCAGCACTGCCAAGAGTCACCAGAACATGGGCCCCAGGGGGCCACTGGATATGCCTACAAGGTTTGATTCCTATAGAAGGGAGAGGTTAAATGACAAAAGGAAGAAAATGAAGGCAAAGTGCACCAAATGCGAAATTTCCTAAAGCCGTATTTTTATCTTGCCCTACTATGGAACAGTTAGGGGATTATTGTTATTACAGGCAATTATATTCATTTTTGTGTTTGTGTAATGGTCTGTCTGTCATCTGTCTAGACTGTAAACTCCCTGTGGGTAGAAACGAAGTCTGGTTTTCTTTTGTTGTCCATGAATACATATTGAAAGTCCAACATATTTGCAGTACATTGCTGGCTAAATGTATTTTTGGGGAGTAAGAATGAATTAATTACATGGAAATATTTCATAATGGAAAGAAGGAAGTCCCTAAAGAGTGAAGTGTCTGCAGAAACTGTGCTCTTCTTAATCCCACCCGGCCCTCACCATCACTTGTTTATTATAATCTACATCCCAAAACAATGGAAATAGGTATGCAACTCCAGGCATTCCTCTTGTATTTTAGAGCAAAAGACAGTTCTGCCTCAGGAAGTATTGTATAAGGAGCCACTTGTAGTAAATGACCTTAGGGGTCGACCTTTTTTTATGACCAGCATTTGATTTATTTTTACCTTTCTCATTCTAAACAAGATGCGGTTCAGTGAGGTTATGAAAAATCAAAGGGATGAACTTAGAGATGTAACTTTACACAAAATTCTATCCACTGTAAAATGAATGGGTTCTGTAATGTTGTACCAGTTTGATTTGCTCCAAGACACATCAGAAAGTTAAGGTTTTCTTCTCTTTCCGTAAATGATACTTATTTGCCTTTTCTATTTTCATAAATGTTTCCTGCCATATAACTCAAGGCTTTATCCAAGTTTCTGTTTTTTTACTCTTTATTTTACACTGGATATAGTTGATTAACAATGTTGTATTAGTTTCAGGTGTACAGCAAAGTGATTCCGTTATGCATATACATGTATCTATTTTTCAAATTCTTTTTGTGCTTGAAAATGAAAGTGAAAGTTGCTCAGCTATACAGTCCATGGAATTCTCCAGGCCAGAACACTGGAGTGGGTAGGTAGCCTTTCCTTTCTCCAGGGGATCTTCCCAACCCAGGGGTCAAACCCATGTCTCCCGCATTGCAGGCAGATTCTTTACCAGCTGAGCCACAAGTGAAGCCCCCAAATACTGGAGTGGGTAGCCTATCCCTTCGCCAGCAGATCTTCCCAACCCAGGAATAAACCCGGGGTCTCCTGCATTGCAGGCAGATTCTTTACCAACTGAGCTATCAAGGAAGCCCCCTTTTCCTACTTAGGTTTTTACAAATCTGGTACTCTACGGCCAAGAGCCAGTGGGGCTGTCAGTTGGCAGTGGGTGTAGGGCTTCTCTGTTTAGCTAGCTCTTTTGCTGGACACACAGATATTAACTGAGTTAGGGAACAGGAAAGCCACTCTCTCCTCTCTGAGAAGCATAACAAGAATTCCAAGAAACTTGGATATCACGCTGCTATATTTAAAAAAGGAAACCAACAAGGACCTACTACACCCGCTGTCAACTGACAACTCCGTTGGCTCCTGGGCTTAGGGTATCAGAATTAGATCTCCAGGAAACTGCCAGTTACTCAGATGAAACTTACTGACCAACTCTGATCAATACTTCTTTTATCTTCACTCCTCCTCATGTATAATATTCCTTCCATGGAAAACCAAGTCTAGAAATCCTTCAACTGTCTCCAAGTAGGAAGAAAGTTTACTATTTGGCTATTCAAAGTGAAGTGTGGAAACCAACAGAATTAACATCACCTGGTCACTTCTAAAAAATTCAGAATTCCAGGCTCCAACTAGTGAGAATAATATTCATTTTCTCAAGACTCATAGGTATTTTAGTATGCACATAAAGATCTAAAAGACAATTCCTAGAAGACATCCTCCTGCTGTCTTCCTGTTTCCAAAATCTCTCCCTGCTTTAACCCACAAAATAAAGTACATATCAGGTAGAGAATCACTAAAAGTGCTTGATTTCCATAGCTCATTATTTCTGTACCTCATACCTTTATCATGATAGGCAAAAATAATATTAATAATAAATACATAAAATTAAAAACTTTCATAATTTAAAGGATACTTTCTCTATTTAAAAGCAAATATTTACTCCATAGACCATTTCTTTATTTTTCAAAGCAATTCCCCCTCCATTCTCTTATTTTTTCAAATTGGCAGCTCGAGGGAATCGGGAGGGGGGTGGTTCTGGAAGGGGAACACATGTATACCCATGGCAGATTCATGTCAATGCATGGCAAAACCAACACGATAATGTAAAGAAAATAAAAAATAAATTAATTAAATTTTTAAAAAAGGGAAAATCATGAAAAAAGTGAAAGATTGGATAAAGTGAACTTCAGTGCTCCTAGACTCTTGTTCTGAACTTGTATCCCCTGTTCTTTTAAGATTCCAAGTACTATCAGGTTCTCTTCAACCGTTTCTTCAAGCAAAATCTATTCTTGGAGCAGCCTTTCCCTTCTGCAGGGGGTCTTTCCAACCCAGGGATCAAACCCATGTCTCCCGCATTGCAGGCAGATTCTTTACCAGCTGAGCCACAAGGGAAGCCCAAGACTATTGGAGTGGATAGCCTATCCCTTCTCCAGGGGATCTTCCTGACCCAGGAATGGAACCAGGGTCTCTTGCATTGCAGGTGGATTATTTACTAACTGAGCTATTAGGGAAGCTCTTTACATATGATGGCAGCTATTTTTATTTTATATGCATTCATAGATCAGTTCTGATAATTTATAGTCTCTTGTGATGAAAGACTTGGTTTTCCATTAAAGGACTATAACACAAGACGAAGAATGAAGAGATAAGAAATATTAATCAGATCGGAGTTTGGCAAAAATTTCATCTGAGCAATTAATATCTTCCTGGCAGACACGACTGAGCAACTGAACTAATCTGAACTGGAGATCTGTTAAGAAGGATTCTAGGGTCCATTTGGGTTCATCAGAAAACAATATTTTGTAATCAATCAGATGTCTGCTGTAGTGAAGTGAGTGAAAGTCGCTCAGTCGTGTCCTACTCCTTGCGACCCCATGGACTATACTGTCCATGAAATTCTCCAAGCCAGAATACTGGAGTGGGTAGCCTTTCCCTTCTCCAGGGGATTTTCCCAACCCCGGGATCAAACCCATGTCTCCCACATTGCAGGTGGATTCTTTATCAGCTGAGCCACAATCACTATTAAAATGCATGGAACATTTCCATCACTCCAAACATAGATGTCTGCTATGGGTGTGGGATAAAGCCATACATCAGCCACATAATGTTTCGCACCAACATTTACTAAATCTTTGTATGTCATGTACTGTCAAGCTATTTGCATGCTGTCTTAGTTATCTATTGCTAAATAACTAATTGTCCCAAAATTTAGTGGTTTAAAAGAATAATATTTGTTATCTTGTATTTTCTGTGCATTGCATATCTTTCAGCAGCTTTCCTAGATTCTCTGTCTCAGGGTGTCACACCAGGACACAATAAAGATTTTGGCCAGGGCTACAGTCTTACTCAGAGTATTGAATGGGGAAAGATCCACTGCCAAGTTCACATGGTAGCATTGAGTTCTTCCAGCACCGTTGCCTTAGGGTCTCAGTTCCTCACCAGCCATTGTTCAGAACCTGTTCTCTGTTCCTTGCCCGATTGCCCACTTCACAGGACAAGGATGCAAGAAAAGTGAGAGAGGATGCCAGCAAGAAAAGTGTCATAGTCTTTTGTCACTGAGTTGTAGAAGTGTTATCCCATCACCTTTGCCTATTGTATTCATTAAATATAAATCAGTTTGTCCACTCAAGGGGAGGAGAGAATACACAGGGAATGAATACTAGGGGGTGGGACTAATTCTGATCCCTCTTATAAGCAGCCTCCCATACATGCTTTATTCTGTTTAATCTTCACCTTGACTTCTTAAGATAGATACTATTATTATCTCATTTTTAAAAGTCAAGAAGCAGGCAGTGAAAGACATAGGGACAGAGCTGGGATTTTGACCGAGGTCCATCTGGTTTTAAAGCTGATGTTATTGTCACTATGCCTTTTGCCATCTCTAGAATTATGTATAAAATGGACTTCAAAATGTTTTGACTATGAACTCCTACTAGCAAAAGCTTTCATAATACACCTAAAGGTACCATATGCATATGTATTTATAACATGCCTCTTAATGTACAATTAAATACGAGTTAAGTTTACTGCAAAAAGGATTTAGAAATTTCTTTTATCCAAAAAGTGGTTAGAAATACTTTTATCCACACAACAGAGCATTGTTTTGCACTCCCTGAGGCCTCTCCCACGTTGGAGACTACCAAGATAACCCTCTTCCAACTGTGACATCCTGTGATCCATGACTCTCTAGTGAACATCAAGTGGGGTGACCTGATACAGCTGAAAGCCTCTGCTACTCAACCACTGAAAATGGAGAAATTGGCTGTCAGCCTTCTCCTCCCCTCTCTGATGAGTGTTAGGAGGAATATTGAATGAGGAGGCATTTAGACAATTCCTTCTTGCTCAGTGTCATCAAATCACTTAAGGAAGGATATTGTGGGATCTGAACAGCTTTCTCCCAGCCTCAGGGCCCTAAGGTTTCATTGTGGGAGGGAAAAAAAAATGCCTTTAAATCATCCTCCTAATCAAGCTTGAAGGATAGAGAAAAGTTGAGATGCAGTTTCCAAGTGAGGCTCTATATTTTATAAAGACCTATTTATTATTGTCTAAAAATTGTGTATGTGTTTATTTGAGATATGTAATTCATGCACATGGTAAACCATGTTTAAAGCATTTTGGATATTTAGTGACAAGTAAGCTTTGGGCTTCCCTGGTGGCTCAGATGGTAAAGAATTTGCCTGCAATGTGGGAGACCTGGGTTCAATCTCTGGATCAGGAAGAACCCCTGGAGAAGCAAACAGCAGCTCACTCCAGTATTCTTGCCTAGAGAACTCCCATGGAGAGAGAAACCTGATGGGTTACAGGCTACAGTCCATGGGGTCACAAAAAGTCAGACACAACTGAACGCTTAACACTTTCACTTTCTTTCACAACTTGCCTTCAAATTTTCTGCTCTCCTCCTCTTAAATAACCTTGTGTGTGTGTGTGTGTGTATCCTTCCAGTGAGAATCTCTATTCAAATATACATATGAATACCCCTTACTTTTTCCTTTGTAACCCAAATGGTATATACACTGATCTACACCTTGGTGCTTTTTCACTTGTAGTTTCTTGGTGATGGTGTTACATTAGCATACACAACACCTGCTTATTCTTCATAATGGGCACGTAAGAGTTTGTAGTATGACTGAATCAGAATTTACCTATCAGTCTCCTATGGGTGGGTATTTAGATTGACTTTGATCTTTTGGTCTTATAAACAAAGCCGCAATAGATACATCATTTAGAGAATTATTTTGGAAATCATTTGGCTTTTAATGTTGATGACCACTTTTTTGCTGACCACTTAAGAACCGTATCATCATTGTTTGAGCCAGGTTGGGGGAGCAACACTGATTAAGAGTGACGTATAACCACCTTCTAGACTTTTCCAATGTAATTCTCTGAATTACAGTGTTCCCCTTGCTCTGATACTTAGCCAAATAAGCCCACAATGCTGATAAGAGAGAAAAGTCCTATGTGACTTTCCTGAAAGACTTGAGAAACTAAGATGCCTCTCTCCATTTCGGGATTTCGCAGTACAATCTTAGGAAACAAGGGTAGGAACTCCTCTTCAGACTAGCTAACAGGGTTTATCCAGGGAGGTATGGGTGGCCTTAAGCAGTGGCAGGACAGTGTGGTAGGAGATCACCAGCTTTCAGATCAGTGTGCTTGGACTGCACAGGTTTGCCCACGCCAAGATGTTTAGTGCTGGGCACAGCCTCCTTTGGGGCACTTCCTGGGTGTAATCTGAAACCTCCTCTCCCCCAGTATGGAGGGCAGAGAGAGATAATAAAGATCGAAACCACTCCAGATTACTAACTGGCTGTTTAAATAAGCCAAGAAACTTACTTATGAGGTTTGTCTGGAGTAGCTGCAAAACAAATGGATTTCCTTATCCATCTGCCAAATCTTAAAAGTTTATATAGAGGCCTTAACTGGGTTCAGTCATGTATGCAGTCCAAATGGTCTCAATAGCACATTACTATCTCTAGGCTGTGTCCTTGGACAGCTTCTATCAGCAGGAAGGCAAGAAGACCACACATTCCAGGGGCAGAGGTGGAGGTGACGAGCATCTGACTCACCAGGTCAAACTGGTGGTCACGTCTTGTTGATAAGCTCTCCCAGAAGATGCAGTCACCAGAAAATGGAGGATTGGATACTAGCCAGGCACAAACCATAGATGCCAACCCTAGGGGTTGTTTAAGCAGACCCTTCATCAGTGACCCTGTATCAGCATCCCTCCTGTAGCTCTGATCCTCTCTGCCTCTCTGGTCCTCTTTTCTGACTGAGCAAGACTAGATGCCCTCTGAAGTCATCCAACTCGCTTTTCCCAGATTTGTGATTTGCTATCACACGTGGTGGGAGAAATCAGGCTCAGGCATCTGCCTTTATTTGGTTTGATCCCTGTCTTGTCAGATCACTCAGAATTCACCAGCTATGGAAATCTGCCCCTGTCTCTTGCCTTCCTGACCAGCTGCATATGGGAATGACTCACAGTTGCCCAACTGAAATGCCTTTTGAAGACACATGTTTGCATTGATTTTCAAATCAGTATTCTGGCCAGGGTGACAGACACACACACTGAAATCCCAGCCTCTGAGTTCTGACTGAGCAAGATTTTTCACATGCAGACAAATTGCTAAAAGCATACAGATGACTAGGCTGACTGTATCATTTCCTTCCACCAAGTGTCATGGAGGGAAAATCCTTAATAATAACAACAGCAGCAGCTACATTTGAGCTCCTATTTTATGAGTCTGTATGAGACACAGAGCATCAGGATGGGCAGTTCAGGACCTGGTGTAAGCTTAACTGATCTGGACTCCCATCTCCATCACTCAGTAGCTTGCGTCACTCAGCACATTTCTTGATCACTCAGTACATGATCTGTAAAACCAAACACACACATGCAAAACACCAGTAATCATATTTACCTCGAAAGGGATATTGTAAGGATCAAATGAGCAGCCTATGGAAAGTACTCAGCCTAGTTCTTACTGCATAATAAACACACAGTACCAGTTAGCTATTTTTTTTCTAGCTGCCCCTGCAAGATTTGCTGTTGTTCAGTCACTCAGTTGTGTCTGACTCTACGACCCCAAGGACTGCAGCATGCCAGGCCTCCCTGGCCTTCACCATCTCCCAGACCTTGCCCAAACTCATGTCCATTGAGTCAGTGATGCCATCCAATCATCTCATCCTCTGTCGCCCCTTTTCCTAGTCTCCATCTTTCCCAGCATCAGGATCTTCTCCAATGAGTGGGCTCTTCGCATCAGGTGGCCAAAATATTGGAGCTTCAGTTTCAGCATCAGTTCAGTGAATATTCAGGGTTGATTTCCTTCAGGATTGACTGGTTTGAGTTCCTTGTTGTCCAAGGACTCTCAAGAGTCTTCTCCAGCACCAGAGGTCGACGGCATCAATTCTTCAGCACTCAAGCCTTCTTTATGGTCCAACTCTCACATCTATACATGTCTACTGGAAAAACCGTAGCTTTGATTATACAGACCTTCATCAGCAAAGTGATGTCTCCACATTTTAATACGCTGTCTAGGTTTGTCATAGGTTTTCTTCCAAGGGCAAGCATCTTTTAATTTTATGGCTGCAATCACTGTCCACAGTGATTTTGGAGCCCAAGAAAATAAAATTTGCCTCTGTTTCCACATTTTCCCCATCTCTTTCTCATGGGACCAGAAGCCATAATCTTAGTTTTTTCTGAATGTTGAATTTTAAGCCAACCTTTTCACTCTACTCTTTCACCCTCATCAAGAAGCTCTTTAGTTCCTCTTCACTTTCTGCCTTCAAGATTGTTTCTCCCCATTTCTTAAATATGCAAACCCAGAAGCAAAGAAGGTTAAAAAATGCCCAAGATAAAAGCAGCAGAACTAGAATTTAAACTTAGGTCCACCTGTCTCATTAATTATTCAGATATTTATAGGATGTTTGCTATGTTCCAACCACTGGTGATAGAGCAATAAGCAGCTCCTCATGGAGCCGACAATCTAAAAGGATGCAATGGAGATCCTTTACTGCCTCCCACCACTGCCTTTGCAAAGCTGCCCCAGGATACTCCTGATAGTAACTGCAATAGCTCATATTTATTGGGTGCTATTTTGCTCATTTAATCTTCTCAGTAGCCCTGGTAGGTAGCTACTATTATTATCATCATTTTACAGATTAGCAATCTGCAGCTTGCAAAAAGCAGAACGCCTTGTCAAGGTCATGTAGCTTAAAAATGATGGAGCTGGGATTGGAACCCAGGCAGCATCCTAGCACAGTTCATCATGTTATTTCCAAAGAGGCATTACCAACTCAGTGGAGATAAGTTTGAGCAAACCCCAGGAGATAGTGAAGGACAGGGAAGCCTGGCGTGCTGCAGTCCATGGGGTCACAGAGTCAGACACTACTGAGCAACTGAACAGCAACAAGGTAACTTGACACTGGGGTGGGAACTAGGGCTGAAATGTTACTGATATTGTTAGATGTTACTGATGCAGCCCACATCTAATCACATGTAAAATATATCGGTATTTTTGTGCTCTGAGCTCCTGCAATAAAAAAAAAAATTCTAGATTTTTTTTACCATTAGCCATGAAACATATCAAGTGCAATGTAATTAAAATCAGGTAGGGGGACTTAAACCCACTTTGCTCTCTTAAGCTACCTAGTTGCATTTTCAAGGACTCTACATCAAGAGAAAAGCTCCTTTAGTTCAGCCAGTGGTAGATACTGGCCACCTTCAGCCCATGCAAATAGAGTTTGACATGGGGGGATGCTGACAGGCGTGGAGACACCCAAAGTTCACCCAACTTCAGTTCTTCCTCCCTGATTTGGAAGATCCATCTGAGTCTCCACAGGTGCTTTGTGGGTCCAGGAGCCAGTGATGCCAACAATAAGTAAAATGCTGCCAGCGTGATTTCCCCCATTGGCTCCCTTTATTCATGGCTCACAGTTACCAGCCAGCGAGGGAGGGTCTGCAAACCCCGAAGGCACTGTTAAAAGATTGTTGACAAGAGTGAAAACAAGGCTCTCTGCAGAAAACAAAGAGGCCATGCCCTTCACACACAGTCACAGCCAAACAATGACAGAGCCTGAGCTTAGAGCTAAGTTACTTAAAAAAGAGAACACCCAGCCAAAACAGACTAGATTTGTAATCTTGTTCCCAATATGGAATTAAGAATCCTAAAACACCATGGGGTCGCAAAGAGTCAGACACAACTGAGGAACTGAACTGAACTGAACTGAAAGCAGTGAGTCCTTCATGGACCAACCCCCAACCTGCCCACCAGGGTGGACAGTCAGCTCAGGGATATGAAGAATGGCCCAGGGGTGCTGCGGAAGCCCAGCAGAGGTGACCAAGCCAGGTACTGGCCAAAGGTATTATCCATTCCCGAGGCCTTGCTATTCAGGGGTCTCCTTTGAGCCCTGTGGCTCCAGGTGGGGACACAATGTTTTCACTCATTTTATGCCCATGCAGACTCTGAATATCCAAACAGCTTACGAGATCTGCATGCAGTCATACTGTGATTTGATGGAAGAAACAGAACCAGAACTCCGATCTCTCTGTTCCTGATGCCACTTAGACCTCAGCTTCACCTCCAGGGGAGATGTGAGGGTACAGGCCAGGCTCTTGGCACAGCCAGTGCAGCCTGGGAAACCCTCAGTCCTGATTAGCTGTCATTAAGTGGCCAGGACCTTGAGTTGTTCTTCGCATGGGACCAAAATGAAGACTGATGTTGTTTAGTTTGTCTGTCTACCTCCAGGGATTAGGCTGGTGAAGCTTCTAATGAACCACAGTAGAAGAACACATCCTTCTCAATTAAAGCCATTAAGAAAGCCTGCTACATCATCCTACCTTCAGAGGAAAACACTGAATTGAGAGTCTGTATATGAATAAACAAGAGAAAAAGTTGTGTCTCTGATGATCCACAAAGCTAACAGGAGGCTTTACAATGGCAAATGGCCCAAGAGACTTCAGGCCCACCATATTGGGTTTTTGTAAAGTAGTTTTCATTGTTACTAATGGAAATACCATGTTGTGACCTAGATGGATTCTGCAGTTAACCATCAAACAAGCTGTGAGGCCAGGCCGCATGGGATAGGACTCTCTGACTGCCAATCACATGACTGCTCGCTCAGATACAGGCAGATGTTTCTGGTACCCTGAAACCCTCCCACCCAGAGCTGGGTGAACCATAACCTGTTGAGAGTTCGATAGAATGAGATTGGAGGCTGTGTGCCACTTTCTAGCTGTGTGACACTGGGAAAATATTAACTGTTCTGAGTCTGAAATTTCTCAACTATAGAGTGAAACTTAAATGTAACCTAACAAATGGCACATAGAGTATTTAGCTGAATAAATGGGCCATCTCAGAAGCTATAGAGCTACCATTCTAATAGAGCTGGAAATGACTCCAGAAATAACGTCCCACAGAGGTTCCTAAATCTGCCTGAGCATCAGTATCAAGTGTGGTGCTTTTGAAAATGTAAAAATAGGCTGGACCCCAGACATTTCTATCCCATGCAGCCTGCTTTTACACTCTAGCTTTGGAGAATTCCATGGACAGAGGAGCCTGGCAGTCCATGGATTTGTAAAGGGTTGGACACGACTGAGTGACTTTCATTTCACTTACTTTGTAGACCTCCCTGTTCATTTGATATGTGGTGACAGAGTCTGTTTAGGACAAAACTACAGTGTTTCCATGAGCAAAGACTAATTTTCAAAATTTGAGAATAGGGACCAGGCATCTGAGTTTTTCAAAGCTTCTTTAGCAATCAGGTGAGCCTGAGTCCTTAAAATGATCGCTGGACACCGTTGACTTAAGCCCTAGAGAGGCTAAGAAACCTTCAAGTCACAGAACTATTAGCTAGATAATAATAACAACAAAAACAACAAACACCCTCAGTTTTTCTGATTTCTGCCCTAATAAACTTCTCACCCAACTCAGTACAAAATAATTAAGAACAAGATGGTTTTTGTGGCTGATTACCTCAGGTGTGATCCACGAGGTCCTGGTATCCACTGTGATAGCAACTGTTGAGAGCTATCAGCCAAGTCCTTGCTGAGGATTCACTGGGGATTTCTGTCAGAGCCACAGACCCAGAAATATTTGAGAATCTAAGTGCTCAAGCATCAGGGAGGGCTGGCTGTTTAAGACACAAGGTCACACACAGCCCAGATATCCAAGCTCCGTCTGTAGATACTACTGCTAGGTGACTTCTGGATGATAGACCATATGTCCAGCAGGAAATGAGCCAATCAGAAGCAAATTTGGCACACAAACCTGTAGGGGGCGGCACGTATTGCCCATATAGCCTGAGGATAATATTGAGAAAACCTACTTTTCCCTGAGCTGACCATGTGCAAAGTATCTGATATAACTTAGTGAGCAGTCTTAGGAGGTGATGCTCCTAATTGTTTTTATTCTTATTTATCCTTGCTTTTTTATGGTTTGTATTTTTTAATATAGTTTTATTAAGGTATAGTTGATATACCACAAACTGAATTTATTTAAATGTGATCAGTTTTAACATACCAGTGAAACTGTATCACATTCAAAATAACAAATGTATTTAGAGCTTTCAGAAGTTTCTCTCACTCCTTCCCAACCCATTATACTTCCGTTATTTCTTGGTCTGACTTTTTTTCTTCAGTATGATCATTTTAATTTTATCCATTTTGTTACATATATCAATATTTCTCTTTTTATTGCTGAGTAGTTTTCCATTGTATGGGTATACACACATTTATAGTTTATTTATCATTGGTAGACATTTGTATTGTGCCTGAAAGAAAATGAAAGTGAAAGTCACTCAGTCGTGTCTAACTCTTTGCGACTCCATAGATTTATACAGTCCATGGAATTCTCCAGCCAAGAATACTGGAGTGGGTAACCTATCCCTTCTCCAGTGGATCTTCCTGACCGAGAAATCGAACAGAGGTTTCCTGCATTGCAGGTGGATTCTTTACCAGCTAAGCTATATTGTGCCTAGCTTTTGATTATTAAAAATAGATCTGCCCATTTGTATATAAATTTTGTAAGAGTATATATTTTCTTTCTTTCCTCTTTTTAAAGAAAAATAGTTAGCAATGAAATGTCTGGATTATATTATAGATGTATACATTTAACTTTTTAAAGAAACTGACAAACTGTTTTCCAAAGGGTTGATATCATTTTAATATTCTCAGATTCCCTGGAGCATTCTGGTTCTTCCATATTTTTACCCAAATTGGATATCATCTTTAAATTTTAGCCTTCCTCGTAGGTGTGTAGTTTTAACTTGTAATTTCCACCTCCCCATCTATATGCCCCTTCTTTCTTTTCCTTGCTTTAATGCAGTGCCTGAGACTTTCAGTGTAATGTTGAACAGCAGTAATGAGAGAAGTCATCCTTGCTTTGTTCCTGCTTTAAAGCAAAAGCATTCAGGTTTTTTTTTTTATCCACTGTGATAGGAGATCTGTATCTTTTAGATATCCTTTAAAAGTTAAGAGATTTTCCTTATATTCCTAGTTATTGAGAGTGTTTATTTTGAACAGATGTTATGCTTCTTTTTTGGTATCTATTGAGATGATCACAACATTTTTCTTCTTCAGTCCGTTAATGTAATCAATTGTATTGATACTGAACCAGACTTTCCTTCTTCTGGTAAACCTTCTTCATCATAATGTATTATTACTCTTATACATTGCTAGACAAGATTTGCTAATATTTTAGTGAAGATTTATTTATTATCATTGTAAGGATGAGGAAGTGTAAGCTTGGAGGTTGAGGATCACAGGTCTGAGATGAGTGTAAAGGCATATAAAAAAGAAAGATGGAAGATTCCTACCTTTACTAATGCAAGCAAAATTTTTTAATGTCGTAACTGTTAATAATGACTTTGCCTTTAAATAATAGAATATTAGTTACCCTTGATATTTCTCTAAGCTCTAATCTCCTCAGTTGTAAAAATGGATTCCCATAATGTACCTACTTCTTAAGACTGTAAAGATTAAATGACTTAATATATAAAAAGCACTTAGAAAACAAATATATCATGATTGTTCAGTGAATGTTATGTATTGTTGTAATTACTGTTAGACTATGGATTTGGTCTTTATAAGCAGTAAAATTTACTGAAATCTAAGAGTAGAAAGTACAGTGGGTAGCTATGTTGAATGCACTTATATAGAGAGTAATATCCAGACAAGAATACTGGAGTGGGTTGACATTTCCTTCTCCAGGGGATCTTTACCATCTGAGTCACTAGAAAGCCCATACATAATAATAACATTATGTAATATGGATGCCATAAAGGGCTTTACATACAGTATCCACTTTTATAACAAATTGCCAGAAATTTAGCCTAAAGCAGCGTGTGTTTAGCATGTCACAATCTCTCTATGTCAGAAGTCCAACAAGTCATGGCTGGGTTCTCGCCTCAGCATCTTTCAAGGTTGAAACCAAGGCTTCAGTTTGTCTGTGTCCCTTTCCAGAGGCTCTGGGAAAGAATCTTCTTCCAAGCTTATTCATATTATTGGCCAAATCGAGTTGCTTGCAGTTGTAGTATTCTAGTCCCCATTTCCTTGTTAATCAGCGGAACTCTTAGAGGTCTCTGACATTTCTTACCCTTCTATCCATTTTCAAAGCCAGCAATGAAAAATCTCTTTCCCATCAACTCCGTCTCACCCTTTGAATTTCTCTTGCCAGGAAGAGCCCAATCCCCTTGAGGGACTCACCCTGTTTGTCACACACTCAGGATAATCTGCCTTAATCTGTCAGCTGCTTTAGGACCTGAATTATAACTGCCATGCCTTCTCTCAACAGTCCCTAGGATAATATTTGATTACATGGGAGAAGGCAAATGTAGACCTGGAGCCAAGAATCTTGGGGACCATCTTATAAGTCTTCATACCACAGATACATTTCTCATCAACTGTGATTTCAAATAAGATGGGACTATAAAATAATGAGAATGACTTCCTTTTAATGTACAGCCTATAAAATAATTCATGAAAGATTATTCTCATTGTTTTAAAATTATAACCCATATGCAGGATATCCAAGCCCCTTGGCAGACATTTAGCAGATATAAGGGTTAAAGATGCTGATGTTAATGTATT
The DNA here is from genome assembly GCA_007570785.1 of Antilocapra americana. NCBI lineage: Eukaryota > Metazoa > Chordata > Mammalia > Artiodactyla > Antilocapridae > Antilocapra > Antilocapra americana. The sequence continues at coordinate 35,189,779 of ML660765.1, forward strand.
ATTAGACCCTCTAGGAATAATCTCAAATATTCGTCATCACTGGCTGTCACTTAACCTTTTTATGCCTGTTTGATCACCTGTCAAAGAAAGAGATGAACATTTACCTCTCACGGCTGATATGAGAGTTTAAGCATCTCTTTTACAGAAATGGTTACGCTGATGAACAGTTGTCATTTCTTGCAAGTTGACCAGGCACAAGCACTGCACGTGCTTCCAGGGCATTATGGTGTAATTGAAGGTGTGTGGCCCCAAAACTGAGGCCAGACCCACGATTCAATCCCAGCCCTATCTGCTTGGGTGAATTTTTAACCACTCAGTGCCTCAGTCACTCTAGGTCTTAAGTAGTAATAAAAAGGATGGAACATGGATGATAATAAACAATAGATAATGGTCCACCACACAAATGTGGACCTGGCGTTGGCATCCATTCCATATATGGCAAGCATGTAAATATGGACTCTGCGTTAATAACCATTTGCTTCCAAAACTGCACTCATTCAAGCACCACCTTCATATTTTTTGCCCTAAGTGCATGGCATCTATTTGTACTACCTGCATACCATACGTTCTTGTAAATCAACTTTTTTTCCCTAATCTGTGAGATCATGGTTTTGATGAGCTTGTTTCAATTTTTCCCTAAGCTTTTATTAAAATAAATGCATAACTGTTAAAACTGCACTGAGCAAAACTGCCACATACATCACTAGAGATAAAAACACTGCAGGTTGAGCAGTGATGCAGTGAAGATGTGGAAGGCCCCTTCTCAGAGAAAAAGTGCCCACTGAGGTTCCTGAGAAAGTAAATTGAGAGCTACCCAGATTTTAAACAACTTAATTTTGTTTTTTGAGAGAGTCCCTTGAAACTGAATTCATTTGATGTTTAAAATATGCCTACAGAATAGAAAAAAATGTATGTTTACTTAAAATGAAAATAGGCCAAGGCCAGAATTTATACTCACATCTAGTTCTAAGGTCCACATTTTTTTTTTTTTGCATCACAACCAGAAATGGAGCCATTGGGAAGGGGCTGGGGGGGGGGGGGGGGGTGATGAGAAGAGGGCACAAAAGAATAAAGTTGAAAATGAAGAAAAAGAGTGACTTACAAATTAGTGTTCAAAAACAGAAAAAGAAGGAACTTTAGGGAAGTGGGGGAAAGGATTTGGTAAATTATTAAGTGATTATAAACCTTTCTTGTAACTTCATATTTGGGCACCTCTGGCTTTTAAATTACAGTTACATTTGTCTCTGTATGTTTTTTAGGTGATTGACAGCTCTTCAGCTTTCTTTTCTCTTAAAGACTTTAGAACCCCTTTCAGAATCCACACAATATGGCTGCCCACTAAGGCAAAATTGTGACCTGTAGAAACATATTCATAATCAGGGCACTGTGACTATGGAACTGAAAGTCAGGCTGGGGTCCTAAACTCTGAATCTCTCTCCTTTATCTAAAAAAATCACCATGCCAATTATAGTATGGTAACCAACTGACAACGCTGTTGAACAGGAGAATGAGATGGTTTCAGCGTTTCTTTTTAACTTTCCACTCCTTGCTAAGTGGCTCTCTAGAGGTGAATTTCTTGCAGCTATTTGCTTCAACAACTGGAATTAAGCATTCTGCCTTTGCCACTTCCTGTCCTGAGAAGCACCACGGTGCTGATGGCCCAGTACCTAGGGAAGAGCACTTTCGTTCTATCTTTTAATTAGGCCCTGACATCTGGTATGGACTGTGAGTGCTTATTTGCACACCTGCCGGCTACTGGCTAGAAAGGAGCCCAGCCTATCTGGAGATTACTAGTACAGATGGAGACTGCAGTCATTTAATTTAATAGAGCAATTGTGTGGGCCTTGTAGAATGTGGCACCCTTGTGAAACGGGGCCCGGGTCTCAATTTCAGGTACTCTGAGCGGTTCCTTCTGTAATGCACCTGTCACCTCTTCTGTCAATCTCCATAACTGATACAGTCAGTTAGAAGAGGAACTTAGCAACCAAGCCATCTTGGAAACCTTTTGAAGGAGAAGAAAGAGATGTGGGGCTCAAGGGAAGCAATTTGATTCATAAAGACAAGGAAATTTGCCAAGGATTTAAATGAACCTCATGCCTCCTATGTTAAGCAAACATGTTATGTACCACTCCAGCCTCATCTAACAAGCCTCAGTCTACCAAGATGCTGCAGGAGGAGTGCAGTGGGTGCTGAGACAGAGGCAAGGGTGACATGTTCAGAGTGGGCTCGTGAGCACTTGTGTCTCTGTGCCTTTGAGGATGATGCCTTACTTCCCCACGATGGAGTGCCAACGCAAGCCTGAGGCTTCGGTTTTATGCAACCTTATCTGTAACGCGTGTTTTGTTTCCCACTGTATCCCCAGGACCTGTCTCAGAGTCTAACACACAGTGTATGTGCTCATTAAGCAGTTATGGAAAGAATAAATAACAAGTCGGCTGGGATCGTACTGCCAGACCATTGAGACCCACTAACTTCCTGAACATCTCCTTCTCAATGTTCTCAAAGCTCTGCACCCATCCTGGGTAACTTGCTGGAATATTCCACCTATCATCATGTTCACTGGCTATAAAAACAGGAATGTTCTTGCTTTGCTTACACTGTTTCCTAATTATCTTATGTCCCTGTGGAATCCCAGGTGGTGTACAGTTTAGCAGAGGAGACAGGGCGCTTGTAACTTAGTAACAAATGATACAAAAGAGAGTAATGCCTAATATATTGGTACTAATTCAGTACTGGAGAAATTGAGAGAATTCTTTTTGTTTGTTTGTTTGTTTTTAATTGAAGGATAATTACTTTATAGTATTGTCTTGGTTTCTACCAAGGATCAACATGAATCAGCCATAGGTTTAATTACCCATGTCCCCTTCCACTTGAACATCTCTCCTACCTCCCTCCCCATCCCATCCCTCTAGGTTGTTACCAAGCCCTGGTTTTAGTTCCCTTAGTCACAAATTCCCACTGGCTATCTGTTTTACATATGGTAATATATGTTTCCATGTTACTCTCTTCATACATCCCACCCTCTTCTTCCTCCCCCACCAGCTGTGTCAAAGTCTGTTTTCTGTCTGTGTCTCGACTGCTGCTCTGCAAATAGGTTCAGCAGTACCATCTTTCCAGATTCCTTATATACACATTTATTTTTCTCTTTCTGACTTCACTCTGTATCATAGGCTCTAGGTTTATCCACCTCATTAGGTCTGATTCAAATGCATTCCTTTTTATGGCTGAGTAATATTTCATTGCATATATGTACCACAACTTCTTTATCCATTCATCTCTTTATGGACATCTAGGTTGCTTCCATGTCTTAGCTATTGTAAATAGAGATGCAATGAATATTGGGGTACATGTGTCTTTTTCAGTTTTGGTTTCCTCAGAGTATATGCCCAGTAGTGGGATTGCAGTTCATATGGTGGTTTTATTCCTAGTTTTATTCCTCTCACTGTTTGAGAGGAGAAAGAATTCTTGTGGTCCAAAAAAATGAGACAGACTTTGCTATAGGACTTGAGAGTGAGCATTCGGAGAAATTGCGGCAAGTTTTCTAGATAAAGAGGCAAGGACACATAAAGCAGTTAGCAGCATGGATTATGGACAAATGTTGCTTACATTCCCAGCTTGACCATTTGCCAGTGAATTAAATTTGAGTAAATAGCACAATCTGTCTAAATTTTACTTTTCTCTTTTTAAAAATGGAAATAATTGTGGCTATGCTACATACATACCAGGAAAAAAAAGTAGGATTAAAGGAGGCAATATGAATACAGGATTTAGAAAAACTCAAGATAGATAGAAAGTGCTCAATACTGGGTTGACCAAAAAGTTCATTCCAGTTTTTCATAATATCCAGAAGTCCAAATGAATTTTTGGTCAACCCAATAAGTAACAAAGATATTGAGAGGAGGGGAAAAAAGATCATAATGGTGATGTCAACAATAACTAAGATCTCAAAGTAGAAGATTTGTCTGACTGGAAACAAGGAAGGAGACAAGTACCTGGGGAAGGAATTTGAATGACCAATATCAAAGAGGGTTTGGGGGAACCAATACAAGGAAACCTAGGAAACTGGGAAGGGACAGAGTACTGAGAAACAGACATTCAGGACAGGAAAGAACAAATTTACTTGCAAGGAATGCATGGAAGCCGCTGTCAAAACACTGAAGTTCATGTTTACTAATGCAAAACACAAGTGTCTATAGGAAAGTATCCCCAAATCACCAAGTATAATAAGTTCACATTTGTCTGTTCAGGATGGAAGAACAGTGATGCACTCATGGAGTTACCGTATGTAAGGAGGTCAGGATATTTCCATAGACATCAGCTTAGCGATATATGGAATTAAATTGCTTTGTGAGAGTTTCAAGGCTTATGTGAAATAATCAGTGTTCTGATATATTGGGGTTCAGAAGCAGGCAGGGTAACCTGTTATTTTGGAGGTTTTCTGAGAACGAGGTCCCCCCTTCCCTCATATTAGAAAGAAGAGTGTCCAGTTTTGTTTCTACTGAAGTAAGAAGTGAAGTGAGTGTCACTCAGTCGTGTCCACCTCTTTGTGATCCCATGGACTGTGCAGTCCATGGAGTTCTTCTGGTCAGAATACTGACGTGGATAGCCGTTCTCTTCTCCAGGAGATCTTCCCAACCCAGGGATCAAACCCATGTCTCCCGCATTGCAGGCGGATTCTTTACCAGCTGAGACACAAGGGAAGCCCATTCATTTCATAGCAACAGATATTTAATTCCAAGTTAAGGATTTTGGTATCAGACATGGTACCAAATCTCAGAATTACTTTGTGAATTCATACAAGTTACTTAATCTCTCAGAAGCATGGTTCCTTCATTTATTTAAAAAAAAAAAGAGGGAATAAAAAATACTTCCCTTAATTCTCATTTAGAGATTAAAATATAGGTAAGTGCTCACACAGTGCCTGACTCAGGAATCAGAGAAAACTGGTCTTCTCACATTGCTGAAAGCAGTGCTTCCTCAGCTTACCCCTGTACCTTAGGAAAAATTATTCGATGGTGAGAACATTGACCCAGAAGATCCTGTGGGGGGACCCCCGCACTTCCTGGGTTAGCTTGGACAATTCCGCAGAGACTGCGGGAGTGTGGGGTGGGGATGGGTGGGGATGGGCAGGTGTCCAGTCCCATTTGTCTTTTATCTCGCTCTGAGTGAATGTGTTTGTATGTATGAAACAGCACCAGTGTTATCCTCAGATCAGTCTTCAGCAAAATGAGAAAAATTAAGAATATATAATACATTTTGTATAAGGTTAAATTTATTTAACTAAGGGATTATCATTTATTCTAACAGCATGTCCTTTCTAATCTGAACAGAATAAAAGCATGATAAGAGTGAGAGTAGCTTGGGTTTTGGTTTTGACTTCATTGAGAAGTAAGTAAACTCTTGGCCATCATAGAAAGAAGAAAGATAGTGCTAAATCATCTCTGACTCTTGCAATTCCATGAACTGTAGCCTGCCAGGTTCTTATGTCCATGGGATTTTCCAGACAAGAATACTGGAGTGGATTGCCATTTCCTTCTCCAGGGGAGCTTTGCAACCCAGGAATTGAACCCAGGTCTCCTGCATTGCAGGCAGATGCTTTACCAACCGAGCTACATGGAAAGACCATCATAGATCAGCTCCCAGAATTTCTTTAGGAATGTTGTTGTATAATATATTCCAAAAGGATGGGCATGCTAGCCTGGAAAGTGGAAAATCCTCATTTGGCTGACTGGGGCAGATGAGGTGATTGCAGTACCTTTTATCCAGGGATACTGTGTCTTTGGGTTTCGATAGGCAGCAAGGCTTCATTGGGAAAGAAGGATTTTAACCTACTCAGTTACTGATTATTTGAAACTGCAAGCACACAATTTAAAACCCAGTCATACCTCCTTTCACTGACACTGCTGTTCTAAGTGTTTGCAAAGTGCCTGTTAGCAGAAAGTAAGAAGAGATATTGACTTGTGTGCTGAGGGTAGCAGGTGCTATCATAGCCTGATTTGCCTAGAATGAAAATGGAAATTCATCTCTCCCTTTACATTTAAAATGTGGGAATCATATCCTAAAACTGCTGGTACTGTCTTCTGTTATCCAAGGATACAACTCTTGAGAATGTTCATGAAAGAGCTGCAGACTAGGTCTGAATGCCTCTGGGAGTGGCCTGAATGCTGCCTCTGCAGTTGCCTCTTTGCCAGTGGATGTGCAAAGATGCCAGAATTCTAATGGACAAGCAAAGTCTAGGACAGAGTCAGAGCAAGCCTGGGCATGAGTGATTGTATTCACACCAGAAACAAAGTTGAGGAAATTGGTACAAGACGTGGATTTCCATTCCAGAAAAATCACTCCTAAAAGATAAAACAATCTGCCTTTGGAGAGGGTGGAGGGTACAGAAGGAAATGTTTGCATGCAGACAGTGAGTAGAGACAGAGATAGGGGAGAGGGCTCAGGCAAGAGCAGACGGCTGGATATTCCTTTGGGTGCAGACATATTGACTGTTCTTATACTGCCTATTGCCAGAGGTGTCTATAAAACATGCACTCTGATGTTTGGAAAGTCTAAATTTAGAAAGAACTAGAATGTTCACGCATGCTTTACTGAGTTCAGTAAAACACAAGAAGCCATGATCTTTTAAAAAAAATAGATTCTAACTCCAATTTATTTTCTTGTTGTAAATTCACTGAAACATAATTAGACACATCATTCATGGGTGACAATGTTCTCTTATTATCATGTTTAGAGTGTTTGAATAAGCTATTTGAAGCTATAGAAGCTATTCAGATGCTCACCTGTGTTTCTTTCATTAAACAATTTAAGACTAAGGTTATTCTAAAATGAATTGTCATCCCATAAGAGGTTTTGAAAAAAATTGTAGGTTGATCTACCAGACAGATAGCAGGCAAGGTTTTCCTTATCATGAAGGATGAAAAATATTTGAAGGTTCCCAGGTGCCTAGGCTTCCCAGGTGGCGCTAGTGATAAAGAACCCATCTGCTGATGCAGGAAGCATCTTCCTGGGTCAGGAAGATCCCCTGGAGGAGAACATGGCAACCCACTCCAGTATTCTTGCCAGGGAAGCCTGGCGGGCTGCAGCCCATAGGGTCGCAAACAAGAAAATTGTATACAATGGCTAACAATAAAAGCTTTGCAAAGTACTGCATCATTGATAGTGTTGGGAGTAAAAGGAATAGGCTGAGTCACAGGGCTTACTGAGGACTCTTTCATTTTTCTTACCTGCCTATCTCTCTCTTTCTCTGTCTCTGTGTCTGTCTTTCTCTCTCTCCTTCCCATCTAAATCTTGACCTCGTATTCCAAAATATGCTGGAAGGAAAAGAGAGGTGACCAGACCCAGGAGAGGTCCAAATTCATTCACTTATCTGGGGACATTGAATCAGAAAAAGAAGAGAGGCTGGAAACCAGGAGACAGGACTGCCTACATCTGCTTACTGTGCAGAGACCAGAAGGCAGAAGTGCAAGAAAGAGGCTGATGCTTATCAGGGTACAGTGACTTTGACCACTAGTGTTCTTGTCAGTTCTTTGATCAGTCATGCAAGCATCTTAGCTTCCCTCCCAGAGGTTCTGGGAAGAGAAAGGACAGAGGCCCAAGCTTTCCCATGTAGGGAAGTATTTCTGGAGTTTAGGTGTTCCTGCCTCTATAATAACAACAATACTCACCACGTGTTAAGCATGTACTCTGTGCTGGGTGCTACTCTGAGGGCGCTATAGACATCATCTCACTTAATCATTATAGAGACCTGCGGTGTTGGCATAATTGTACCCATGTTACAGAGGAGGAAACCGAGGTTTAGAAAGGTCAGGCTTTACCTCCTTTGAGTATCTGCTTATTATCTAAATGCCCACTGTGATTAGCCACCTAGCACTGACATATTTTAGAAAATTCACTTTCACCACCACCTCCACCACAGACAGCTTGAGTCTCCCATGGGTAATTCTGACCATAATGAAGTCCCTTTGCTATTGAAAATGCTGTCTCCCTGCACCCTGCTATACTGAATACCATTTGCACCTTTTATAGCAATGGTGCTCAACCACATTGATTGTTCCCTCATAGGCAGTTGATGATGTTGAACACATTTCTGGCTGCTACACTTGGGAAGTGAGAGCTACAGGCACTCCATGGAGAGTGCCAGGGTTCTTGCTAAATATTGTGTACAAGATGGTCCCCCACAGATAAGAACTGTCGGGCCTAAAACGTCAGTAGTGCTAAGACTGAGAAATCCGATTTTGTTGCCACATAAAGCAAACCGAACTGCTTTCTGTGTTAGCCATTAGACTGAAAAGAGAACAGTAACATCAGGTCTAGCCACCCCCTCACACACTAGCATCCTTACTGCACTGACTCTCAAGTCTTCTGTTACTTCCCTATTTTTAACAATCCCCTTTATCCAGAAATGGAGGTTTAGAAGACTAAATGAGCTACCCAGGATCAAATACTAGTGAATGACTAAGGCAGAACTAGACCCAGATGACCTGATTCCTCTTTCAACCATTTCCAATGACACCATATACTAATCTTTCAATTAGTTCATCAGGAATAGAGTGAATACTACCCACTCCAGTATTCTTGGCTTTCCCTTGTGGCTCAGCTGGTAAAGAATCTGCCTGCATTGTGGGAGACCTGGGTCTGATCCCTGAGTTGGAAAGACCTCCTGGAGAAGGGAAAGGCTATATGTTCCCTATCCATTTTTAAATCATCTCCTGTTATCATTTGATTTGGTCATGTCTTCTTTTAAAACCAATAAAAAGATTCTAACAATCAAGACCCTTTGGGAAAGCATGACTACTTTCAAGTCACATGTGAGTCTGTAAACATAGAACAATAGAATAGAGAGCCCAGAAATGGACTTATATGCATAAAGCCAACTGATTTTGACAAAAGCACCAAGGCAATTTAGTGGGGAAAAGGATAATCTTTGCAACAAATAGTGCTAGAAAAAATTTATGTATTTATTTTTATTGGTGTATAGTTGCTTTACAGTGTTGTTAGTTGTTAGTTTCTATTGTACAACAAAGTGAATCAGCTACACATCAACATACATTCCCTCTTTTTGATTTCGTTCCCATTTAGGTTACCACAGAGCATTGAGTAGAATTCCCAGTTCTATACAGTATGATCTCCTTAGTTATCTATTTTGTATAGAGTATCAATAATGCACATATGTTAATCCCAGTCTCTCAATTCTTTCCACCACTCACTTTCTCCCCTTTGTTGTTCACTCACTCAGTAATGTCCAGCTCTTTGCAACCCCATGGACTGCAGCACGCCAATCTTCCCTGTCCTTCACCATCTCCCAGAGTTTGCTCAAACTCATATCCATTGAGTCAGTGATGCCATCCAACCATCTCATCCTCTGTCATCCCCCTCTCTTCCTGCCTTCAGTCTTTGCCTTTCAGTCTTTTCTAATGAGTTAGTTCTTCTCATCAGGCAGCCAAATTATTGGAGCTTCAATTTCAGCATCAGTCCTTCTAATGAATATTCAGGATTTCCTTTAGGACTGACTAGTTTGATCTCCCTGCAGTTCAAGGGACTCTCAAGAGTCTTCTCCAACACCACAGTTCAAAAGCATCAGTTCTTCAGTGCTCAGCTTTCTTTATGGTCCAGCTCTCACATCTGTACATGACAACTAGAAAAACCATAGCTTTGACTAGATAAAGTAATGTCTCTGCTTTCTAATACACTATGTTGGTCATAGCATTTCTTCCAAAGAGCGAGCATCTTTTAAATTCATGGTTGCAGTCACCATATGCAGTGATTTTGGAGCCCAAGAGAAAAAGAAAAGTCTCATAGTGTTTCCATTGTTTCTCTATTTATTTGCCATGAAGTGATAAGACTGGATGCCATGCTCTTAGTTTTTTGGATGTTGAGTTGTAAGCCAGCTTTTTCACTCTCCTCTTTCACCTTCATCAAGAGGCTCTTTAGTTCCTCTTCTCTTTCTGCGTTAAGGGTGATGTCATCTGCATATCTGAGGTTATTGATATTTCTCCTGGCAATCTTAATTCCAGCTTGTGTTTCAACCAGCCCAGCACTTCACATGATGTACTCTGCATACAAGTTAAATAAGCTGGCTGACAATATACAGCCTTGATGTACTTCTTTTCAAATTTGTTACCATGTCTGGTTGTTCCATGTCCAGTTCTGTTACTTCTTGACCTACATACAGGTTTCTCAGGAGGTAGGTAACATGGCCTGGTATTCCCATCTCATTGAGAATTTTCCACAGTTTGTTGTGATCCACATAGTCAAAGGCTTTAGTGTAGTCAATGAAGCAGAAGTAGATGTATTTTTGGAATTCTTGACCCAGCGGATCTTGGCAATTTGATCTCTGGTTCCTCTGCCTTTTCTAAATCCAGCTTGAACATCTGGAAGTTCTCACTTCACGTACTGTTGAAGCCTTGGTTGGAGGATTTTGAGCATTACTTTGCTAGCATGTGAAATGAGTACAATTGTGTGGTAGTTTGAACTACCCTTGGCATCCATAAATTTGTTCTCTACATCTGTGTGTCTGTTTTACAAATAAGACTATCTATACTATTTTTCTAGATTCCACATATATGTGTTAATGTATAATATTTTTTTTCTCTTTCAGAATTACTTTACTCTGTATGAGAGTGACTCAATTTCTTTCCTTTTTATGGCTGAGTAATATTCCATTATATATATATATATATATATAGCGCATCTTCTTTATCCATTCTTCTGTTCATGGATATTTAGGTTGATTCCTTGTTCTGGCTTTTGTAAATAGTGCTGCAGTGAACATGTGTCTTTTGGAATTATGATTTTCTCTTGATATATATCCAGTAGTATAATTACTAGGTCATAAAATAGCTCTATTTCTAGTTTTTTAAGTGGCCTCCATACTGTTTTCCATAGTGGCTGTATCATTTTCCATTCCTACCACAGTGTAAGAGGACTCCATTTTCTCCACACTCTCTCCAGCATTTGTTTATAGATTTTTTGATGATGGCCATTCCGACTGATGTGAGGTAATACCTCATCATAGTTTTGATTTGCATTTCTCTAATAATTAGTGATGCTGAGCATCTTTTCATATGTGTCTTGGCTATCTGTATGTCTTCTTTGGAGAAATGTCTATTAGGTTTTCTGCCCGTTGTTTGATTGAGTTATTTGCTTTTCTTATATTGAGCTACATATTTTGGAGATTAATCCCATGTCAGTTACTTTATTAGCAAATATTTTCTCCCATTCTGTGGGTAGTCTTCTCATTTTGTTTATGGTTTCCTTTGCTGTGCAAAAGCTTTTAAGTTTATTTAGGTTCCATTTGTTTATTTTTGTTCTTATTTTCATTACTCTGGGAGATGGTTCCAAAAAGATATTGCTGTGATTTACGTCAGAGAGTGTTCTATGTTTTCCTCTGAGACTTTATAGTATCTTGTCTTACATTTAGGTCTTTAACCATTTCAATTTTATTTTTGTGTATCGTGTTGGGGAGTATTCTATTTTCATTCTTTTAAATGTAGTTGTCCAGTTTTTCCAGAACCACTAATTGAAGAAACTGTTTTTTCTCCACTGTATAGCCTTGCCACCATTGTCCTAGATTAGTTGACCATAGGTGCATGGGTTTGTCTCTTGGCTTTCTATCATATTCCTTTGATCTCTATTTCTGTTTTTGTGCCAGTACCATACTTTCTTGATGATTGTAGTTTTATAGTAGAGATGCTAGAAAAAAATTGTATTGTCATATGCAAAATAAATAATCTTTCAACCTTACTTACACCCTAAACAAAGAATCATAGTTGATTATAAACCTAAATATGAGATCTAAAATTACAAAACTTCTAGAAAAAAATTAAGAGGACGATCTTAGTGACCTTGGGCTTGGCAAATATTTCTTAAATATGACACAAAAGCCTGAACTATAAAAGAAGAAAATCAAGAATACAGATTTCACAAAATCGAAAGCTTTGTACTTTGAAAAACATTGTTACAAAATTAAAAAGCAGTCTGTAGACTGGGTGAAGATATTTGCATGAGATATATCCAACACAGGCCTTCTATCTAAAACATGTACAGAACTCCTGTAGCTTACCTCCCCTAGTAGCTCAGCTGGTAAAGAATCCGCCTGCAATGCAGGAGACCCCAGTCCAGTTCCTGCGTCAGGAAGATCCCCTGGAGAAGGGGTAGGCTACCCACTCCAGTGTTCTTGGACTTTCCTGGTGACTCAGATGGTAAAGAATCCACCTGCAGTGTGGGAGACCTGGGCTCAATCCCTGGTTTGGGAAGATCCCCTGTAGGAGGGCTTAGCAACCCACTCTAGTATTTGTGCCTGGAGAATCCCCATAGACAGAGAATCCTGACGGGCTGCAGACCATGGGGCCACAAAGAGTTGGACATGACCGAATGAATAAGCATGCACCTATAACCTAACAATGAGACAAGTAATCCAGTTTTAAAAAGGGAAAAGATTTGAACTGATATCTTACCCCTTAAAAAAGTTTACAGATGGTAAAAAGCACATGAAAAGCTGTGTAATCTTTCATCATTAAGGAGTTGCTAATTAAACTGCAATGGTATATCACTACAACCCACTAGAATGGTTACAAATTAAAAGGATTAATCATAGCAAGTATTGTCCAGAATGTGGAGCAACTAGAACTCTCATACACTGCTGATGGTAATCCAAGATGGAAAAATCCCTTTGTAAAACACTCCAGCAGTTTCTCAAAAAAAAAAAAAGACAGAAAGAAATTAAATGTACACCCACTATTCAACAGAGCTATTCCCTCCTAAGAATTTACTCAAGAGAAAAGAGAAATATATCCGCATGTGTAGACAAGTGTTCAGAGCAGCTTTTTTTTTATAATAGCCCCAAATTGGAAACAACCCAAATGTTCATCAACAAGTAAATAAATAAGTAAATTGTGGAATATCCATTCAGTCGAAAGGGACCAATGATTGATACACATAAAATATATGATCATCAAAATAATTGTGCTGAGTAAAACCTAGACACATACCCCATCACTATCAAAATACAAACAAAAATCTATACTGTGTGATTCCATTTATGTAAAATTGTGAAGATGGTAAATCATCCGTAAGACAGAAAACAAATCAATGGTTTCCTAAAGGAGAGGGATGGTAAGGAATGGAGACCTATAAAGGGGCAAAAGGAAGCTTTGAGGAATGATGGACATAGTCATCATCTTGGTTGCAGTGATGCTTTCATGCATATAGGCTATGTCAAACTCATTACATTATATGCCTTAAATATGCATAGTTTATTGTACATTAAATCCCAATAAAACTGTGGAAAAATTAAATAAATTAAAATGAGTATCAGTTCTATGTCCTTTGGCTCTCTTTTCCCATTTGAGAGGCTGCCACCCGGTGAGCCGCATCTGTTTGTGTCCCTGTAGTGCTAACAGGATAGCCAGGCTGCCTGCTTCCCTTAGTGACCGCCAAGTGTGACCTTCTGGCCTCGGTCATCTCTAGGAAGGTTCTGCTGGTGCCTTCATTCAGTGGCCAGCCCATCCACAATAAAACTGCAAATCCACACTTCCTTAGAATTTGCACATCAGTGACCTAATCTTTGTCACTAAGTACAGATTGAGTTACACCAATCATTTTAAAGTCAAGGCATAGCTTGGAGGTCACACAAGATCCAATCTGCTAAAACACAGTGTCTGAACACATCTTTCACTTCCACAGACACTTGCAACACATCATCCTGGAGTTTCATTTCACATCTTTATTTGTACCCCTGATTACATGTCTTTAAAAGCTTGTCTTTTTGACTTTTCATCGTCTCTTTCCCAAGCTGGAAACAATAAAATCCTGCGCCAAATTAAAACCACAGTTCATCAAAACATGTATTTCCTAGCAACTTTCTTCTCTGTTAAACATGCATTCAGTAATTAGGAATTGACATTGATGGCATTCAGAAAGATGATGCTAATGCTCTCTGATAGATTTTTGTCATCATACCATCAGTTTCCTCCATGTCTGTATGTATGTAACAGAAAATGGCCATAAAGTATACTATACATGAGAGACTACAGTAGAAATTACCACAAACTTTGAATTCAAATATGAACTCAAAGCCCATTTGTATGATTTTCTAGTTTTATGACTTAATGGCAAGTGTCTTATCTTTTTGTGAACTTCAGTTTTCTATAAAGTGAGCGGATCGTTGTAAGAGTTTAACAAGATATTTTCTTTAAAGAACTTTATAAATTAAGCCATAGTTATCTTAAATTAGCGGTGATATATGTTGAAAAGCAATGCGTTGGAAAAGGAGCTACTTTTAACAATGTTTCCTGAGGAAAATGCCCCTTAACTTCCTAATGACTTCAGGTAAACACTGCATCTTTTTCACAACACCCTGAGATTTTTAGGCTAGTCTCTAGTTATAATATTCAGATTTCCTGAAATTATCTATGGTAAAACTAGTTACAAAAATTTTATAATTCAAGGAGAATATTGGTATTTTCAGTCTTATATAATACTGTAACTTGCTTATAGACATCCCTATATTTGGGTCAAAATACTCAGTAATATTCCCACTGGAAAGAACTGAAAGTGGAGAAAAGTTTATTCGTTGTATCGTGTCCAATGAAGAACATTACTGTCTTAATTTTGCAATATACTGTGTTTACTGGTGCTATTTCCATACAGTGAAGCAGATAGCCGTTCGGAAAATAAGAAACAGTTTAATAACAAAATACGCAACTTCTTAAAAAACAAAGAAAGAAACAAAAGAAACCACAGTGCAGTCAGTCAAATCACAGGATCTGAAGTCAGTCTACATTTCAGTCCTAATCTTGCCACTTACTTTATAACGCTTTATGCCTTGGTTTCTTCATCTGTAAAAATGAGGATCATAAGAGTGTGTTTAAGGCTGGTATGTGGGTTAAATTAATTGATACATATATACAATACATATAATGTTCATGCTGGTACTGGCACAAGAAGAGGACTCAATAACTATTAGTTGCCATCAGCATTATTCAGTTATTTGTGATGATCTGTTCTGTATAATAGGTGTTGGGTAAATGGTAGACATCATCCATTTAAATCCTCTGTCTCTTGAAGTTTTCAAAACAACTTCTCTGTCCTACATCTATTCCTGAAGTGCTCCCAAGAAAGCCTTGACATTCTCCAGATCACAGTACAAATAACACTTTTTCTGTGTGTGTGTGTGTTGCTTAGCAAAGCAAATAGAATAATAACTAATGTGAGATTTTAATTATCGTGTGTGTCAGTAGTGCTGCTTTGTAAATCAGAGTTAATTAATTCTGAGTACTTGCTACTTCTTCAATCCTCCTACCAGCTCAGGAGCAAGCGTGCTATTTTCTGTGTCAATAACGAGGGTGATTCTAGACCGAGTATTCAGAACAAGCAGGATGCCATCTACGTGAGAGCAATTTCAAGACTGGGAATATAGACTTGTCACCAGTTCTACCTAAAGTATGTTTTCCAGAAAAGGACAAGATGTTTCCTCGCTGTAATGTTAGATAAGGGCACAGCCTCCTCCGGCAGCTCTCTTTCACCTTTTCCTTCAGAAATTGGTCCAAAGTTTTCAAATCAATGGTTTTGTCTTAACAACTCTTTGAAGCACTCCTGCATATGAATGGATCTGATTATTTACTTGCCTGTTATGTGCAATGGTACTCTCTTTTATTTATCTAAGTGCCTGATTTTCAAGCCTACAATGTTTACTCGCAACTAAATTTTGTGTGGAAACATAATTCATAAAGCAGAAAAATTGAGGAGCTAAGGAATGTAGATTGAAAAATGAAACCAGTGGCCTCCCAGCGAAACCCCACACACACTCCTGTCCCCTACAGCTGCCCCCCGCAGTACTTCCAGGAAACCCCACATTCTTCAGATCACACTTTGGAACCTTTCATCCTAAACTACATTTCTTCATTACGTTTTCCAAAAAACTTTGTCGCTGTATTTGTGTATTTCATGACAAGCCCACCATTCCTTTGATTCCCTTGATCATGCTCCTGTCCATTTCAGTTAGCTTTGTAATGGATAGAAGCCACCTCCTTTCCAAAATGATAAAACTTACAATTTTTCAATAAATTAAAAAAGAAAACATCTTTCTATCCTGCCATCATTCTTCTTACCATTGTAATGATTAAGGAAAAGGAGAGAGACTGAAGGATTCACAATTCTTCTGTATGGAAAGATATAGCAAGCAAAACTTTGGAATGACTGAAGTCTATGAAATCATCATGGAGCTGAAAAGGAGGATTTTTTTTTCAGCCGATTCCTCACTTGGTTAGGTCAGGGCGGGGGAGAGTAGGGGTGTTCCTTGTAGCTTAACAATAAAGATCCATGGAGAGCAGGAGAATTTATTGCTGAGGAAACTATAGCTCAAAAATAGAAATTGCTTTCCAAGAAACTGAGTGAATAAGATAAGGTTATAAATGTTCATTACTCATCAGTCTGGCAATGGCAGATCTATGGCATGTGTGCCCCCGTTCTCACCTCTAACGCCCAAGCTAAGGATCCCTGATGATCATGGTATAGGTGCAGCCTCAGGATCCTCCACAACCCAGTGTTCCAGGCAACCGCTCCATATTAATTAATCAGCATCGGCGTGTGGTTTGAAGTCTCTCTGCCAATACTGATCTAGTCCAACCACCAGATTTCGCATATAGAAACAGAAGCCCAGAGGGTAGACAATTTTCCCAATATCACACAGCTAATTAGTGATGGATAGCTATGCCTTTCACCAGCGCAACTCAGGGTCCATTACACTGAACGTCTTAGAACAGTTGTTGAGCTCTGAGAATTCCTGTGTTCTTACTCCTTGAGTCCATACGTAGGGAGCTCTCCTAGTTTTGTTTTCAGTCCTATGGTTGTCTCACAGTGTTTGTTCCACTGTAGCCTTTCAAAATTGATGTCACTTATACCAGGTATGAGAGACAAAATCTAATAAAAACCAAGAGCACAGGCTTTCCTAACCAACTCAAATGAGGCTGATAGTTCTGCCTTGCTATTTATGTGCTGCATGATCTCCAGAATGGAGTCTAACCTACTGAACCTCGGTTTCATCCCACAGAGAATAACTATCCATCTCAGAGGGATGCTCTGCGATTAAACCAGATTCTGAATGTGAAAGTGCCTAGCACAGGGCCCAGAACGTGGTAGGTAAATATTTACCCATAAGAACTTTCCTTTCACCCCTTCCTCCTTCCATTTTCTCTTCTCTTCATATTTGGTTCTACACATTATTAACTCCTTAACTTTGGGTAAGGTCCTTAACCTTTTTGAATCTCTCTCTATATATTGTTAAAAACAGAATTGCTTTAGTACTGACCAAACTGTCTTGCTGTGGAGAGTAAACGGGATTAGAGCATGAGCAGCAAACTCAATTCACAATATGAGTATGGACTCACAATATGAGTATAGAGAATCTTCTAGAAGACTCACTAGCTTTCTTGCATTTAAATGTCTTGCCTTAGAGACTTTTCCCATGAATATTTATATTATGGCCAGCGAAGGAGGTGACTACTGTCAGAAGGTCCAGATCTCTCTTGAAAGGGTGTTGTTTTATGATGGGCAAGAGTCATTGAATTTCAAATTTAAAGCCCTGAATTTTCATGGAGCCTGTCACAAGCTTGCTCTTTGACCTTCAGTAGGTCATTTAGCCTCTCTGGACATCAGGGCAATCCACGGTGCCCACCTCATTGCATCAGCAACCCAAATGTGAAATGACCCAGGGAAATCTAAAGGCCATGTGGAAGTAATCAGATTTTCTCTTTTTCCTAGAACAAAGAAATAAGGGGGACCTGCCCCCTGGAGTTTGAACTAGCTCAAGTGTATCTTTATTCTCTTGTATGCACAAATGACTTTTTATGTAAGGATTCTTTTTTTTTTTTAATGTAAGATTGGAAATGTGGCTGCCCTACTTAGAGTCTAAGCTGGCTCTGAGCAGCCGTCTTTAACTCCTACACATGTAGCCAAGTAGAGGATGTGCACTGATCCTGGGCCTCCAAGAATCTTCTTCTGATCTTTACAGTTAAGCCTTCATGTTTAGAGAGCCCCTGAATTATTAGGTGAAATGACCTAGTTCAGCCAGGACAAAGATGCAAAACACATTTTCCCTTCTACCAGTTCCCCCAGCACGCGCGCGCGCGCACACACACACACACACACACACGTGCGCGCACACACAGGCATGTGTGCACACATATGTACTCCTTGCTCCAGACCCCTTCTGTCAAAGAGTTCAGAATTCCTCCAGCCAAGCCTTTGTGGGGCTTCAGAGTGACAACCAAGGGGATGGCAACAGTGACAGTATCAGTTCTGATGAATCATTCTGATCAGCAGCCAAAAGTTTCTGGAATGGAATGGAATGAAAGCACCAGGTAATTGAGGATAAGTCCTCTGGGCTATTAGGTATCTAGTAGATGGTAAGATAAATCCTCATCTTTTGCTAGTTATAGAAAAAGAAATATATTTTTCCCTTGCAAAGAAAGTGAAAGGACTAGACCGTTATCAGTTACCATGGCAACTCAAATCCATTACATGCTCAATGCATCCTGTCACTATGGAAGACTCCAGGAAAAAAGAAAACAACACTAAGCTTCTCTCTGTTTTTTGTCAAATGTTTTGAAGTGTCATGAGCCTGAAACAACTTTTTCTGAGCGGAAAGGACAGGAGAACGTAAGAGGGAGATAAAGGCGGGATGCAGAGTCTGGAGGCCACTGGGGACGTGTTGAGAGGAGCACAGTATTGCCTGAAATGGTCAGTACCAATGAAACTGAGAGGGAAGGAGAAGAAAGCAGTAAATGCTTACTGAGTGCCCACCACATGCTTGGTGCAGTGCTTAATAATGAACAGTCTGCAGCCTCCTAGAGCTCTCTGTCTGGAAAAGAAAGACAGCTAAACAAGAAATTAAAAATATACGGGGCAGATTCTTCTAGGGCATAAGTACAGGGGCGATGGGAGTAGGTGGCTGGTGGTGCTGACATGGGTTTTTCTGAGGGGAGAAGGGAAAATAATAGGGTTCTTTATGTGCTGCCGCTCCCAGGTACATCTCCCACATGGATAAGACAATTAATAAACAAACTCTCCCCTGCACTTTCACCATTTGTCAATCCTCTAAGGTGGCCTTGAGCACAGAACCCAAATATGTTTACTTAATTTATGCTCCCTCCCGCCAGTGCCATAAATTACTCTTGAATGAAATAAAGAACATGGATTTGGATTCAGACTACCTGGAGTCAGCAATGATGTTTACTAGGTGTGCAGTCTTGGTTCAGTCATTAAACTTCTGAGAGTGTCTTATTTCCTTGTGTTCATTTATCTGGAAGATTGATAAGCCATGATAGAGGGTTTGGGGATTTTTTTTTAATTTGTTTTGTTTTATTGAAGTAGATGATTTACAGTGTTGTGTTGATCTCTGCGATACAGCCAAGTGACCCAGTTGTACACATATATGCAATTTTTAAAATATTCTTTTCCATTATGATTTATCCCAAGTGATTGGAGACCATTCCCTGTGCTTTAAGGAAGTTTGTAGCATAATCACAATCAAGCTGGCAGCAGAGTGCAGGAGGGTTCTGGCATCCAACAGTAGTGGTGGAGGGAATGAGGGAAACATCCTAAAAAGACAAGAGTGTGGATGATGGATTAGACAAGACAAGTGCCCATGGAGAGGTATGGATATGTTCTAGGAATTCTGTAAATTAGAACCAAGAGAAGTTATTGAACATGAAAGGGAGAGAGATGAAAAATGAAGCCCAAGTTGCTGGGCAACTGAGTGAATGGCAGAACCATTCACTAAGTGATGGAGGCATAGGGTTGGCACCATGTTGGTTGGTTAGAAAGAAGCCAAGTTGATTAAGTCATCTGAAGTTTTTAGAATGGCACTATTGGTTTGTGTGAGACTGTTGTGTAGGTATGCCCAGAGTTGGAAATAGGCCAGGAAATCTATGAGACGATGGTATGTTTAGCTTAAGACATGATGAGGGATTCTACAATGAGACCTTGTGTAGACCCCACCATCAGGTGCATAAGAGCAACCACAGCAGAACAGTTTGGAGCATCTTCTTACTCTTTCTGTAATAACAACCTACATTCCTTCTCTACCCTCCATTCCTGCTACCAGCACATAAAAGATTGGAGATCATCTTGAGCCTTGGAGGAAGAAGGAATTTAAGTCCTATGTTGCCATTTGCACTGATACCCAGGAACTGAGCCTTTGTGGAGTTCAACAACCTCAGTCAGCTCTGAAGAATGCCAAAGGCAGGACATGTTAGAATGGGACGGAAGGTGGCCAAGTCGAGCTGTCTCTGATAGTAGTCTGCCAGCTGGCTGGCTAGAGGATGCCATCTGTGACCCTCACGTGTGCTCTCTTGTGCTCTATTCTCTCCTGCAGCAAACCCAATGCTGAACTCATCTTCTTCTTCCAGTGGTCAATAGCCCTGTTCCAAAGCAGAACTCATTCCTTCATCCAGTTCTGCAGGATCTTGGCTTCTGCCAGGAAAGTACATGAAGTCAAAGGGTGTGGATTTGGGACCCAGTGCCACAACTAGATGAGATGTTTTTCTTGAGCAAGTTTCTTCATTCTCAGAGAGTATCCTTCTCTGTTTGGCAGAGATAATAGTGACAAGAGAGGGCCCCACCCCACCTGGTGACGGTGAGGAATAAATAAGATATAGCTCAGGAAAGAGGTGTGGAACTGAACCAGGAATTGGGGTTTGACTCTTGTAGCATGGAGAGGGCTGCTGGCTTGTAAGAAGGAGAGAGAGTGAACCTCCCCCCACCTCCTTCCTGTTGTCACGCAGGGTGACCTTGAATCTTCTATAGGAAGGCACTGAAGTCTGAGAAGATACACTTATATGTAGATAGCAGGGCTACTACTCCCGGGCACTTCTCCCTTGTGGATAAGGCAGTGAGCAAATAAACTCTCTTCTGCACCTTCCCCATTTGTCAGTCCTCTAACGTGGCCTTGAGCACAGTCCCCAAGGCTGTGGTTAGGTACTTTGCACTCCCTCCAGGCAATGCAGTATGTCACTCCTAGAGGAACAGAAAGAACAGGGCTTCAGATTCACACTACCTAGATTCAGTCCTGACATTTACTAAATGTGCAGTCTTGGTTAAGTTGTTTAATTTCTGTGCATGTCTGTTTCCTCATCTGTAACAAAGAGCGATTATCCTTCTCAGATGTTCTTACAGGGATTAGAAGTAATTTCTGTAAGGTTCCAAGCACAGGGTGGAGCACACAGCAGATACTCGATAAGCAGTAGCTATATTCTTGTATTTATACTCATTTATAATAATAAAAAATAAGAGGATATACTTCTGCAGACCCTCTGCCCACTGTCTCTCAAACTTTCTATCAATTACTATGACTGTATAAGGATTTCTCCCTAGTCAGAGGAGTCATCCAGATTCAGTGCTTATGAAACCAGTTGACATCAGAGAGGATTAGGAAAAAAATCCTGTCTCTGACTCTATCACTTTACCTGCTCAGAAATGTCAGCCAGCACTGCTCCTCTGGCTTCTAGAAGTCATTCCTACATCTTCCAGCACCTCTGCAGGAGCCTGTCCCATGAGAAGGGGCGGCATGGGATGGTCAGGCAGAGATGGTCAGAGGCAGGACAGCTGGAAACTCAAATCTAGCTGGACCCCAGCAGCCCTGCATACCCAGTGGCTGTGTAAAGGGTAGATGAAGGATATTTGATTTTAATTGGGAAATGCTATCAATTGTCCTAGACTCATTTAAAAATCCATTAGTATCAGGAAGTGGACGGATTAAGTAATGAGGAAGAGAAAAGGGGAAATGCTGTCAGCACCCTGCTTTGCAGGGACCAAACAGCCTGTCTAAGCTTCACCGGCGAGGGCTGCGCTGAATGCTAAGAAGCTACTAGAGTCGATTTTGAGATGCTGTAGAGGGAGAGGTGTCGGGGCCAATTCACCCAAAGTCCTGGGCAGGCCTGTTGTTCTCACAGCTTCCAAAGGTGGTACTGCAGTGATTGATGCTGGGATTTCAGGCTCCCGCAGCTGTTTCTGGCAGCCTGGAAACTGTGCCACCCAGCAGTAACCTTATTAACACCCACAGACAGTCACTCTCCCATGTCACCTCCCCACCTGCCAAATTCAGAATTGCGTCCGGGGCCTTTTCATCCTGGGAGACGTGAGTCAGGTTCAGAGTCCATAGTGGACCTGAGATAGACAGGGAGAAGGATAGAGGTGTCCTCCTGGAGGATGGATGAGAGAGACAGGGAAGCAGAAACGAAGGAGTACAAAGATGAAAGCAGGCTCTGAGAACCAGAAGTGAACAGGATATGTGACAAGGTTCTGTATTAGTTTCTTAGGGCTGCAGTTCCACAAACTGGGGGACTTAAAGCCACAGACAGTTACTCACTCACACTCCTAGAGGCTAGAGGTCTAAAGTGGAGGTATCTGTGGAGCTGTTCTCCCTCCAAAGCTTCTAGGGCAGCGTCCTTTCTTCCTTCTTCCAGCTTCTGGTAGCCCTAGATGTTCCTTTGTTGCTTAGTTTGTGTCCAGCTTTACATGGCCATCTGTCCTCTGGGCCTGTACCTATGTCTCTGCTCCTCTTTCTATTTTATTTTTTTCCTTTTAAACTTTATTGTATATTTGAGTGTAGCCAATTGACAATGTTGTGATAGTTTCAGGTGAACAGCAAAGGGACTCAGCCCTACATATACATGAATCCATTCTCTCCCAAACTTCCTCCCATCCAGCCTGCCACATAACATTGAGCAGAGTTCCTGTGCTATACAGTAGGATCTTGTTGGTTATCCATGTTAAATAAGGACACTGGAGTAGAGTCCACCCTAATTAAAGATGATCTTATCTTGATAATATCTTGGAAAGAGATCCTATTTCTAAATAAGGTAACATGCAAAGACCCTGGGGATTAGGACTTTAGCATATCTTTGAGGGGTGGAGGGGGAGAACACAGTTCTACTCATTAGAGGCTGTTCTGTCTGATTCATTTAGTCCAGGACTCTAGAAGGCCCTGGGGAAGGCTGGAAAGACCCTGGTTGTGATTGTAGAGTCACACATTCCAGTGTAACATAATCATAATAAAATTAGTTACTCAGGCTGCAGAATAGGAACACTGATGGTGGTCGCTTAGCCTTGGGATGAGGATGAACTAAAGGCCTCGCCCCAGATACAGGGAAAGGCCCCTCGGCTCCAGCCACTGTCGCTCTGTGGGACTGAGGCCCAGGGAGGCCAGACCCTCCAAGGAGCCAAGAATCCAGATTTCTATGTGAAATATCACAATTTTTTTTTAAACTTTAGCAACTTTTTTTTTTTTAATTTTGGCAAATAATTTTTTCCAAAATGTGATGCAGGCCAAACTAGGCCCATCTGCAAACTAAGGACAGTCGTAGCAGCCAGTCTGCCCACACTGGCAAAGAGCCTTTGGTTCAAGTCCCAGGCTTGTTACTTACCATGTGACCCTCAGTGACTGCTCTCGCATCTCTGTACCAGCTTCCTAGCGGGGCATGAGGCAGTCTCCAGCACCCCACATGGTATGGTGTTAGGTGATGGTGAATATTTCAAGGCATGGAGTACCAGGTGCATGCCAGAAACATACACAGTAGTTTGAGGAACAAGACTTAGACACTGGGAACTTGAGTGACCTCCTGAGTTGCTCTGAGGATTACGTAAGTGGATCAGTTTAAATCCACTGGAAAGTTGCCTGCCCCAGCCTCACGCTGAGTAATTCCTCTTCTCATGCTATAACCCCTCTCAGGGCTCCTCTCAGAGTCAGACTTAGTGGCTGCTTTAGTGGTTTTAAATGCACAGATTCCAAATGCAGAGATGTGAGGGAGATGTAACTGAGTTGCTAGGAGAGAGAGTCCCAGAGTGGAGACTGAGAGAAATCTTTCAATCTCTGCTTTCATGCTGATGATAATAGCTCGCTGTGCAGGTTCTATATGCAAGGCCCTGTGCGCAGAGCTGCTGGGGATTATTTGTAGTTCTCATGCCAACTTTCAAAGGTAGATGTTATAATGACTTCTATTTCATTGATGAAGAAACAGAAGCAGTAAGTCCAGAGTTTCGGGTGAAATCTCCCAGTTCCTTTAAATTGTGGCAGCCTAGTCAAATATTTTTCAAAACCTTGTACAGTACAAACAAAGCCCATCTGAAAATTGAACATAGCCCCATGGACAGCCTTTGCAATCTTCGGTCAAGAGCCTTGGATCCCAGGTCTAGTTTTGCCATTCTCTGTGTGACCTTGGGTAAATCACATAACCTCTCTAGATGATGGCTCCAAGTTGTTGATGCTCAATAACTTGCAGAGGTCACAGAACTTATAAGAGGCAAAACTCAGGATCTGAACCCAGGCAGTTAAAGATCACAGAATGTAATCACTGTAGATGTAAACAGTCTTCAGTCTGTGTTCCTGTTACTCTTCTAAGACCCTCTACCAACCAAGCTACCAGTTCTAAGTGATGATCCAGTTCTAAGGATGATGACCTAGTTGCATTGGCTAATACCTCTAACATATTCCACTGATGGACAGTGAGAATGAAAGTGAATAAGTGAAGGGTTGCATAGACTTTTTTCAATGTGAAGGGCAAAGAAGAGGTAGGAAAACTCCCTCCAGTGCTACATCATTTCGCCTGAGATTGCATCCTTGAGCTTTTTTTTCCTCACCCACGTGACACTCTTGATTCATGCTTCAGAATAAGAAGAGTCTGGTGTTAATATTGGGTGTCATTTAGTCTTAAAAGCTCTTGATGTGAAAATGAAGCTGTCCACTGGTTTTTCAGTTTTATTTTTAGCAGAAAACCTTTAAAAAAAATGAAACCTTATATAGAATGCCAGCACATAGAATAGAATCAGCTGGTGTCCATTATGTACTGCTCCAGCATAATAATGATGATGAAGGTAATAATAGCAGCAGCTAGTCCTTGCTGAGAATTTGTTGTGTGCCAGGCACAGTTTATTATAAAACCTGACCCTGAGGCTTCCTTGGTGGTCCAATGGCTAAGACTTCGAGCTCTCAATGCAGGGGCCCTAGGTTCAATCCCCAGTCAGGGAATTAGATCCTACAAGCCACAACAAAGAGGTCAATCAAGGATCCCACATGGCACAACTAAGACCTGGTGCAGCCAAATAAATAAACAAATACTTTAAAAAGAGAAAAAACACCTGACCACAGTAACTCATCACAGCCCTACAACATCTCTATGAGGAACTGAGATCCAGAGATCTACAGTAATTTGCTCAAGGTCGCAGAGCTCAGCCTGGGAGGTAGGCAGACTGCCTTCAAGGCTCATAGCCTTTCCCACCCTACTGCTCTGCTCTCCACTCTGGTTAACTCCAGATGCACCCAAGTAAGAAGATGCTTATTTTAGAGGAGAGCCACAGTGATGCAGAGCCATGCCTTTGCCCTTATGATCCTGAGTCATTGAAACCCCAGCTTGATTTTACTATCCACAGGGTCTTCATCTGTGGGAAACATCTCTGCTCATTGACAGTTACTAGGCCTGTCCTTGTACCTCAGTCTTAGCTAATTTGTCTTTGAGATGCTCCAAAAGATCTTTCAAAGAGATAGTCATGTCTGCCTCAAAAATTAAATTACAAGTCAGAAACAAACACACCTTTACTCTCCAAACTTGGTGAAAATATGTCTAGAGTGGTTACAAACAAACAGACCCCAATCCACTGGATTTATCTAAATTAAAGAGGATCTGCAGTGATCACAGGAAGAGGGTGGCCAAGAAGCCCAAGAGGCTTCTTCTGGGAACCTTGGGTTCTAGGAACACAGAACAGAAAGCCGTTAGACAGGAAGAAACAGACTTGTCTGAACTCTGGTTTCTCTGGGACCTCCCAGAAGGTATTTAATTTACATGATTAGGCTGGGGCTGATGGTGTGATTGATGATAGGTAAGACCTCCCTGGAGCTTTATTTTCTTTGCACTTTTCTAATAAAATGTAACTTTTAAATAAAATATGGATCTTAAACACTAAGTTTCTAGAGAGCTGAACTAGAACAGATACCTCCGTCCTAGTATTATTGATATCTAAGCCTGGATGATTCTTTGCAGTGGGGGCTGCCCTGGCCACTGGAATATCTTTAGAAGTGATTCTGGCCTCCACCCTCTCTGGGCCACTAGCATGACCCATTGGTGACAAGCAAAAAAAATGCCTCCTCACATTGCTAAATATCCCCTAGTGATAGTGACGGTGTTAATTGCTCACGTCAGTCGTGTCCGACTCCTTGCTACCCCCTGGACTGTAGCCCCCCAGTCTCCTCTGTCCGTGGGATTCTCCAGGCAAGAATACTGGAGTGGGTTGCCATTTCCTTCTCCAGGGGATCTTTCTAATTCAGGGATTGAATCTGAGTCTCCCACACTGCAGGCAGATTCTTTACAGTCTGAGCCACCAGGGAAGCCCAAATATCCCATAGAGGGCAAAATAAATTCCAGTGAGAACACTGAATTAGGGAATTTCAGAGATGCCATTTCATTATCTAGTTATTTAGTCCTATGATCCCTTTGATATTTGATATCAGTTTTAAATGAAAAGTTTGGCTCAGTATATTTTTTCCTAAACGTGTCCTTTGTCTGGAGATCCTGGTTCATAGGTTGAGGACAGCATCATAGTGGTTTGCCATCACACCAGCTGCTCTTAAACAAGTCAGTTACTAAAAACATGCCGCTTAACAATCCTGCACAGATCAACCTCACCACCTCCTGTTGCTTTCAACTCCCTTCTTTCATCCTATCTCCTCTTCCCACAAATGTGAAACTGGAAGGCAAACAAAAATAAATGTCAATTGTCTTGCCTGAGGCAGCCTACCTCACCCCAGACAGCCTTTCTCATATCAAAGGGCATTATTTATTTTTTACTTTATCTTTTTCTGTTGTCTTTTTAAAATTTTCTAATAGAAGATAATTGCTTTACAATATTGTATTGGTTTCTGCCATACATCCACAGGAAACAGCCACAGGGATATGTATGTCCCTCCCTCCTGATCCTCCCTCCCATCTTCCTCTGTACCTCACCCTTCTAGGTTGTCACAGAGCACTGGGTTGAGCTCCCAGCATCACACAGCAAATCCCACTTGCCATTTTTCATATGATAATATACGTTTCCATGCTATTCTCTCTGTTCATCCTACCCTCTCCTTCCTCCACTGTGTCCACAAGTCTGTTTTCTATGTCTGCATCTCCCTTGCTGCCCTGCAAAGAGGAGTCTACAAAGATGAGATTCCATTGTCTTTTTTCTAAACAGTTTTCTCCAGTAATTACTACTCAGTTACTTAAGGGCTTAAGTCACACTCTGTATGTAGGTGTGGGTGTTAAAAGTTCAAACCCCATAATCAGAGCATAGCCCAGGTTTGAGTCCTGGCTTATCCATCCATCCACTAGTTTCAGGATGGTGGGTAGGTTTCTGAAGCTCTTAACTGCAGTTTTATTATCTACAATATGAGGACAGTAATAGTGCCGGCCCCACATGGTGGTTGTGAGAATTTAATAAAATACATCTGTGATGTCTTCAGCAAAATGCTGTGCATTAGCTAGCATTCTATACATGTTCTTCCCACTATAATCATCACCATTATAATTATTTTTAATGATCACTTCATTCCCTATTCTCCTGTCTCCACTAGAAGTATCTGGAGATAATGACTTCAGGCAGACAGGAGAGTGCTTCAGAAACTTTTGAAGAAATAAACACTTTTTAAAAAGCAATTAAAACGTATCCCATCCTACCTTACTATTGCTCAGACTACAGCCACAGTGACCACAGGATATCTGCAATGGACTCAGCCAGAACCTGAAACCGGGAAGTGCCTAAAGACCCACCCAAACGTCCCCCAAATCACCCTCCCCTTTTTCTTAGGCACCTTCATAGGACCTCCCCCCACTCCTTCACCTTTTCTTTTCTAAAAATCACCCCTGCCATCATTTGAAGTGGCTACACTTGAATTTAGAATGACAGGGAAGAAAATATCTTGTTCCTTGGTGATACTTATTTGCTCAACAGGTAAAAAACAAAGACTTGCAAGAAAGAAGTGAATCTAGGATGAAGCTGAAGTAGCTATAACCCCCTTCTCACCACCAAGCATTAACTCCTTATTGTCTGAGTGTCCAGCATGAAGGAAACATCCCTTTGGGATTTAAGGATTCAATAGACTTACTGACCTTTTTTCTTAATCAACAAAAATTGAAGTGTTTACCATCAGGTCCTCTTTTTTTCTGAGTAGATGACCAGCAGTGAGAGGTCTGGGTAATGGTTTTTGCTGTGTACTTAGTATGACATATAGCATCATGTTTACACCCTCAGTATGGAAATGCACATGCCCGGATTTTCATCCCAACTCGGCTGTTTACTAGCTGTGAGAAAAACATTGTCACTTCACACATATTAAGGCATTCTCTTCACCATAAGCACAGATGGTCCCATGCTAGCTAAGCCCTGGGAGACCAGGAAGAGATACTGTTATATTCTGAGTCAGGTTTCCAGTTGCTTGATATTACATATCAGTTTATATTAATATGCCTTGGCTTGGAGAATGACTCTGTTATCTGACCTGTTTGAGCTTCAGTTTTCATTGCTGTATTTCTTCTGCATAGGGTTGTTCTAATGATTCAGTTTATAAACAATGTGACAGACTGAGCTTAAAACCTGGCATCTAATAGCTACTCAATTAATAGTTCTGAAAATAATGGTTATTTAGATAAAGATAATGGGGGTCTGTGCAGAGCAGTATAGCCCAGCATTAGCAATTAGGAGACCTGACCTAAGTCCACAGATTTGTTCCTAAATGTTATCTTGTATGGCTGTCTCAACCTCTGAAGCATAGTTTCCAATCAGGTTAAAATGGAGTTAATATTATTTGCCTATAATTGCTTAGAAAGATGGTGACAGACTCAACTGAGCTTTAGGGAAGAAGGAACCGTGAAAAATGTAAAATGCAAAAAAGATTTCACTGCTAATAATTTTTTCATTCTTTGCACGCTGTTGTTGTTGTGGTTGCTTTTCATCCTGGTGGTGGCGTTTGACAGGCTTACTACTCATAGGCACTTCTAGCACATTCCTACACAAGGAGAGACTGCCAGAAACCATTGCTCAAGCTAACTCAAGGCTGAATCAGGATCAGGACCCAAGTCTGTGACTTCAGTCTGTTGTCTTTCTCCTGCACAGAATGGGAGGGTCCTACAGAGACTGGACCTTGTACGGAGGCTGGCATTATTGACAAGTGGCATTTACAGAATGAGAGGCATTAGATGATTCTGTGTAGGTCTTCTGTTTGCTAAACTTACAGAAGCATTTCCTCAGAACTATTGCTCTTTCCTTCCTTTTCTAGCTCTTCAGGGTAAA
Source organism: Antilocapra americana (assembly GCA_007570785.1). Taxonomy (NCBI): domain Eukaryota; kingdom Metazoa; phylum Chordata; class Mammalia; order Artiodactyla; family Antilocapridae; genus Antilocapra; species Antilocapra americana. The sequence goes on from ML660765.1 coordinate 35,219,098, forward strand.
AGACTATTCAGCTGTTGACAGCTGGTGATGTGCTTATCCTGGTAACAGTTCATAAAGCCTGACTGCTTCCAGGAGAGGCTGGGAGAGGGCTCAGTCCACTAACGGAGGCAGTGGAGATTGCCTGCAAAATAAACATGCAGCTTCTTAAAGGAAGACGCTTTACTGGACACTGAATAGCTCCCTGATGGAGGCTGGGGCAAGGGAAGTGAGGATTGGGGAGGTCATGCTGTGCTGAATCACACCATGGCTTCATTAAGACCCAGAGCTGGCCACAGATGGTGACCTCCCAAAGCAGATCAGTGACTTGTCAGGGGTGGAGGTCAGGCAAAGGTCCAGACACTTACACCACTGCTACTTCTTCCTCTAGCACTCAACTGGAAAAATGTAACTAGTGCAAGAACTCTTGATATTCTTGGCCTCCCCGTACCTGGCAATTGCTAAAGTTGTTAAGTCACTTGAGGACAGGCAGTGCCAAGGGGTCACTGTCTAATTCAGCCATGTTTTGGGTTGAGGCCACAGGCCATTGCTGTACTGGTCACAGAAGGGAACAAAAAATCCAGTGCGAGAATTGTTTTCTTGCTGTTGTTGTTGTTGTTGTTCAGTCGCCCAAAATGTCTGACTCTTTGTGACCCCATGGACTGCAGCACACCAGACTTCCCTATCCTTCACTGTCTCCTGGAATTTGCTCAAACTCATGTCCATTGATGTACTATGTAGAGTACATCACGAGAAATTCCGGGCTGGATGAAGCACAAGCTGGAATCAAGATTGCCGGGAGAAATAACAATAACCTCAGATATGCAGATGACACCACCCTTATGGCAGAAAGTGAAGAAGAACTAAAGAGCCTCTTGATGAAACTGAAAGAGGAGAGTGAAAAAGTTGGCTTACAGCTCAACATTTAGAAAACTAAGATCATGGCATCTGGTCCCATCACTTCATGGCAAATAGATGTTTGGGAAATAGTGGAAACAGTGGCTGACTTTTATCTTTTTTGGGCTCCAAAATTACTGCAAATGGTGACTGCAGCCATGAAATTGAAAGACACTTGCTCCTTGGAAGGAAAGTTGTGACCAACCTAGACAGCATATTAAAAAGCAGAGACATTACTTTGCCTATGAAGGTCCGTCTAGTCAAGGCTATGGTTTTTCCAGTAGTCATATATGGATGTGAGAGTTTTCTTCTGTAAAGAAAGCTGAATGCTGAGTAATTGATGCTTTTGAACTGTGGTGCTGGAGAAGACTCTTGAGAGTGCCTGGACTGCAAGGAGATTCAATCAGTCCATCCTAAAGGGAAACAGTCTTGGGTGTTCATTGGAAGGAGTGATGTTGAAGCTGAAGCTCCAATACTTTGGCCACCTGATGCAAAGAGATGACTGATTTGAAAAGACCTGATGCTGGGAAAGATTGAGGGCAGGAGGAGAAGGGGACAACAGAGAATGAGATGGTTGGATGGCATCACCAACTCAATGGACATTCAGTTCAGTCATTCAGTCTTGTCCAACTCTTTGAGACCTCATGAACCGCAGCACACCAGGCCTCCCTGTCCATCACCAACTCACAGAGTTTACCCAAACTCAAGTCCGTTGAGTCGGCGATGCAATCCAACCATCTCATCCTCTGTTGTCCCCTTATCCTCCTGTCATGGCAAGATGGCCCACATTTAGAAAACTGACAGTTCAGTGGTCCAGAATGGAGTGGAATGCTTTGTGACATGACAAGTTCCTCACTTGAGGTGCCCAGGCATAGACTGGTACTCTTCTGTGTATCCTTAGGGTTCCCTTCAAGTTCAGTAAAGTCACAGCATATGTAGAAATCAGCCTTGAAAGTGGCCCTGAACCAAAATCATAGTTGATTAAAATTACTTTTGAGAATCCTTGAAAGTGAAAGTTGCTCATTTGTATCTGACTCTTTGCGACCCCATGCACTCTATAGACTATATGGACTGTATGGACTTTATACATGAATTCTCCAGAATACTGGAGTGGGTGGCCTTTCCCTTCTCCAGGGGATCTTCCCAACCCAGGGATTGATCCAGGGTCTCCTGCATTGCAGGCAGATTCTTTACCAGCTGAGCCACCAGGGAAACCCAAGAATATTGGGTTGGGTAGCCTATCCCTTCTCCAACAGATGTCCCCGACCTAGGAATCGACCCAGGGTCTCCTGCATTGCAGGTGGATTCTTTACCAAATGAGTTATCAAGGAAGCCCCAGCATATGTAGAAATCAGCATTGAAACTGGCCCTGAACCAAAATCATAGCTGGTCAAAATTACTTTTGAGAATCCTTTAAATTATTCATAAAAACTGTATATAAACATGATTTTAGTTTTCACCCTAGACAGTTAAGCCTGGGTTGCCTCTAGGAACCATATTGTTGAAAAGGGATTTTTACACACTGGAATCACTTTTAGTGGGGTTAGGTGCTTGAGGATTAGGAATCGCGGTTGTTCACCTCTTTCATCTGTGCTTGTTCTCAGTGAGTGGGTGAAAAGGCAGGGGGAACCACTCATATCATTTAAATTAATGTATATTTATATGTACATGAGATGTGGCACATATAGTTGATTGTGCCAGTTTAAAATTAGATATGCTGCTTATTAATCTCACAGGATGAGAGCAGAGATGAAATCTCGACCCACCTATCTTGGTGGCTGAGATGGTAAAGAATCTGCCTGCAACGCAGGAGACCTGAGTTTCATCCCTGGGTTGGATCCCTGGAGAAGGGAAAGGCTACGCACTCCAGTATTCTTGCCTGGAGATTCCATGGACAGAGGAACCTGGTGGGCTACAGTCCATAGGCTTGCGAAGAGTTGGACACAATTGGATGACTCACAGTTCTGTAACCATAACCACCAACAAGACATAGAACATTTCTTTCACCACCAAAAGTTTCCTTGTGCCCAGGGCCCTTTGCACTCAATCCTTTCCTCCTAATCTTGGAAACCGCAGATCTGATTTCTGTCTATATAGTTTTCCTTTTTTATAAATTGCACATAAATGGAATCATATGATACCTAAGTTTTTTGTGTTTAACTTCTATTCAGTATGTTTTGAGATGCAATCACACTGTTGAGTTTATCAGTAGTTCTTTTTTATGGCTGACAGTCCATAGTGTCAATATATGACAAGTTTTGGGATGGTTTTTTATTAAAGTATAGTTGACTTACAGTATGTTAGTTTCAGAAGTATAATACAACTATTTAATTATATGCACACATGTATACATATATACACATATGTATGTATATATACACATACACACGTGTGTGTGTATTCTTCAGATTCTCTTCCCTTATAGATTATTACAAATTACTGAGTATAATTTCCTGTGCTATACAGTAGGCCTGTGTTGGTTATATATTTTATACATATTAGTGTGTATATGTTAACCCCAGCCTCCTAATTTATCCCTCCCCACCCTGACAACTTTATCTATTCACCTGTTGATGGACGTTTCAGTGGTTCCCAGTTTTTTACTATTATAAGTAATGTTACTATAAATATGGGCTTCCCTGATAGCTCAGTTGGTAAAGAATCTGCCTGCAGTGCAGGAGACTCCTGTTCAATTCCTGGGTCAGGAAGAGCCGATGGAAAAGGGATAGGCTACCCACTCCAGTATCCTTGGACTTCCCTGGTGGTTCAGCTGGTAAAGTACCACCTGCAATGCTGGAGACCTGGGTTTGATCCCTGGGCTGGAAGATCCACTGGAGAAAGGAAAGGCCACCCACTTCAGTATTCTAGCCTGGAGAATTCCATGGACTGTATAGTCCATAGGGTTGCAAAGAGTCAGACACAACTGAGCGACTCTCACTATGAATATAAGCATTGAAGTATTTGAATGAGCATGCTTTCCTTTTTAATTAACTTTTTTGGGAGCATAGTTGATTTACAATGTTGTGTTAGTTTCTGCTGTACAGCAAAGTGAATCAGTTATACATCTGGATATATCTACTCTTTTTTAGATCCTATTCCCATACAGGTCATTACAGAGTAGTATTGAGTAGAGTTCCCTGTGCTATGCAACAGGTTCTTATTAGTCATCTAGTTTATGTGTAGTAGTGTGTATATGTCAGTCCCAATCTCACCGTTTATCCCTCCCCCACATTCCTCCTTGGTAACCATATGTTTGTTTTCTGTACCTGTGACTCTGTTTCTGTTTGGTAAGTAAGTTCATTTGTACCATTTTTTTCAGATTCCACAAATAAACAATATCATATGATATTTTTCTGACTGACTGAGTATAATAATCTCTGGGTCCATCCATGTTGCTACAAATGGCATTATTTCATTCTTTTTTATGTCTGAGTAGCATCCATTGTACATATGTACTATGTCTTCTTTATCCGTTCCTCTGTCGATGGACATTTAGGTCGCTTCTGTGTCCTAGCTATTATAAACCATGCTTCATTTAACATTGGGATGCATGTGCCTTTTCAAATTATGGATTTTTCCAGATATAATATGCCCAGGAATGGGACTGGTAGTCCTATTTCTTTTAAGGTTTTTAAGGAACCTCCATACTGTTTCTTTACATTCCCACCAACAGTGTAGGAGGATACCCTTTCTCCACACCCTCTCCAGCATTTATTGTTTGTAGATTTTTTGATGATGGTCATTCTGACCAGTGTGAGGTTATTAGTTTTTACTTGCATTTCTCTGATACTTGGGCTTCCCTGGTGGCTCAGCTGGTAAAGAATCCACCTGCAGTGTGGGAGACCTGGATTTGATCCCTGGGCTGGGGAGATCCCCTGAAGAAGGGAAAGGCTACCCACTCCAGTATTCTGGCCTGAAGAATTCCATGGATTCCTGTATAATCCATGGGGTCGCAAAGAGTCAGACATGACTGAGCAACTGTCACTTTCATTTTTCTTTGATATTTAGTGATGTTGAACATCTTCTCATGTACTTTTTGACCATCTGTGTATCTTCCTGGAAGAGATGTCTATTTAGATCTTCCGCCTATTTTTTGATTGGATTGTTTGCTTTTTTATATTGAGCTGCATAAGTTGTTTATATACTTTGAGGTTAATCCTTTGTTAGTCACTTCCTTTGAAAAAGTTTTCTCTGATTCTGTGGGTTTTCTTTACATTTTGTTTATGGTTTATTTTGCTGTGCAAAAGTTTTCAAGTTTAGCTAGGTCCCATTTGTTTATTTTTGTTTTATTTTTATTACTTTAGAAGGTGAATCCAAAAAAATATTGCTATGATTTATGTCAGAGAGTGCTCTACCCATGTTTTACTATGAGACTTACATTTAGGTCTTTATCTAGTATCTGGTCTTACATTTAGGTCTTTTTTTTTTTTAATTTTCTTTACTTTATTGTGTTGGTTTTGCCATACAATGACATGAAACCGCCATGGGTTTACATATGGGTTTACATATGCTCCCCTTCCAAAACCCCCCTCCCTCTTCCCTCCCAATTCCCTCCCCCTGGGACATCTCGGTGCACCAGCCCCGAGCATCAACCCTGGGCTGGCGATTGATTTCACATATGATAATTAACATGTTTCAATGCCATTCTCCCATATCATCCCACCCTTGCCCTCTTCCACAGAGTCCACGAGTCTGTTCCATACATCTGCGTTCCTTTTGCTGTCTCACATGCAGGGTTCTCGTTACCATCTTTCTAAATTCCATATATATGCGTTAGTATACTGTATTGTTGTTTTTCCTTCTGGCTTACTTCACTCTGGATAATAGGCTCCAGTTCCGTCCACCTGAGTAGAAATGATTCAAATGAATTTTTTTTAATGCTGAGTAATATTCCATTGTGTATATGTACCACAGCTTTCTTATCCATTCATCAGTTGATGGGCATCTAGGTTGCTTCCATGTCCTGGCTATTGTAAACAATGCGGCAATGAACATTGGGGTACACGTGTCTCTTTCAATTCTGGTTTCCTCGGTGTATATGCCCAGCAGTGGGATTGCTGGGTCATATGGCAGGTCTATTTGCAGTTTTTTAAGGAATCTCCACACTGTTTTCCATAGTGGCTGTACTAGTTTGCATTCCCACCAACAGTGTAAGAGGGTTCCCTTTTCTCCACATCCTCTCCAGCATTTATTGCTTGTAGATTTTTGGATGGCAGCCATTCTGACTGGTGTAAAGTGGTACCTCATTGTGAGTTTGATTTGCATTTCTCTGATAATGAGTGATGTTGAGCATCTTTTCATGTATTTGTTAGCCATTTTTATGTCTTCTTTGGAGAAATGTCTGTTGAGTTCTTTGGCCCACTTTTTGATTGGGTCGTTTATTTTTCTAGAATGGAGCTGCAGGAGTTGCTTGTATATTTTTGAGATTAATTGTTTGTCCATTGCTTCATTGGCTATTATTTTCTCCCATTCTGAAAGCTGCCTTTTCACCTTGCTTATAGTTTCCTTTGTTGTGCAGAAGCTTTTAATTTTAATTAGGCCCCATTTGTTTATTCGTGCTTTTATTTCCGATATTCTGGGAGGTGGGTCATAGAGGATCCCACTTTGGTTTATGTCAGAGAGTGTTTTGCCTATGTTATCCTCTAGGAGTTTTATAGTTTCTGGTCTTATGCTTAGATCTTTGATCTATTTTGAGTTTATTTTTGTGTATGGTGTTAGAAAGTGTTCTAGTTTCATTCTTTTACAAGTGGCTGTCCAGTTTTCCCAGCACCACTTGTTAAAGAGGTTGTCTTTTCTCCATTGTATATTCATGCCTCCTTTGTCAAAGATAAGGTGTCCATAGGAGTATTTCTACCTAAAGAAACAAAAGACTTATATATAGAAAACTATAAAACACTGATGAAAGAAATCAAAGAGGACACAAATAGATGGAGAAATATACCGTGTTCGTGGATTGGAAGAATCAATATAGTGAAAATGAGTATACTACCCAAAGCAGTCTATAGATTCAATGCAATTCCTATCAAGCTACCAGATGTCTTTTTCAGAGAATTGGAACAAATAATCTCACAATTTGTATGGAAATACAAAAAACCTCATATAGCCAAAGCAATCTTGAGAAAGAAGAATGGAACTGGAGGAATCAACCTACCTGACTTTAGGCTATACTACAAATCCACATTTAGGTCTTTAATCCACTTTGAGTTTATTTTTGTGTATGGCATTAGAAAGTGTTATAATGTTGTTCTTTTACATGTTCAGTTCAGTTGCTCAGTTGTGTCCGACTCTTTGCGACCCCATGAACCGCAGCACACCAGGCCTCCCCGTCCATCACCAACTCCTGGAGTCCATGCAAACCCATGTCCATTGAGTTGATGACGCCATCCAACCATGTCATCCTCTGTCATCCCCTTCTTCTCCTGCCCTCAATCTTTCCCAGCATCAGGGGCTTTTCGAATGAGTCAGCTCGTCGCATCAGGTGGCCAAAGTATTGGAGTTTCAGCCTCAGCGTCAGTCCTTAATGAACACCCAGGACTGATCTCTTTTACATGTAGCTGTCAAGTTTTCCCAGCACCACTCACTGAAGAGGCTATCTTTTCTCCATTTTATAGTCTTGCCTCCATTGTCAGAGGTTCGGTGACCTTAAGAGTATGGGTTTATCTCTTGGCTTTCTATCCTGTTCCTTTGATCTCTATTTCTGTTTTTTCTGCCAGTATCCTACTGTTTTGATGACTGTACTATAGTCTGAAGTCAGGGAGCCTGATTTCTCCAGTTCCATTTTTCTTTCTCTGAATTGCTTTGGCTGTTCATGGTCTTCTGCATTTCCATACAAAGTTTAAAAGTTTTTGTTCTAGTTTTTTGAAAAGTGCCATTGGTAGTTTGATATGTATTACATTGAATCTTTAGATTGCTTTTGGATAGTATAAGCATTTTGACAACATTGATTTCTCCAATCCAAGAACATGGTATATCTCTCCATCTGTTTGTGTCATCTTTGATTTCTTTCATCAGCATCTTACAGTTTTCCAAAAACAAGTCTTTTGCCTCCTAGGTATGTTTATTCCTAGATATTTTATTCTTTTTGATACATTGGTAAATGGGATTGTTTGTTGAATTTCTCTTTCTGTTCTTTCATTGTTAGTTTATGGAAATGCAAGGGATTTCTGTGTATTAATTTTGTATGCTGCAACCTTACCAAATTCATGGGTGAGTTCTAGTAGTTTTCTGGTAGCTTCTTGAGGATTGTCTGTTTATAGTACCATGTCATCTGCAAACAGTGACAGTTTCACTTCTTTTCCAATTTGGATTTATTTCTTTTCATTCTCTGATTGTCATAGCTAGAACTTCCAAAGCTATGTTGAATAAAAGTTGCTAGAGTGTATATCCTTGTCCTTTTCTGATCTGATAGGAAATGTTTCAGTTTTTTACCATTGAGAATGATGTTTGCTGGAGGTTTCTTATATATGGCCTTTATTTTTTTGAGGTAGGTTCCCTCTGTGCCCACTTTCTGAAGAGTTTATATCATAAATAAGTACTGAATTTTGTTAAAAGCTTTTTCTGTATTTATTGAGATGATCATATGATTTTTGTTCTTCAGTTTGTTAAAGTCATGTATAACATTGATTGATATTGAAGAATCTTTGCATCCCTGGGATAAATCCCACTTGATCATAGTGTATGAGCCTTTTATTATGTTGGTGATTTTTAAAATTTTCAATTTATTGATTTTTATCCATTCTGACAAATTCTGCACTTATAATGTTAATTCCCTTAATATTTAATATAATTTTTATATGATTGTATTTTAGCCTGCCATTTTGCTATTTTCAACGTGCTTCCTTTGGTTTGGCTTTGTTGTTGTTCCTCTGTTTCTAGGAATTATTTTAATAATACTGAAAATTCCATTTTATTTATTTCTCTTGGGGTTTTTCTCTCACACTTCTTTTTTTTTTTTCATGGTTTTTCTAAGTCTTAAAATCCTTAACTTTTATTGTGTTTTAATGTGTAACCTAGAGTTAATGTGTACCACTTCATGTAAAATGTAAAAGCTTTGAAATCATGTAATTCCATTCTCCTACTGCCAATTTTATGCTACTGGTATATTTATGACATCCACTTGCATAAAAATCTCAGAAGGTACTACTGCTGTTTTTCCTTTATACAGGCACTTGTATTACAAACAAATTAAGAAGAAAAGGACAAAAAAATCATGTTTTTCACATTTACATAGATATTCACCACTTCTGATACTTTTTATTCCTTTCTGGGGATTTGAGTTTCCATCTGGCATCATTTTGCTTTAGCCTGCAGAAGTTCCTTTAGTGTTTCTTGTAGTGCAGATCTGATCCTAACAAGCTCTCATAGTTTTCTCTTATCTGAAAATATCTATTTTGCCTTTATTCTTGAGGAATTATTTTTGCTGCTTGTATAATTCAGCTCTATTTTTAAAACTCTTTAGAGGTATTTTAACATTTTCTGGCCTTTAATCAAATCAAAATTCTTATATATGTATTGTGTCATTTTTCTGATTTCTCAAGATTTACTCTCTTCCTTGGCTTCTGATAGGCATGGACATATTATGTGCCTATAGTCTTTTGATATTTATTCTGCTTTATTGAGATTAAATTTATTCTGGTTTATTGAGCACCTTGAATATGCAAATTTGTTTCTTCAAATTCAGGAAATTTTGGGCCACTATTTATTTACATATTTTTATATACCCTCTTTGTTCACTCTTGTCCTTCTAGAGTTTCAATAACATGTACTTTAGACATTTTTTTATATTATTAACAAGCCTCTGAGACTCCGCTTGTCTTATCTTTGTTCTACACTTTGGGTAATTTCTATTGTTATATCCTAAGATTCACTAATTTTTACCTCTGTCATTTTCATTTTATAGTTATATCTGTCTAGTGAATATTTTATTGCAGATATTTTATTTTTGGTTATAGAATATTAATTTTTACACATTTTTATTGTTCCCATATTTATGCTAAGATTTTTACTCATTGCAAGCACATATTATTTTACATCATTGAAGAGGGTTATCATAACTGTTAAATTTAATGTCTGCTAATTCTAAAATCTGGATCATCTTGAGACTCATCTTAGTTGATGGCCTCTTCCTTTGAGAATTGGTCACATTTTCCTGGCTCATATATGTTGAATATCCTGTGCATTTTGATTGTTAAGCTTGGAGACTATGGATCCTATTATTTTTCTACAAGATTTAGCTTCTTTTCTTTTAGAAGACATTTAACTTGGTTGGAATTAGACTACAAAGTTTTCTTCTTGGGAAGCAGCTTCCATGTCAGTTTACCTCTTTTTGTTTGTTTTCAGTTGATCTTCTTGGATCTGTTCCATGTGTGCATTGTTCAAGGGTGAACCAGAGATGTAGGAAGACAGAACTTAAGGATCCCCTCTCTGGCTCTTTCCCTTCTGGAATTATTCCTGTTTCTTTCTGTGGTTAGCATGATTTCCCCAGACTTAGTCCTTACCCATGCCACAAAAACAGAGTTTTTCTCACTAGCACCTCCATCAGTTGAACAGGTCTCTTCCAACAAAACCTCCTCCACTTTTGTACTTTGTCACTTCAGGGTTAAAATTGTCTCCATTGGTAGAGAAACTTGTTGACACATAAAAATTTTTATTTCTCTTGAGCTCCCCTAAGGTTAGATTTGTGGAACACTACATTCCTTTATCACTTACACCTTCCCCTTTGTTTCTGATCTACTTCTCACTCTGAGTGCCTTCTTTAGTGTATCTTTGTTATCCAGATCCTACCATCTAAGCCCTAACTCAGACTCCACCATGAAATCATCATCCATTCTATTCCCAATTAACATGGTCTTCTTCAAGTAAAGTTTTCTTAGAATTCCAGTGGTTATATCACATATAGTGTCTTAGGTTATTATTTAATTTTTGAATTAAAGGTGGTGTTTTCCTCACAATTGGCTTGAACTCCATGGCCACAAGAAATATGTCTTAGGCAATTAGTTTTTACCCTCCACGATAATTAAGGGCCTACAGATCAGGATTAGATCTAGATTATGCTATGGATTCACTATATATTTCTGACAAGTTACCTCTGTAACTTCAGCATCCTCATATTTTAAATATACTTAATAATACCTGATTTATGGGGCTATTTTAAGATAACTAAAATTGTTTCCCTAGCACAGACACTCTCCTATTCTTCTTTATGAATGTTTTATAACTCCTTCTCCCTCAAACTCCCAATACCTTCTGCCCCTTCTTCATTTTCAGCCAATGAATTTTTGCTTCTTATTTCACTAAGAAAACTGTGAACTCAGTAGCAATCAGAAGGAAACTTTCACACATTTCCCAACTAGTCTACCTCCCCACCTACATCTGTGCCCATTTTCTCTATTTTTATTCTTGTTAAATATCAATGCTCCTACCTAGGGCAGTGCCTTCACTTTTGTATTTGATGTCTTATACCTGGGTACTTTTCTACTCAAGGTCATTGTTTCTGCAATATCTTACTCTCTCCTGGATCATCAGTTTTCCACCTCTACTCAATCATCCCCATCAACATACCACCATGCTGTGACAACTCCCTTGCTTAAATCAGATTTCTCCTAACCTTATATACCTTCTGTTGTTCTACCCCCTGTTCACAGTTTCCAAGACTTGTCTGGACTCACTTTTTCATTTCCTCACCACCCATTCTCTACTCGATCAATGTAATCAGGCTCTTATATCTATCATTCAGTGAGAATATTTCTTGTTAAGAGCTCCATGATGGCAAACCCCATGCTAGTCATCAGTCTTCATTCTTAACTTCCTTTCCTGGCTTTCAGAACCCTATTCTCCCTTGGTTCTCCTCCTCCTTCATTGGGTACTCTTTTTCAGTGTCCCAGGATTCATTTCTTAGGACACTTCTTGGCACCCACTATCTAGACAATCTCATATTATCCCATGGCTTTAAATGCTACCTACACATTGATGACTTGAAAATATATATCTCCAACCTAGATCTCGCCACCAGATTCAAATACTCAGTTCTCAAAAGGTCACCTCCACTTTGATAATTAAACCTACATAATTTTTACATATGTAATTAAACCAAAATAATTAAACCTCAAACCTGCATATCCAAAACTGACTTTCTGTCTTCATCTTCCAAGCCCGTTCTTTTGGTGGTCTTCTCCTTTCGGTTTTTAAGAATTCTGTATCCAATTGCTTGTGACAGATAGTGCCCTCTTGTCCTTGACTCTTCTTTCTGTCTTACTCCAAATGTAGTACATCAGGAAATCCTTTGGGCTCTTCTAAGTATATCTGTAATCTGATCGTTTGTCAGCTTGAGTTTGAGCAAGGTCCGGGAGTTAGTGATGGATGGGGAATTCTGGCGTGCTGTAGTCTATGGGGTCACAAAAATCTGGACACAACTGTGTGTCTGAACTGACCATCTGCTATCTCCATCACTAACTTACTGATATAAACCACAATAATCTCTCAAATGGCAGTATTATTTCAATAACCTCCAAACTATACTTCCTAGTTCTATTCTTCACTCCAGCTACACCGGCCTCATTTTTCTCAAAAATGCAAGCGTGCTTCTGTTTTGGGGCATTACACTGGCATTTTCCCTTCATGGAATTCTCTTCTGTTAGGTATCCCCATGGCTTTACCCATTTACTTCTAGTCTCTGTGTAAATGTCACCTTGTCTGATCTTAATGCAGAAAATAGCAACCTTATACCCATTACCTCATTCTGTTACCCCATTTTATTTTGCTTCATAGCACTTATCACTTGCTGAACTATTGCATGGTTGTTTCATACACACACATGCACACTGGGGACAGGATTTTGTTTTGCTTTGTTTTTACAGCTATAGCCCTAGCACCTAAAGCAATGCCTGACATATAACAAGAATCCAATCATTGTTATTGGGTGAATGGGTGAATAATACAAACTAAAATCTTATCATAGTACCTGGAGTATAGTTAGCACTCAACAAATCGTAAGTTTTATTATCAGGCACTGGATAAATATGTGTTCATTCATAAATAAAAATGAATGAGTTTGTTCAAAAAGAGTAAAAAGAATCTTATTTATATTAAACTAAGATCATCATCTTGATCTTGCATCTTACCTCCTGATCATTTCACCAGGTTCTACATCCAGATATTATGTGCCCAAGGTTCAGAAAACCATTGCATCATGCTCATGAATGACTCTGACTTGGAGTAAGATTACCCTAAAAAACACTTGCAAAGGTGTCAACAACAGCCACCTGCTCACTTGACAGACAGAAACCCCTGAGCAAAGCCAAATTCACCCACAGAGGATCAGCCCAGATATGGTCATTATAACAGAAGGCTGGGTCAGGATCACATGGCTACTCTGAACTTACACGAGAAGCATTTTTACTCCCCATGTTTTTCTAAGACCTACAAACTGCAAACAAGGTTGGATCATCTCAGTAGGTGACCTGGGAGTATGACCTATATTTAAAACAAATTGAAAATAATAATGAAAGAGAATGTTGTTGCATGAAAAAGTAGCTTCTGCATCTTCTCTGCAGATTCTGTAGTCAAAATCTACTGTTTTTTGTTTTTGTTTTGGCTATATTTCTTTGGTTAGCTTCCTTTGAACTAGAGAAGATGTCCAAAAGGCTTTTATGAGAAGGTTCATGAGGTCTCACCCAGAATCCAAAGCATGGCTGCACACAGACCTCAGGAAGGGCAGGGCCCCGGGCTGCCCAGCAGCCTCCCCAGTGGAGGTCCAGGACCCCCTCCACCAGTGTACTGCCATTCAAGGGACTCCCTGTCATTGCCAAGTCATGAAAGAATTTGATTGGCCTGGCTGATTTTGAGAATGCGCTCAGGTCCAACCAGTTGTTCCAACCAGTTGACTAGACAGTGGTTCATATACTAGAAACCTGAGGTGGGAGTTAGAGGGGTATAGTTTTCATAAGAGGAAGGATAATTGAAGAAACACCCTGGTAAGTGTCTAGAAGACATAAGGGAGAGTACAGGGCAAATTCAGAGGAATCACTTTATGGGCACCACACACATGAAGGAGAAAAATGGCCTTGAGGACTCACTCATCCAATTCAACAATGAAAAAATATCGATTTCTCCCAGCAGCTCATTCAGACTTAAACATATGCAGTAGCTATGCATACCATATATATTGTAGCACGTGTCATTCCAACTATGGTCAGGTGAGGAGAAAGTGCATTATGAAGCCAAATAAACAACTTCCATTCTTGTGTGGTCTTGGGCTTATGTGTGCATGTGTGGTCAGGCTCATCTGACTCTTTGCAAACCCCTGGGCTGTATAGTGCTGGGATTCTCTGTCCCCTGACTTTATGTACCCAGTCCCTTGCTAGGCTTCTCTTCCTGACCCAGGGATTGAACCCATGTCTCTTGCATCTCCTGCATTGGCAGGCAGATTATTTATCAACTGTGTGACCTGGGAGGCCCCTTGGCCTTATGACTTTATCTTTATTCATTTCAGGCTCCTCATCTATAACATCAGAAGAGTATTATTTCCCCACACAGGGTAAGAATGAAGTGAAATAGTGGGGCAGGGCAGGAGTCAGGACAGACTTGAGTCTGAGAGATGAGGTCAAGGCTAGCCCTCTGGTCCATCAGCTGCTGAGGCCCTGTGCAAACTCACTTTCTCAGACCTGCATGCTCTGTGTCTCTAAAACAAAGACAGGTGTGCCCACCCTGGGCTTTGGCAGCATGAAATGAGTTACGCAAAGCACTGCATCAGGCCTAGCAGTATAAGGGCTTCACATTGTGCTTCTTAAAAACAGTTTTTAAGTGATGGTGCTTTGAAAAATGTAAAATATCTACAGGTGTACACTGTGATTTTTTTTTATATTATTGCTCTCACCACTACTATCATCAGTATCACCACTGATTCAAGAAAGCACAGTAGAAATAAAGATAAGTATAGTTTCAAAGGATGGACTTATCCTTCCTTCATTAGAAGGCTCTTCCTTGCTACCAAGTAAGATAAAAATGCTTTGACTTGATAGACAAGGCCATTCATTCTCCAGTCTCTGTCCTTCCAACCTCATCTCTTGCACTTTCTCTCTCTCTTGCTTGTTGCTGCCGCTTGCCCTGCCATACTTCATCACCCAGGCTCATGGGCTATGAGCTGTCCCTAGATCTCCTCTGTACTTAAAAACTCTGCTCCTTCATTCTTGGGGCTTTCTTCTCCTGGAAAGGTCATTTAACCCCAGCTGGATCCAGGGGTTTTGAGGGATGAGTGGCGTTGGCGAAGTACTGAGCTGAGTCAAGGTGTTGATGGAGCAGTCTCTCTCTCTTCCTTTATTGTTGGTTTTACAGTTTTATGCCCAAAGAACATCCCCATTACATCACATATCATTCAAGGTTATATTTTGCTTTTATCAGGTGCAGCTGTGTGGAGGTTTGTGGGAAAGGCTACACTTGAAACTGTTTTTACTCCAGTGACCTCGACCACTATTTGTCTTACTCAGTTCTGAAAACCTTGTCTGCAATTACTGTCTCACACCTGCTATTTTATACCCAAAGAGAAAATAAATGAGGGGTTAACTAAGGCAGATACAGCTGCTTGTGTTATGTCCATACACTCCAGTTTTTACAAGGAAAGAGAACAATGAGCAGTCTAGCAGCACTGCTTTAGCAATAAAGCCCTATTAACCTTATATAACTACTATAATGAATTCCTATGTCTATATTATCCTAAAGCAATCAATGTCTCCAACTATGCTGGCTACAGTTATGAGCATTCCTAAGTCTCATCCCTCCTGGTCTCTTTAAGGAAAGGAGACTCCACCACGGAGTTGTCGGGGGAGTGGGAGGTGGAAAGGTGACCCAAGTATGATCCCATCTGGAGGTGGCTTTGCCAAGACTCCCAGGACGGCATGAACCCGTCTGGTGGTGGCTTTGCCAATACCACCAGGATGGCATGAATCTGTCTGGAGGTGGCTTTGCCAAAACCTCCAGGACGACATGAACCCATCTGGTGGTGGCTTTGCCAATACCACCAGGATAGCATGAACCTGTCTGGAGGAGGCTTTGCCAAAACCTCTAGGACGGCATGAACAAAACTCCCAAGAAAAATGCCAGGAGGGGCCTTGCCCAGGGATGCCCCATAAGGAAAATCCGCTTTGCAGTTTCCTTCTCAGTCTTGTGACTTTGTCATCCAAGCAAGGGGGGCATCCTGATGGCTCCTGGCATTTGTCCGTTGGAATTCTTCTTATTTTATTTGGCTATACCATTTCTTAGTTATGGCATGTGGGATCTAGCTCCCTGACTAGGGATCGAACCCAGGCCTCCTGCATTGAGAGCATGGAATCTTAGCCACTGGACCACCAAGGAAACCCTCCGTTGAAGTTCTTATTTCTAGTTTCAATAAAACTTCCTAGTAGGCCTTTATTACAGCTACTAGTCCTGTTATTTTGTGAGATATTTGTTCACTCTTTCAAATTTTGCTTGTCAGTCTACTATTTAGCCCTTATTTTTTTTAGATTTTCTCTGAAGTTGTTCATGTGACCCAACACCACACCTTAAGTTCCCTTTAGGGCAGGACTGTGTCATGATCATCTTTGTGGTCCCTGTTGGCTAGCGCAGTGACTGACATAAAATTGGAACACTAGAGTTGTTAGAGAGAAAGCAGAGAGGCAGAAAAAATGGTACTCTGATCTGCTCTCTGTGGACTTCGATCTGTGATCATGATAAGTATTAGCCCTGTATTCTAAGCAACTGAACTGCCTAGCTTTGCAAGAATATCCAGAAATGAAAAAATAAAGTCCTCTTCTAAGCCTGCATAGAGTTGTTACTTTTTACATGCTGTCAGACCATAGAATCTCAGAAAATCATAAGCCTTAAGGGACCTAAGAATAACAGTATCTCCATATTATAGATGAAAAGATGGAGGCTCAGAGAGATTTAACCTCCAGCCCCCAGAAGCATTAAGCAAGAAGCAGAGCTGAAGTTAGGATGATGGTGTGTGTGTGGCGGTGGGGAGGGAGGGGTGGTGTTGGGTAGTGTCTGCGACCGCCATGTCCAGACCAGCCTTTCCTCAACTCCTACCTGCCATTTCCAGGTTTTGCTTGGCTTTCACTTTCTTGGACTTGACCACTGACTTCATGTCCCCAGTCCCTTTCTAGCCCAACCCAGTGTGACAGTGGCTCATTCCAGGGTTTGTTGCTGAGAAGAGAGAGGAACACAGTCCAAAAGAATATTGCCAGTGCAAGGAGTGAGGGAGCCCACAAAGGTAAAGGGAGCACAGTCCATCAGCCCACCTGCTCCTCTCATACCAACTGCAAGTTTGGAGGTTCCCAAGACCACCTTCAGTGTTGATCCGTCACTCGCAGGACTCAGAATTCACTGAAAGCTGTTAAATTCAAGGTCATAGTTTACAGCAGGGAAAGGATATGGAAGAAAATCAGCCAAGGAATCTTGGGGCAGATTCCAGGGAAGTACCAAATGCAGAGTTCCCATTGTCCTCTTCCCACAGAATTGGGGACAGTGTTTCTTTCCCAGTATCCACGTGTGACAACATGCACAGAATATTGCCAACATGAGAGGCTCCCCCAAGCCTTGTGTGTCCAGAGTTTTTATTGGGGCTCTGTCCTGTAGATACAGCTGTCTGCCCACATAGCTGAGCTAGGCCCCTCTCAACACTGAACTGACACTACATGACCCAAAGTGTCCACCCTAGATCACACTGTTAGTCTCTCTAACATGACCCAACATCCCCAGGCAAACAGAATCACTCACACATGACATTCCAAGACCTTAGAGATTATTTCCCAGAAGCTGAGGACAAGTAGCTGACCTCTTTGGGGCAAAGTTAAATTCTGCACTCTGAAGAGCCCAGCATAGACACCCTTCCTGACTGTCATTAGACCCACTTCAGCATGCTGGGGAATGTATGAACTTGGAGCCAGACAGGCCTGTGTTGACTGACCGTTTATCCTTGCATGACCTCACCAGTCACTCACATCTCTAAGCCTCAGTTTTCTCTTTCGGAAAATGGGGTAAAAATGCCTGTGCCTCGCAGTATTTGAAAGGATTATAATTGATGCTTTCAGGGAACCTAATATAGTTCTGATGTATAGTAGGTACCCAACAAATGTAATAGCCTTTTCCTGTTGTTCAATCCTATTTTTATCCTCCCCTTCCTCTTTCTCTTTTTTCTCTTCCTGTCTCTCCCTCCTTCCTTCCCTCCATCCCTCTCCTCCCTCTACTCCCTTATGCTCTCTCCTTTTCCACCCTTCCATCTTCTCTTAGGATAGCCGAATGTCACTTCAGCTTGCTGTGACTAAGGAAATGCCACCTCAAGGGACCCAGGTTCCCTCAGCAGCTTTGGTATACCCTGCTGATATCTGCTGATCAAAGCTGGCTGTCCTGGGCTGGAATAAATAGGACCTAACACATTGTAATGACTTAGCTCCATTCCAGATCTGGTGTAAACTGAAGATGAAAATGTGTTTTCTAAAAATATCGAGGCTGCTACAGATGCCTGGGCCTGTTTCACCTCTGGTTACACAACAGTCCTGCCTGGGCATCTCTACTGAGTTCATGTGCCAGGAAACCACCCTAAGAACAGCCCTGCCCTCCTCACTAGTGTTAGCACCGTCCACCCACCATATAGACAGAGAGATTAAAGCACCCAAGACTGACACTAAGCGAGTTATGAGGCAAGGTCTTAGCGAGACCAGAACTTGCACCATCTGAGTTAGGCATGTGTGGCTCTCAGTAGCTCTCCTGATGTTGTCTGGAATTGTTCTGTGGTTTCAGAAAAGCCAACCCTGCCCCAGACCTCTATTCTGTGACTGAGATCGCACTTCCACCTACACTCTCCCCCTAGATGCCTTCTCCTACAGAACTACCATCATGAAGAAGAAAGTCCAGGTTTAGGGCCTCCGTTTTCAGACTGCTGAAGACCTGAGTCACAGATGTTGCCAGTTTCTCTCCCTGCACCACTCCCATAAACGTGGCGCTGGGAATGGTCAGTAACAAGCTGCCTGCACGTTTGCTCCCTGAGAATCCCATGATCAGCCTGTGACATAGGCCCAGAGCTTAGAGCTGCATATGATAAATGCTGCTGCATTGACCTTATTTTTCCTGCCATGTCTAGAGAAAGTCACTTCCCTGAGTTCTCAGGCATTTTTAGTGAGCAGAGAGGGAGACTGATGAGGGTAATCCATAAAGACTGAACTGCAGAGCATGGAAGCAAACATTTTGCTTTCTGTACCTGCAGGCTATGTTTATGCCTGACCTCTCTTGTTTAGTGTCAAAGTCAGCTTCCCCTGTAAATATTTCTTCCTTCCTCATCTTGTCTGCAATCATTCCTCCTCCTCTTCCTCTTCCAGATCAAGCATCACTGTCTTTTTCAATCTTGATTTCTTTTAAATGATCAAGTCACAGGAATAGGTCCTCTTCCTTTGTTAACTCAATATTTACTAAGTGCCTCTTGCATACAAAGAACTCTTCTAGGCAATGTAAAAAATGAAATGGACAGATCAGACAAAAATTCATGCTGAACAGACAAAAATTCATGCCTTCATGTAGTTTATATTTTGGTAGTGGGGAACAAGCAAAAAGTGAATGAAAATTAGTAAAAACATATTCTGTCAACGGATGATAAATGATTTGGAGGGAAAATGTGAGGAAAAATGATAGATTTGGGGCATAGAGGGCTTGTGGTTTTAAATATTAGATTGGTCAGGGAAGTCCCAGTGGAAAGATGACATATGAGTAAAAACCAGGGCAAGTGATCAAGGGAGCCCACTGGGGCTATCAAGATAGTCTTGGTCTTTGAGATGTCCTGTGGCAGGAATGCCTAAGAACAATTAGGAGGCCAGCATGGCTAGAGCAGAGTGAGCCATGAGGGGAAGGGGGCTGAGAAAGGTGATCAGAGGTGGGGGGAGAGGCCAGAATACACAGGGTATTCAATAGTGATCACAGATAACTAAGGAATACAAGCACAAAGGGTTTTTACTCTGTTGTTCAGTTGCTCAGTGTGTCTGACTCTGTAACTCCATGGACTACAGCACGCCAGGCTTCCCTGCCCTTTACTATCTTCTAGAGTTTGCTCAAACTCATGTCCACTGGGTAGGTGATGCCATCCAACCATCTCATTCTCTGTTTCCCCCTTTTCCTACTGTCCTCAATCTGTTTTTCACTCTGGCTGTATGGAAAGCCGTTGAAGAATTTTGAATGGAGTTGTGAAATAATTTGATTTCTGTTTTTCAGAATGACTCTAACTACTATTTTTAGAACAGACTCCAAGGAGCCAGAGTAGAAGCGTAACCAGTTAGGAGCTTATTGCAATAAGCCAGTTGAGAGGTGATGGTAGGTCAGGCCAGTGTATATCAGAGGAGATGGAGAGAGGTAATCAGATTCTGTAAATAGAGTTGACCCTTGAGTGACACAGGTTTGAACAGTGCAGATCCACTTATACATGGTTTTTTTCAATAATTAATACTACAGTACTACGCCATCCACAATTGGTTGAATCTACCAACATAGAACCACAAATACATAGGACTCACATACCCCAGCTGCCAGTTATTTGACTGCAGGAAGGGACAGTACCCCTAACTCCTGCTTTGTTCAAAGGTCAATTGTATGTTGAGGTAGAGATTTCCTGATTGATTGTATGTGCGTGCGTGGTCACTTGTGTCCAGCTCTTTGCAACACCATGGACTGTAGCCCGCTAGGCTCCTCTGTCCATGGCATTTCCCAGGAAAGAATACTGGAGTGGGTTGTCATCTCCTCCAGAGGATCTTCCCGACCCAGGGATTGAACCTCATCTCGTGTGTCTTGCATTGGCAGGCATATTCTTTACCATTGTTGCCACCTAGGAAACCCAACTGATGGTATATGATTAGATAATAGGGTATAATATAGACAGCAAAAAAAAAAAACAAGAGAAATAAGAATGACAGAAGCATTTGGCCAACAATTGGAGTGATAGAGTTGTAATTTGGGAACAAATTATGATTTGTTTTCTCATCTGCCAAAAGGATAAATTAACTAAAATGTGAAAGGTTGTTACAAGCACATGACTTAGAATCATTCCTGGTATGTAAAACTCAAGTGTTAGCTACTAATCTCAAAAGTATCCTCCTTTCCCTGCTTGCTTCCTTCAGAGAACTAAGCACAGTCTGCTAGGATCTTGTTTATTTTTCTTTGTCATCCATCTCCTCACCAGAATGGAAGCTTCATGAAGGCAAAGATCTCACCTGCCAAGTTCATGCCATATCATCAGCTTCTACAAGTGTTTCAACTTCAATATATGTTTGATAAATACTAATGAGTAAAAGCGTGAACGGATTAAACCCTCAGACAACCTGCATTTCCCATGATGTATCTCTTCTTGACATTTGTTTCTTGCGTTCATACTGGTCCATTTATGACTTTAGAAAATGGCTTTAAGGAGGGCGTTTCTAAAAAGTGGATCAGGGACTTTCCTGAGGCTCTAGTGGTTAAGACTTTGCTTTTCAATGCAAGGGGTACATGTTTGACCCCTGGTAAAGGAGCTAAGATCAAACATACCTCACAGCCAAAATACCAAAAAGAAAGACAGAAGCAGTATTGTAATGAATTCAATAAAGACTTTAAAAATGGTCCACATCAAAAAAAAAATTTTAATAGAAAAATAAAAAGTGGATCATGCAAAGGTTAAATAGTTCATTCAGAAAATCCTCTCTGTACTATGCCTTGATGAAGGAAAAAGTTCTAAGTGCTGCCATCAACAGGAGCTCTGAGATTCCAGACACCACAATCTATGCTCCTCCTTCTGAAGCTGAAATCAGTGCATCCTGTTCTTTATTAGCAGAGCCACTGCCCTGCCTCCATGCCCTGGTTCCACTGTCAAGATGTCACACACCTCTGGGTTGGCTGCCCGTCCCAAGACGGTTCAGCTCTCTGTTCATGGCTGGAGGAAGGCAGGAAAAGGGCAAGGAGCCAATTAGACTGAAATGGAATCTGCTCTTTGGAGGCCCCCTGTCAGAGTAAAGAGTTTTGGATGTTCCCAAAGATGACAGATGTTTCTTTATTTGAGTTGCTTTCAGAGGTTAGAGGTCATTTGTAAATAAGATTTGCTCCATTTGGTATGGCAAGTCGTGTTCTTCGAGTTTTCTTTTTTTTAATCCCTGAGTCTTTTTCTCTGTGTTTTGACATGCTCACTGCCCACAGAAAGGCTATTTGGTCTGGAATGAATATTTCATGTCCTTGGGAGCAGCTGAAGTAGCAATCACATTCAGGGAGGGTACCAGTGATGAGCTGACATGCTGCTAAGACAATCCAATGGGAAGGATAAGACAGAACAGCTGGGGTGAAGAATGAATGAATGAAGGAGTAAGTGAGTGAAGCCTCAAAATTATTTCCTCTGATTTTAGCTGGCAGGAGAAGTAAGCTAGATTCTATTATTTAGTCTTTGTTGGTCCAAGAAATTTTGTCTTTGTATAGATGATATTCCATGGAATATTATTTTCAAGTAAATAAAAACCCATTCAGAATATAAATAAAAATTTTAATGTAAATCAGGGAATTTTTTTAAAATCAGGTCAATGGGGTTATAAGTATCCATGAACTGTATGAAATATGTATACATTTATATATAAAATATATATATATATATGTATAAGTTAACCACTTTAAAAGGAAACACTTGGAATGGGGCAGTTATTGCCTTAATATTTTTTTAACTTTTTATTTTATATAGGAGTACAGCCAATTAACAATGTTGTGATAGTTTCAAGTGGACAGCAAAGAGACTCAGCCATGCATATACATGAATCCATTCTTCCCCAAACTCTCCTCCCATCCATGCTGCCACATAACATCGATTGCTCTAATGTTTTAGAAATTGTTTCTCATGTAATCCCCACAACCCTAGGAAGGAGATGTTGTTGTTAATACTATCCCCATGGAAATAAGGTTACTGAAATACTGAAAGGATAACTAGGACTCACAGCTAGGGAATGGCAGAGCTGGGCTTTTAATTTAGGCAGTCTGGCTCTAACTATCTACATAACGTCATGGTAGGGCAAGGAGAAAGCATGGATGTGGAATTGTTTTTTGGTTTTGGTTTATTAAGGAAGTTACATTGAAAGAAATCAGAGCATCTCATAGACTCCAAGGGCAAGAATGCAGCTACCCTCACGGGAATTAGAACCAGAGGTCAGGTCATCAGGAACATCTGCAGCCAGCTGTCTGGTCTCTTAGATTTTCTGTGTGTTTTATCTGCAACACTGGCCTGTGAACCCACCCATCAGCATGAACATGGCCCATCATAACTGACCAACAAACAACTTGAGCTCCTTAGCCTCTTGTCTGACTGTCATATTTACCTCTCATCTGTGCCTCTGAAGATACTAATGAATCGTCTAAATGGACGGAGTTTGAAAGTTTAATCTCCAGCAGCTTCACTGGAAATCTTGAGTTGCCCTGCAGCAACCTGTGCAGAACTCTCCATTCCACGCTCTTTCCTTCGTGCCGTGATAGTCATGGCAGTAGACTTGGGCCAAGATGGGGCAAAGGGTGAGGTTTAGCCCAGGGATGACAGTGTTGAAGGTCCAGCAGAATCTGTTTTATATCTTGAAGCCTCATTTCAATATTCAATAAATATTATAAATCAAGTCAATATCAACGTAATTACCTATGAAGGCTCCTTACTCAGAAGTGTTAACATTTGGTGGGGAGCAGAATATGCCACCTCCAGAATGTTCATGAAGATTATTTTGAGTTGCAGACAACTGGAACCCACAAATTTAGGAAGAGTGTTTTACCTCCCCCTCAATTGCCTGAAAGAATTTCAATAGGAGGCCTGTACCCGGCAGAGAGGGCTTACCTGGTGGCTCAGTGGTAAAGAATCTGCCTGCCAAGCAGGAGACATGGGTCAGGAAGAGCCCCTGGGGGAGGGCATAGCAATCCACTCTGGTATGCTTGCCTGTGCAATCCCATGGACAAAGGAGCCTGCAGGCTATAGTCCATGGAGTCACAGAGTCCATCATGACTTAGTAACTAAACAGCAGCAACCCGGAAGAGAGCTATTAATATTACCAGAGATAACTTTTTAATATCAGAAAGACTCATTTGTATGGTGGGGCAAATATTTGTTTACCAAACATTTGCTGTTCTCATATTCCTGTGAAGTGTCTTCCTCCTTTTTGGAAACCCAAATCCCTGCCTTCTTCTCCTTAGCTCAGGATGGTATATAAGCCTCAATTACCTGACTGCAGTGAGTCTCATTTTTACAAGCCTTTCATAAGTATAAAATTTGTTTTTTTCTCCTGTTAATCTGTCATATGTCAGGGTAATTATTAGACCAGTCAAACAACCTAGAAAGGAAGAAGGGGAGCATTTTTCCACCCTTACACATTCCATAAAGAATGAGCACCATTGTTCACGAATCCCTAGGTGTTCTGATGCATTCCTATCCTGTGATTCAACGAGAGCACTGTGTATGCTCTGCCTCACCTTACAAGGTCCATCTGGAAGCTTTTCACATTTACACCGTTCTTATCATGTCACATACACAAACACTCTTGCTCCTGAGCACCCACAACGTGTGTGTTAAAGTTGGCCTACTTACTACAACAAATGTAGTCATTCAGGCCAGTTGTCTACTGAGTGAATTGACACCAACAATAATTAGAAAAAGCAAAGAACCCACACACCTGCAGTCAATCTTTGACAAAGGAGGCAAGAATATACAGTCAGAAAAAGATAGTCTCTTCAGCAAATGGTGTTGGGAAAGCTGGACAGCCACGTGTAACTCAATGAAGTTAAAGCATACTCTTATACCACACAAAAAAATAAACTCGAAAGGGCTCAAAAACTTGAATATAAGACATGACACCATAAAATTCCTAGAAGAGAACATAGCCAAAATCCTCTGACATAAATCATACCTATGTTTTCTTAGGTCAGCCTCCCAAGTCAACAGAAATAAAAACAAAATGGGACCTAATCAAAATTATAAGCTTTTGCACAGCAAAGAAAACCATGAGCAAAAGGAAAGACAGCGTTCAGACTAGGAAAAAATATTTGCAAGTGATGCAACTGACAAGGGCTTAATTTCCAATATATACAAATAGCTCATACAACTCAATAACAACAACAACAAAAAAACAATCAAAAAAATGAGCAGAAAACCTAAATAGACATTTCTCCAAAGAAGACATAATCAGTAGGTACCTGAAAAAATGCTCACATCACTATTAGAGAAATGCAAATCAAGACTACAATCAAGTGTTGCCTCACATTGGTAAGAATGACCATCATTAAAGTCTACAAATAAATTAGGAAGAGAGTCTTTTTTATTTTTATCCTCTCTTCTTGAGAGAAGGGAACCTTCTTACACTGTTGGTCAGAATGTAAGTTGGTGCAATCACTGTAGAAAACAGTATGGAGGTTCCTTGAAAAACTAAAAATAGACTTACCGTGTGATCCAGCAGTCCCATTCCTGGGCATATATCCAGAGAAAACTCTAATTCAAAATATACATGCACCCCAGTATTCACAGCAGCACAATTACGATAACAACACATGGAAGCAACTTAAGTGTCCATTGACAGATGAATAAAGAAGATATATGTCTTCTTTATAGTATATATATGATGAAATATTACTCATCCATAAAAAGAATGAAATAGTATCATTTGCAGCAATATGGATGGACCTAGAGATTATCATAGTAAGTGAAGACAGAGAAATACAAATGCTATATGGTATCACATGTGGAATCTAAAAATGTAACATCAATGAACTTATTTATGGAAGAGAAATAGACTCACAGACATAGAAAACCAACTTACAATTATCAAAGAAGAAAGGAGATTGGGGGAGAGGTATATTAGGAGTTTGGGGTTAGCAGATATGAACTATATAAACAAAACAGGTAAACAATGAGGTCCTACTGTGTAGCATAAGGAACTATATTCAACATCCTATAATAAATCATAATGGAAAAGAATATTAGAAAAGAAGACATAATGGGCTAAGTCATGAGGTGGAATAATTTTTGATCACATAGCTTTATGTGCAGACATGCAAATCATACACTTCTCCACAAGAGCTACACTTTTTTTTTTTACCAAGACAACATCTCTCGCAAAAGCTGGCAGCAGATGTGATGAAAAGGTTTCCAACTTGGGTTTAAGGATAGTTTGAGATGTTCAAGAAGGCCATAAATTCAGTGGTGGTTTAGTCGCTAAGTCATGTCCAACTCTTGCAACATCATAGACTGTAGCCAGTCAGGCTCCTGTCTATGGGATTCTCCAGGCAAGGATGCTGGAGTGGGTTGCCATTTCCTTCTCCAGGGGATCTTCCCAACCCAGGAATCAAACCCAGGTCTGCTGCATTGCAGGCAGATTCTTTACCAACTGAAACTCAGGGGGAAATAAAAATGCATAAAAGAGCTGAACCTCTTGAAGAAGACAGCAGTTGCAGAGGATTTTATGTCATAAAACAAGGATCAAGATTGCCTGGTCAAAGCCTGATTGCAGAGGTTTTCGGGCATATTGACTCATAGGAAAAGTTTAAGAGTTGATTTTAATTTGAATTCAGTTCAGAGGACCCTAGAGCAAAAAGAAAGTGCTTAAAAAACTTGTTAGAGGGATATTTGCCAGCAAAAGAAGCCAGCACTTTCATTTCAGACTTCATTGCTCTCAGATTTTTGTAAATTCTGTTCAATAACAAAGAAAATACAATGTAGTCTTTACATTCCCTATTTGACTTTTGCTTCTTGATAAATGTTTGCAAAACACATATTTGAAGGATGCAAAGAACTGACTCATTGGAAAAGACACTGATGCTGGGAAAGATTGAAGGTGGGAGGAGAAGGGGATGACAGAGGATGAGATGGTTGGATGGTATCACTGACACGATGGACATGAGCTTGAGTAAGCTCCAGGAGTTGATGGTGGATAGGGAAGCCTGGTGTGTTGCAGTCCATGGGGTCACATAGAGGTGGACATGACTGAGCAACTGAACTGAGGGTTGCTTTGTCCCTCATCTATTTTTATGACTAGTGTTGCTGGTATTTTAGGGTATACCAAGTTTCCATAGGGTAATACCAGTTCATGCATCCCTCCCGTGGGAAATAAGGGCTCACATTAAGTCAACTAGAGTTGCCAGCAGAAAACAATTAGGTTAGGAGCTGCACCTTAAGTATATTCAGAGTAGCTGAATCACAGTGCCTCAGGAGGAGTCACAGGGAACATACTAGGATCTTTCCTCAAAGAGAAATGTAACTTCTTTCTGCCATTCTTTGAAGCTGCAGTTCAGTCTGTGAAAGGGGGCAGGCTTGCCACCACACTAGCAGAAGCACAGATTTTGAAGCCCAAGAGACCCGCCTTTAAATCCTAATTGGGCTCCTTGTGGTATATTGGATCTTCAATAGGTCACTTAACCTTCTGGGACTGGGTCTCTTCATTGTGGAATGAAATAATACTTCCCGAGCAGCATGATGGTAAGTTTTAGAGATAATCTACTTAACAACACCTGGCACATAAGTCAGACCAAACAAATGGTGTCCATAGTTATTTTGCTTTTGATGATGAGATTAACGAAGTTTTTATTTGAGTTATGGGATCATTTGTAAGCAACTGTTGCCGGTAGTCAGTCTTTGTTCACTGGTGCCAAATAGAAACGTAAAGACAGAGTTTTGGGTGAAATAGAAAAGAATAGCTTTTATTGCTTTGCCAGGCAAAGGTGGCCACGGTGGGCTAGTACACCTCAGGGTGTGACCCACCCTGGAGTGGGTAGTGAGTTTACAGTGTTCAGGGAGCAGGGCATGATTAGCTCATGGACACTTCTTGGACTGACTGGCATCAAGTTGAAGTTCCAAGTATCACCAACCTTCTTGTTTCAACCAATCCAGAGTCTGTGTACTTGTGGTCAGCAGTTTTTATCTGGAGGGGTATCTGCTTCCCATAAAAACAACTTACGATTATTTGTGTCAGGCCTTTATCTGTATCTTTCAGGGAACAGTGAGTTTGGCGATTCTGCTATATGGCAGATTTATAGTCTAAATTGTTACCAGTGGCCCTGTCCAGCAGCTCTTCTTTGCCTTTACGTCTTCATGTTTCCCAACTATTAACTCTTGAGTCTGCATTTTACTTCAGTGGACTAGCACACGGGCGTATACACGATTTCACAACCTCTTGGCTCTTTAATCTGTGGATCTCTGGAATACCCCCATACAATTCCAGCCCATTGTTATAAATCCCTGTATTCATCTGATAGTTCATCTCAGTTCTGCTCAGCTCTTCAGCAAGAACTGTTGTGGGCACAGGGCTGGGGCAAGGTGTGCAAACACGATAATGCATTGCCCTCAAGGAACTTTAGCTAAAATTTGTATTTATTGTGCTGAGCACTCAGTCCCAATTGAGAGGACACCCGTGAAACTCAGTCCTCTTGGGTTTACTTGTTTGTGTGTTCACTTGTTTATTTAGCAAGCATTTTTGTTCCTACCGTGTGTCAGCACCGTGTCAGATCTTGCAGCAGACAGTCTCCATCCTCAGGAGCTCTCAGAGCAGCTGCAGAGGGAGCAAGCAGTGAGGACCCGGGTGACAGGGGCTGGGCCCGGTTAAAGCTCAGGGAGACATGACGGTGGGGAAGTTAGCATCTGCACACTCTTCCTGGCCAGAGATCCACCCTGAGTACCTGGCACATCCTACCCTGCAGGGATAACACTGCGACTACTAAAAGCTCCTTAAGAAACCCTTCTTATTTCTTCAGCTTCCAGACCCGGGTCCCACTCTGAGAAAACTACTTTCTCCTTTGCCTCGGTCTGGCTCTCTGTGGCCTTTCCACACTGAGACCCCACCAAGCATAGGATAACACGGCCTGTTTTTCCATGCCCGTCCCAGCATCCCACCTTATCCTTGGCATCTTGTTTGGATACATCCCAAGGAGCCCTTCTTAGAAGTTCTAGCAGGAGATGGGGCAGGGATGCCAGAAGCAAGTGGACGAGAGAAGAGCTGGTTATGATCCCAGGTCCAGAGGCCAGACTCGTGTGGCTTCCCATCTGGACAGTAGGATCTTCAGAAAAATATTCAACCTCTCAGAGCCCTATTTTCCTCTTCTGTCACATGGAAATAATAATTATTCTTAGCTCCCAGGGCTCTTGTGAGGATTAAATAAGTTAATGCTTGCCTAGGCCGTAGCTTAGCACTTGACATTTGATAAGCTCTCAACCAATTTATTCCCATTGAAGCAGGCGTACTCCAAAAATGTTGGGATTTGAAACAAACTGCCTTAAGTTCAGTGAGAGCTTGAGCTTTCATCAGGGGAGGTGGCTCTGAGGAACCCTTCCCTACAAAACAAGAGGAAAATGAGAAGGAGCGAATAAATCACACCAAAGAAGGAGAGCATTGAAAACTCACATAACATGCCCCAAAGACACACAAGTCCTTACCCTCCACCCAAGTGATCACAATTTAAATCATTTTTGCTTCAGATTTTTTTTGAGGTTGAGATACAGTTGAAGTTTATTGTGTAGCCCCCTCCTTCTCCAAATCTAATTATTGCTCTAAATATGGTATTATTCCCATGCATGTTTTTATGTCATAATAAGTATGTGTAAATCCAAAATAGTGTATCATATTCTTTAAAACCTTATATAAAGGGGTGCTGTGATTCATGGGAATCACAAAGAGTCGGACACAACTTAGCAACTGAACTGAACTGAAATGGCATTTACGATAGAAATTTTGTTGGCTACTCAGTATTTGTTTATTAGCTGGCCTACTTCAGTATTTTCTTCTTTGCAGAACATGTAGTGTGCTCTGGGCAACAATGCATCCAACTCAAGGCCTTCATTTCCCACCTTCACTTCTGCTAGAGAGGTAGCCGATAAAACAAAAGTGAAGGTCATTGGCCAGGGCTTCTCAGATGTTCCTTTTTAGGGACTCACTTGCCAGGTGTACCCTTGCTCTTCTTCTCCTTTTCCTCCCTCCTACCTGGAATATGAGAGGTGGATGAAGCTCCGGAGGTTTCCAGTTCATGACACCCCTGGAGGTTGGACACCAGTGGTAAGCAAGGTGGAGCGGAAAGGCCTGAGTCCCTCACAACCTTGGAGCCTCTGCATCAGTCAGCCTTGCACTGCCTGCCTCAAGATGTGTCTTGTGTCGTAACTAGATATTGTAGTTAAGGCATGTTTTCTTCCCATGATTAAAAGCAGTTGAAGATAAGCCTAAATAGTAAAGAATCATACTGTATGTATCATCTTCCAAAATGAATCTCTTTTCAGCATTATATTTTCATTACTCAGCATTCTGTTTATCTTATAAGGTAGGTTAGGGCTAAAATCACCAGTTCTAGAATTAGAGTGGCTGGGTCACAGCCCAACTCTGGCATTGACCATTATGTGAGACCTTGGATAACAGCTTAAACTTCTCTATCTTCATTGCTTATCTATAAAACAGGGATGATCATAGTACCCCCATCACAGGATGGGCAAGAGAATGAATTGGGTTAATATTCACATGCAAAGTGCTTACAGTTGTACCTATAGCAATATCATTAGTAAACCTGTAGAGACATACTATTATTTTGCTGCTTATCTGTGATGATACAGTTCCATTTTAATTGCCATGTAATATTCCATTGTATAAGCATGCTCTTTTTTTTTTTACTCTGTGTTTGAGGGATTTTTGTTCCTTGTTTTTAGCTTTTACTGAACGAGGATGCATTGAGCATTCTGAACGTGTCTCCTTGTTTACCCCCATACGCGTTTCTCCGGGCATCTACCTAGAAGTAGAAATGCTGAGCCGAGGGGCATGTGTGCTTTCCACCTGACTCAATGAAGCTAATTTGCTTTGCAAAGTGAAACACGGCAACCTGTGTAACAAAATCCCCATTGAATTTCATCTTTCCCAAATCCCAAAATAATTCGACTTCTTGTTTTTGCCATTCTGTTGTTGTAGCAAGGTATCACTTTGTTCTTGTTTAAATTTGCATTTCCCTGATGCATAGGGAAGCTGGAAATAATTACATGGTTTGGAGCCATTTGGATTTTGTCTTCTATGACCAACCTGTTCCTATCATTTCTCATTTTTCTTTACGGTTGTTTATCTTCCCCTTTTTGAATTTGTATCTGTAATAATGTTACGAACATCTCTTCCAAATCTGTGACTTGTCTTTTCCCGTCTTTGGGGCATAGAGATTTTAATGTAGTCAAAGTTATCAAACTTGAATTATTTATGTCTGTGCCTTCAAAGAGTTCCCTCTCAACCTCAAAGTCATAAGGACTTTCTCCTCTATTTCATTTTAAATTTCTCTCCCCAAGAAGGAAGTCTTGACTGCAGCTGAGATATATTTTTTATGTGCAGCATGAGGTAGAAATTCATTGTTTCTATCTGAGCTAACAGTCATCTCAGCACTATTGATTGAGCAGTCCGTCTGTCCACCCTGATTTGTAAGGCGACATCTGTCACGTATTAAGTCCCCATATGTACACGAGTCTGTTGCCCAGCTCTCTAGTGTGTATCGTTTGTCTGCGTGCTATCCTGGTGCCAATACACACTGCCTGAGTCTCGGTCTCTAAAGGGTCTTTAGTCTGTGAGAAGCTTGGTTTGTTGGCATCATGCAGATAAATCAAATCATAGGATGGATGTTCCCCTGTCCAGACAGCTCTCCCGGCATTATGTAGGACAAGTCTCAGTGCCACAGGGACACAGCAGAAGGAAGAGATACATTTAATTCAAACTTGCCTCTTCCTTCTCTTCTCACTATATACCCTGTGGTGTTTCAGACTGCAAACCCATGCATGCATCCTGCCACCATCAGAGTTGGCTTGTGATGCTGTACTCAGCCCTGCTGGACAACAAAGCCATTTTGTCTTTCTAATGGTCCAAAGGAAGGGAAAGTTGCCTAGATGAAATATTTATAGCCTGGATAGTTATGAAGCAGTTGTGAGAGAAACCATTATATTGGAAATGTAAGAAGTCACCAAATCCCCACATGCACAACTCTAAAAAGATTGAGAAAATTAGAAATAGATTATCCACTCACCAGATGGGGTGTTATCTCCCTGGCTTATTCATGAAAGGACAGAATGAAGTGATTAGGAGGTGGGAAGCCAACTGAGTGTAGCTACCTACATGTGTTAATTTGCTTTTATCTCAATTTTCTATATCAGAATAATGGGCCAAACAAAGGGCCCCAGAGAGAATGCTGATTTTGCTTTATTAATCAGATAACAAAGCCCCTGCAACACCCTAAGAAATGTTGAAATGGTTGCCAACCCCCTTGGGCACCAGGAAATGTCAGTGGGTCTCCCTCCACAGAATGCAGTCAGAATTCAATCAGACAAGAGCATAAAAAGCAAGGCCCAGTGGTTTTCTCTAAACATCCAGGATCTCTCACCAAGGATTGAAGTTTAATGAAGAGGGGAGAATTGGGCCTCAGAGACCAAGTCTTCAGAAGGGGTAAATTTCGTGGAGGTGTGTGCAGCCCCCAAGCTCCATCAAGCAGTCCAGCCAGGGAGCATCACTCTGCCATTCTCCTTCAGGCTGATTGTGACTGATTGATTTATCACTGTGCTACAGCTCCCCTGCTTCCTAAATGGCTCAGCAGTAAAGAATCTGACTGCAGTGCAGGAGACACAGGTTTGATCCCTAGGTGGGAAGGATCCCCTGGAGGAGGGAATGGCAATCCACTCCAGTATTCTTGCTTGGAAAAATCCCATGAATAGAGAAAGTAAAGTCGCTCGGTTGTGTCCAGCTCTTTGTGACCCCATGGACTATAGCCTGCCAGGTTCATCCATCCATGGGATTTTCCAGGCGAGAATAGTGGAGTGGGTTGCCATTTCCTTCTCCAGGGGATCTTCCCATCCCAGGGATCAAACCCAGGTCTCTTGCATTGCAGGCAGACTCTTCACCATCTGAGCCACCAGGGAATCCCGTGGATAGAGAAGCTGGCTACAATCCATAGGGTTACGAAGAGTCGGACGTGGCTGAGTACACATGCTGCTCCCGTCTCCATGGGCCTTTGTCATTTAAGCCAGACAATATTTAAATGGTGAAGCCTGATTTCCTCCTTTCTTCCCGTTTCTTTTTGTTTGTTTGTTTTGTTTTTCACTGTACCATTCTTATTTTTATTTTTTTTAATTGGTTTTGCCATACAATGACATGAAACCGCCATGGGCTTACATATGCTCCCCCTCCAGAACCCCCCTCCCTCCTCCCTCCCTCCTCCCTCCCCCCGGGAAATCTCAGTGCACCAGCCCCGGGCATCAATCCTGGGCTGGCGATTGATTTCACATATGACAATCAACATGTTTCAATGCCATTCTCCCATATCATCCCACCCTTGCCCTCTTCCACAGAGTCCACATGTCTGTTCTATGGATCCGTTTCTTTTTTGTCTCGTTTCTCTCCTCTTCCATCTCTGGGATTGTGGTCTCACCATAGGAAACCACAGTCATAGTCTGCTTTACAATATTTTTGTTTTTTCCCTTTTGGCCTCACCACACATCATGTGGGATCTTAGTTCCCTGAACAGGGATTGAACCCATGCCCCTGCAGTGGAAGCACAGAGTCTTAACCACTGGACTACTAGAGAAGTCCCTCTGCTTTACTGTCTTGTAGACCTCCATTCAGTCACCTGATATAAGCAACCTTTTCTTTACCATGGGAAACAAACCTTAACAACTGTGGTCTGTTATTCTCCAGAAGGCCATATGTAGATCTGTGTGCCCCTATCCTGAAGATAAACTGTGTATATTACAAAAAAGGAAGAAGAGTATGTGATGTTGTCATTGTGAAGTCTCTGTCTAGAAATTTGCTTGCCTGCCATTCAGTTAGCCATAAAACAGCCAAAGAACCCTTCAGAGTCTGAAATGAGGCATGAACCTTGTGATTCGTCATTGGCGTGAGTCCAAAGTTACTGCCCTGAGGAGCTAACCCCCTGCCCACTCACGCCAGCTCAAGGCTCTCCCTGAGTGAGTGAGATAGGAGTGTGGGTCACATGAGAAAGTCACCTAGTATCACTTCAGATAGGAACAGAGGAATATGAAAACAATCCACAAACCAGTGTTTAACTGAGTGAGTCTCTTGCTGCCAATGATCAAGTATTGTGGTTGTGGGGTTAGAATCTGTATTTTCTCTAATTTGATATGCTTTGTGATTGGAGAAGTTTTAAAATGCCAAGGTAAAAGCCAAAATAAAGTTTATAGTTTAGTTAATTGTATTGTACACTAATTTCTCACTACGACAAATGTTTTCTAGTTTTGTAAGGATAGGAGAATCTCAGATGAAGGAAATCGCTGTACTACCTTTGCAATTCTTCTGCAAACCTAAAATATTCCAAAATCAGATGTGTATTTTTAAATCAACCAGGGCAATCACTGGGGTCAAAAATTACAGGAATAAACATAAATGGCTCATACTGACTTAGAAAAACCAAGAGCTAATTTCTCCACCTATACATTAGGAAACTGATGTAAACTCTACCGCTGATAATTTAGGTGACCTTGAGCAAGTCACCTAACCCCTCCTCATTTTATTATTCCAGAGAAAAAGGGCAATCAGATAGATCTGCAAAATATGGAAAAGTTCAGAATTATCCATAGTCATACTCTCCAAGCCATGATTTCACCAAACACAAAAATTCAATAGAAGCAGATTTACTTCTGCATAACTTCTAGTTAACCCAGGCAATTTCAGTTTCAGTATATGCAATTATCACATCATTTCTAAGAGAACAAGTAACTAAAGAGTTAGGAATGAAGATGGTATATTGGAAATAAAGATCGGTGTGACATTATAGGAAGGATAAGGAATATTGAAAGCTTGTGACTTACGATCTTAGAACCGCACCCTGGGTTCCTAGGGAAAGCTTTTGCTGAGAGGTGTGAGAACATTTAGTTGAAAGTACTTTGATCAGAATTCCACCTGAGCAGGGTTAACGACATGTAACAATGTGTCATGAGAAGGAAGTTCTCAGGGGGAAGGAGTCGGGAGCGGGGAGGGAGGGGAGTTCTGGAGGGGAAGCATGTGTAGACCCATGGCGGTTTCATGTTACTGTATGGCAAAACCAACACAGTAAAGTAAAGAAAAAAATAAATAAATAAAGACTACAATGCTTAAAAAAAAAAAGTGCTGATTGCTTCCAGGACACACTGGTGGGTAAAGTGGTGATGACTCTAGAAATACTCAGTGCCTACAAGTGCAAAAGTTTAATATACAGAGCTAGGAGCTAAGATGGGATAAGGTCAGAGTACTATAGGGTGAATGAGTAGCACCTCATTATATAAGACAAAGGACGGCTTTCTAGGGGAGGTGACATCTAAATCCTAAAAAAGGAATGGAAATTAGCTAGGCTTTGGGGGGATGGGAGCTAGGGAGTGCTGATGGTAACAGCACTGGTGTGACAGAGAAAGAGGAAATAAAATAATTTCCTTTGGCTAGAATAGAGCGTGAACAAACAAGAGATTAACAAAAGATGAGGCTCCAAAGAGAGGCCATCTCTAGTTGATGGAGGTAAGGAGTTGTAAGTTATGTTACAGTTTTTTCCTTACTCTATCTGAGGGAAATTGAAGTCAGAATGGTTTTTGAGCAAGGTTATGACATAAATGGATTGACAGTTTGATGACATCTTTCTGACCTCACTGTGGAAAAACAGATTGAAGGGAAGAAAAATTGGAAGCATAAGGACAAACTATGATAAGTAATCAAGAGATGAGAGTGGCCTGGACTGGTATGGTGGCAATCAGCCCAGAAAAGTCAAGACAGAACTGACAGATGTATAGAAGTTACAACCAACAGAACTTGGTGATTAGATACATTGAATGAGAGAAGAAGCAAAAACTTGAGAAATGAAACTGTAGAATTGTCATTCCATGGAGATAGGAAATAGAAGGTAAGAGCAGATATAGGAGTACAGATAATGAGTTTATTTGGAGGCAAGCTGAGCTTGATATTCTCAAAAGATGTCCAAATAGTGATGTCCAATAGACTGGTGGATTTTTCCTGAAGTTCTCCCTACTTTGAGAATAGAAGTTTGGAACATATAGAGGCCTTTTAGAACCTTGTCCATTAATATATTAATCTAATGACAGAGGAGAAATAATAAAAGGAGAGCATTAGTTATAGTAAGAGAATGTCTTTGGAAATAAGAGAATGTTCAGTCCAACACATGTGTGAGAGAGCATCGCAGCCAAAACAGATAAGAAAGCTCTATTTCTGAAAGGAGACAAGATCAGCCACTTAACAATGATGTGCTGTGAGATCACTTCCTTTTCTGGATAGGCTGGTATCTGGGGAGGAAACAATTTGCCATCTGCCAAGATCCCTCATCAGGGTCACTCATGCCCTTGACTTCAGAAAGGCACGGTGAATTAAACATAAAGTGAAAGTGTGGGAGATATACATGGGCCATAGCCATTACTGGTCCAATTCCCTCATTTTATAGAGAAATTAAGATTCAGAGTGACTGACCTTCCCACGGTCACACAGCCGGTTAGCAGGACATGTAAGCCACATGTCAATTTGGTGTCTTACTCTGCCCTTGAAATCTACATGAGGTCAGCTTGAGCCTCCATCCCACATCCTTTGGAAAACTCTGCCCCATCACTTCCCCTATCCCCAACTTCTGTGAATTCGTGTGGGACTGATGTTTCTCCCAGTCATCTCTGGTTCTCATTTCCAGCATTTGCTAAGTTTCTCACTCTCTTCTTTCTTATGGCTCTTTTAGTTTCTCCCCTTGTCATTGAGCCAAATATGGGGACGACCCCTCCTTGACTTCTAGACCTCTACCCCCAGTCAAATGATACCAACCAGTCAAGGCCACTCTGTGTTGTAAAGTTTTACTAACAATTTTACAGTAATATGGATGGATAGTGTATCATATCATAATATTATACATATCTGTAAGTGAATATTGTTTAAAGTACCATTTATACAATGAAATATTATTTAGCCATAAAGAATAAGGAAATCTTATCATTTGTAAGATGTACGCTAGGTATGGATTATGCTAAGTGAAATAAGCCAGACAGAGACAAATGCTATATGGTCTCACTTACATGTGGAATGTAGACAGATTAGTAGTTGCTAGAGGTAGGTGTGAGGGGGTGAAATGTGTTGTTGTTGTTTAGTCGCTAAGTCATGTCTGACTCTGCAACCCCATGGACAGCAGCACACCAGGCTTCCCTGTCTTTCATTATGTCCCAGAATTTGCTCAAACTCATGTCCATTGAGTCGGCAATGCCATCCAACCATCTCATGCTCTGTCGCCCTCTGAAGAGGGTCAAAAAGTACTGACTTAAATTAGGTCATGGGAATGTAACATACAGCATGGTGACTGTAGCTAATAATACTGTACTGCATATTTGAAAGTTACTGAGACTACTAGATCTTAAAAGTTCTCATCACAAGGGAGAAAAAAAACATTTTGTAACTATATATGGTAACAGGTATTAACTAGACTTCTTGTGCTGATTATTTTGCAAAGTATACAATTACAGACTCATTATGCTATACATCTGAAACTAATATAATGTTATTTTTATGTGTCCACTATACCTCAGTTTTTAAAAATAGCCCCTCTGCCTTTTTTTGACAACCAAGAGCCATCTTAATCTCATTTCTCATGCTTTTGCCAACTGAGTCTCCCTCCTTCCTTTTATCTTTTCCACTTAATTCTTGTCCTCTTGCCATTAATCCCAAGTGCTAATCAGGAGATCTTCCCTCCCTAAGGAAACTCTGGAGCCACCTGTTAACATATTCATTTTTCTCACCTCACTTATCAAATCTGGTCCTACACTCTTTGCATATGCCAGATAACTAGTCCATTTGACCTTGTAAAAAGCTCCTCCCAAATTCCCAGGTCCTGCTCCCTGTCTACCCCCATCTCAGGCTTTCCTATGCTTGCTAGTCAGCATGCAACTCACATAAGCATGCATATGTCTTGAGTGAGGTGAACTGAGCCCATCAATGGGTACTATTGTTTTTTAATTGCTTTTAGACCTGCAGACTTTGAACAACTTTCTTCACCCTTCAGCTCAGCACTGATTTATTCAGCTTCTGAGAGCAATTTATTCACTTTTAATTAGACCCAACTTAATTATTTTGTCAGTAAAACAAACCGAAGGAATCTATAAAACAACTTTTAAGTGAAATCACATTCCTGCCTGGGGGATATAAAAAATGAAATTACGCATCTTATTTTACCTGCCTCTTGCAAAGACAGGATTGCCCACATTGTCTTTGTATTTCCCGAGACCTTTTGTCTTTCATTAAGGAAGAGACATGAGAAATCAGGCTTGGAATAGAGAGGAGAAAATGGAAAAAGTTATTTTCAGTGAAGAGCAGGTATGGGAGTGCATAAGTTAAGTGTTAGTTGCTCAGTCATGTATGACTCTTTTCAGTGCCATGGACTGAAGCCTGCCAGACTCCTCTGTCCTA
Organism: Antilocapra americana; assembly: GCA_007570785.1. NCBI lineage: Eukaryota > Metazoa > Chordata > Mammalia > Artiodactyla > Antilocapridae > Antilocapra > Antilocapra americana. The sequence goes on from ML660765.1 coordinate 35,257,374, forward strand.
GAATGCTCCAGGCAAGAATACTGGAGTGGGTTGCCATTCCTTGTCTAAGGGATTAGGGATTGAACCTGGGTCTCTTGCATTGCAAGCAGATTCTTTACCATTTAAGCCTCCAGAGAAGCTCCCATACATGGGAGTGCATAGGGCAGGGCTTCTCCAGATTTTGCTCTTGGGCAATCCGTGTCCCATCCCAGACCCAGAGCTTCTGATTCATTAGGTCTGACAGGTAGGGGTGAGAGGTGGGGCTTCTTACTTGCCTATTCTCTCACATTCTAAACTCATGCCTGCTTCTGGACACCCAATCTCTCATCTTCACTAACTGGCCGCTTCTGCTTCACCAGGAAGCTTGCCTTGTCCTTCCTTTTCCAACAGCTTTTCTTCTATCTGTGACAACTACTACTGCTTGCTGTCTGCACTTATTCAGCTTCCCATTGATAGCCTATGCATTCCCCTGTCCTGTGTGTACATCTCATCTCTATAATTATTTTGTTAGGTCAGGAACTCTAATTACAGATCAGTCACTCAGCACTGAGCCAAGTCCCCTGTCTGCACTCTTGAGCTCCCACTACCACACCAGTATTTCCAACCTTTCAGAGCCCCCAAATTCCTTTTGTTACCAAAGAACTTTACAACCTCTACCTGAAATTTGCTGTAAATTCAGTTTTTGTGTGACTTCCCTGATGGCACAGGCAGTAAAGAATCTGCCTGCAATGCAGGAGACCTGGGTTCAATCCTTGGATCAAGAAGAGCCCCTGGAGAAGGGAATGGCAATTCACTCCAGTCTTCTTGCCTAGAGAATTCCATGGACAGAGGAGCCTGATGGGCTACAGTTCATGGGGTCGCACAACTGAGCGACAAACACTTAGTAATCATGGATTGAGAAAATGCATAGTAGTGAAATCCTATTGTGAAATCAGTAATGTCTTTAGACAAATTTATAATATATCTACCTTAAAAGTCACTGCCACGACTTCCCTGGTGGTCTAGTAATTAAGACTTTGCTTTCCAATGTGGGGCATTTTCATCTGATCCCTGGTCAGGGAGCTCAGATCCCCCATGCCTCATGGCCAGAAAATCCAAAACATAAAACAGAAGCAATATTGTAACAAATTCAATAAAGACTTGAAAAATCATCCACATCAAAAAAATCTTTAACTAACGGCCAAACTTTAAAATAGGGGCAGCATATAGTGTGTTCCATCTACAGACTGCCATGAATACTCTGGCCTCTTGCTGTCAGTGGCCTACCTCAGGGAAAAGTACAAGGACCAGAGTTTAGGGACTACTCTCTTGGCCTCAAATTCAAAGTATGACACCCAAGTAGAAGGTGTCAGTGTGTTTGGAAAATGTAAACTCTTCCTCAGCTAACAGCAGGAGTGACAGGTCTGACCATATCATGTTGTCATCGTCCACGTTACTCCAGTGGCCCTCACTGGATCCATCTGTTGTCTAACTCTCTGACTGCTGCTGTTAAGTCGCTTCAGTCGTGTTTGACTCTGTGCGACCCCATAGATGGCAGCCCACCACGCTCCCCTGTCCCTGGGATTCTCCAGGCAAGAACACACTGGAGTGGGTTGCCATTTTCTTTTCCAGGGGATCTTCGTGATCTATGGATTGAACCCATGTCTCCTACATTTTCAGGGGGATTCTTTACCACTGAGCCACAAGGGAAGCCCCTCGCATAGGTTAGCCTGACTAATATACAAAACTGAAAAAAGAGCTTTTAAGGAACTGCTAAATACCTAGATCCATACACCTGGAAACGAGAGAGAGAGAAGTAGAGCCTGGGTATTTGAGAATACTGAGCAAGAAGGAAAGAGGTAGGCAGGAGCAGCATCATATGAAGAAATGTAGGCCACAATGAGAAGTCTAGATTTTGTGCAAAGGCAACCATAAAGAGCATAAGAAGAGAACTGACATGATCTAATTTGCACTTTAGAAAAATTACTCTGGCTGCTGTGTGAAGGCTAGATTGGAAAGGGAACAAGCAAGGCTGTAGGAGCCAGTTAAAAGTTTGTTGCAATTCATCCAAGACAAGAGATGCTAATGCCTTTTATTAAAAAACAGTAGAAATGTTGAGAAACAGATGGATTTGAAGAATATGTAGAAGACAAAAATGGATAGACCAAAAAGATAGATTGGCTGTAGCAAATGAAGCCGGAATCAGAGGTAATAACTAGATCCTTTGACTAGGTCCTAGTGGGAAAATCACTAGGCCATTCAGATAAGACCTAAATCAAATCTCATACAATTATACAGTGGAAATGACAGACGAATTCAAAGCAATAGAACTGATATAATTCCTGAAGAACTATGGGCGGAGGTTTGTAACATTGTACAAGAGGCGGTGATCAAAACCATCCCTAAGAAAAAGAAAGGCAAAACTGTTGTCTGAGGAGGTCTTACAAATAGCTGAGGAAAGAAGAGAAGCTAAAGGCAAAGGAGAAAAGGAAAGATATACCCATCTGAATGCAGAGTTCCAAAGAATAGTAAGGAGAGACAAGAAAGCCTTCCCCAGTGATCAGTGCAAAGAAATAGAGGAAAACAATAGAATGAGAAAGACTAGAGATATCTTCAAGAAAATTAGAGATACCAAGGGAACATTTCATGCAAAGATGGAAACAATAAAGGATAGAAATGGTAGGGATCTAACAGAAGCAGAAGTTATTAAGAAGAGGTGGCAAGAATACACAGGAGAAAACTATACAAAAAAGATCTTCATGACCCAGATAACCACAATAGTGTGATCACTTACCTAGAGCCAGACATCCTGGAATGTGAACTCAAGTGGGCCTTAGGAAGTATCACTACAAGCAAAGCTAGTGGAGATGATGAAATTCCAACTGAACTATTTCAAATCCTAAAAGATGATGCTGTGAAAGTGCTGCACACAATATGCCAGCAAGTTTGGGAAACTCAGCAGTGACCACAGGACTGGAAAATGTCAGTTTTCATTCCAATCCCAAAGAATGGCAGTGCCAAGTAATGTTCAAAGTACTGCACAGTTGTACTCATTTCACATGCTAGCAAAGTAATGCTCAAAATTCTCCAAGCTAGGCTTCAATAGTACATGAACCAGGAACTTTCAGATGTTCAAGGTGGATTTAGAAAAGGCAGAGGAACCAGAGGTCAAATTGACAACATCCATTGGGTTATAGAAAAAGCAAGAGAACTCTAGAAAAACATCTACTTCTGCTTCATTGACTGCGCCAAAGCCTTTGACTATGTAGGTCACAACAAACTGAAAAATTCTTAAAAGAGATGAGAATACCAGACCACCTGACCTGCCTCCGGAGAAATCTGTATGCAGGTCAAGAAGCAACAGTTAGAACCGGACATGGAACAACAGACTGGTTTCAAATTGGGAAAGGATTACATCGGGGCTGTATATTGTCACCTTGCTTGTTTAACTTACAAGTAGAGTATATCATACGAAATGCTGGGCTGGATGAAGTATAGACTGGAATCAAGATTGCTGGGGGAAAGATCAATAACCTCAGATATGCAGATGACATCACCCTCATGGCAGAAAGCAAAGAGGAACTAAAGCGCCTCTTGATGAAAGTGAAAGAAGAAAGTGAAAAAGCTGGCAGTCAAAAAAACTAAGATCATGGCATCTGGTCCCATCACTTCATGGAAAATAGATAGGAAAACTATGGATATAGTGACAGACTATGGTCCTGGGCTCCAAAATCACTGCAGATGGTGACTGCAACCATGAAATTAAAAGATGCTTGCTCCTTGGGAGAAAAGCTATGACCAACCTAGACAGAATATTAAAAAGCAGAGACATTACTTTGCTGACAAAGGTTGCTCTAGTCAAAGCTCTGGTTTTTCCAGTAGTCATGTACAGATGTAAGAGTTGGACCATAAAGAAGGCTGAGTGCTGAAGAATTGATGCTTTTGAACTGTGGTATTGGAGAAGACTCTTGAGAGTCCCTTGGACTGTGAGGAGATCCAACCAGTCAATCTCAAAGGAAACCAGTCCTGAATATTCATTGGAAGGACTGATGCTAAAGCTGAAGCTCCAGTACTTTGGCCACCAGATGCAAAGAGCTGACTCATTTGAAGAGACCCTGATGCTGGGAAAGACTGAAGACAGGAGAAGGGAATGACAGGGGATGAGATGGTTGGATGGCATCACCAACTCAAAGGATGTGAGTTCGAGCAAGTTCCAGGAGATGGTGAAGAACAGGGAGGCCTGGTGTGCTGTAGTCCATAGAGTAGCAAAGAGTCAGACATGACTGAGTAGCAATGGTCCTTTGGGTAATTGAAGGTGCTATTCATGAAAATAAGGACTGTTTGGAGCCAAAATGAATTTTGGGGAAAATCCAAGAGTTCTAGATATGTTAAAGTTGTGATACCCAGCAAAGCAATTTGAACTCCAGATACACTGAATGGGAAGTCAGCTTGCTATATAACTGATGATGCCCTAAACACTAATGGACTTGGGGGATAATGACGTTTAACATGGCAGACTACAAAAATAATCTTGTCTGTTTAAAAAAAATAGTTGTCCTTGAAAGTCTGTTGGAGTAAGGCTTTCATGGACTTAGAAGCTAACAGAAAATCAATCAAGGACAAAAGCATTAACTAGACTTATGATGAATTCCAAGTGGGACATGTTATGATACCTACGTCTTGTAAAAATTTGTCTTTGATCATTCCTTTTCTGCACAGGTGCATTCTATAAGGATTTCATTTGTCAAGTATTTTCATTATCTTCAGCAGCAGTGGTCCCCAACCTTTTCAGCACCAGGGACTGATTTCATGGAAGGCAGTTTTTCTGTGGACTGGGGAAATGGGGGATGGTTTCAAGATGATTCAAGGGCATTACATTTATTGTGCACTTTATTTCCATTATTATTACATCAGCTTCCATCACAGATCATCAGACTTTAGATCCTGGGGACTGGGGAACCCTGTTCTACAAACTGCATCCTTTGGTTAATCTTATTAATATTTAAGGTGACTGCTGTTTCTTTCTCACTCCCCAACTCCTTTCATGCTAGTTCCCACTTTCACCAGCCTCTAAAGGCAGCCATCCCCACCCCACTCTATGCAAGGTCCTGCAGACTCAGTTCTTATTCAGTATTGCTTCCTCTCTAGAGGAAGGCAGCATCTGGCATCCTAATTATAGGACACGTTTTGTAGTCTGTGAATGAGGCACAATCACAGCTCTTGCCCTTCCCTTTGGGGAGGACAGAGCATGTCTGGTGCTTGCAGGAATTGCGAGCACACAGCAGCTATATGTAGACTCCTGTAGCTGAGTTCACGGCCAGTGAAGGCTCTGAAGTTGAGCTGTCCTCGAGGCTTCTAGCCTAGCTGAACTCTACTGCAGGATAATGTCTCCCTTTTGGCCATTCTCCCCTTTGACCATTCTGTTCATAGAAAGCTTTACTGAGCTTTCCTGGGCAGGTCCCAGAGCTAGAAAGTGAACAGCTTTCAAACCATGATTTCTGTTTTCTGGCCTGCAACTGAACATATTTTCTTGAATCAAAAATGCTGTCAATTGAATAATGTTGTGAGGGTAGAAAGCAAAAAAAATAAATAAATAACTGTATATAACCATATCAATAATGTGACATAAAGAAGTGCCTTGTGGTCCAGTGGTTAAGACTTCATCTTCTAATACAGGGGATGGAGGTTCAATCCCTGGTTGGGAAACTAAAATCTCGCATGCCTTGTGGCCAAAAACCAAAACATAAAACAGAAGTAATTGTGTTGTGACAAATTCAATAAAGACTTTAAGAATGGTCTACATCATTAAAAAAAAACCTTGAAATATGACATATCCTAGGTTCAAAATACTAAAGTGTGTGTATGAAGGGGAGAGGGGTTACATCTTGGATTCTAGTAATTACAGGTTTTCCTGAAAGGGAGTAGAAAGAAATGACAGTTTCTATGGAGAAAACATTCTGTTTCCTTTGTTTTTGTTTCTCCATCTGTAAAATGGGTATGAGTAACGTAGGTAGACAACTGCATAGAGTGAAGGCCATTTCCTCAAGCAAATCCAATCAAAATAAATGGAAAGGCAAAATGAATAAAAAATTGTTAGGATTGTTTATTGAAAATCTTTCCTTGATCTAGTAAAACGTTTGGGGAATGGATAGGAACGTGGTCAGTGGATTTTCTTCTTTAATTCAGAGCTGATGAAAAACCTTTTGTTGTTGCCTTTGTTGTTTTGAAACTTCTATGGGGAACAAACAAATACCTTACAAAACATATTAGCAGCCTTCCCTGCAGTAGTTGGTAAGCTTCGGATAATGAAGATGGCTGATACTGAGTGACTGGTGCTGTTTCTGAACCTGATTCCCAGACAGCAAACAGAGGTATAGACGGTCTGGAGCAAATGTAGTAGTAACAGGCCAACAGTTTCCATTTTGATGAAAGGAGGTCTTATTAGTATCTATTAAAAAAAACAATGTGTCAAGCCCTAATTTGTAACATCAGTGTTTTAGCACAAAGCCAAAGGTGATTAAGCTTTTTAAAAATGAGTTGACTTAAAATATGCTGCATTTAATAAAACAAATATTATTAGGGTACAGCAAGAATTGGAAAGGTGATTCAAGAATGCTTGCAGTTTGGGGAAAACTGATGTAATTGAGTGATTTAAGGACACATTAACCCTAGACTATTTCTTCTGTGGTGGTTACTGTTTAACTCAGTATCTGACAGGAAATTGTTTTTGTGAGTTTATATAGTTTGTCCTCAGGGTGAAGTGCTTTAAAAACCCACCAAACTTTCTTACATTCTAATTAATTCTAATATCAGGATAGTGTACTATTTATTAAGAATCTAAGTGTAGATTAAATTTAGTTTTATAGGATTCCCCCCCTCCCCTGACCAACTGATACACTTCATAGTGAAGGGAAAATAATTCTCTAGTAACCACTTTTTCCTATTTATCGTCCCACTTGGGTCTTCTTTCCATTTTTAAATTCAACATGTTTTCTCTAGCCACAGGAAGCTTGCATGTGTGACTTCTTGCTAGGTTGCTCACTTACTTCCAGATACATGCACATGTATTTACACACATATAACACACACACACTATTTCATCCAGTTACCTCTAATCCCCTAATCTCAGTTTAATGAACTCTATCTGCTCAGGGACGAAAGTCACAACAATACAGTATACTAACACATATATATGGAATTTAGAAAGACGGTAATGAGAACCCAGCATGCAAGACAGCAAAAGGAACGCAGATGTATAGAACAGACTCGTGGACTCTGTGGATGAGGGTAAGGATGGGATGATATGGGAGAATGGCAGTGAAACATGTTAATTATCATATGTGTAATCAATCGCCAGCCCAGGATTGATGCTCGGGGCTGGTGCATCGAGATTTCCCAGGGGGAGGGAGGAGGGAGGGAGGAGGGAGGGGGGTTCTGGAGGGGGAGCATATGTAAACCCATGGCGGTATCATGTCATTATATGGCAAAACTAATAAAAATAAATAAATAAATAAAAGCAAACTTTGTCGTTGGAAAAAAAAAAAAGTCACGTCCCTCTGTTCTCTTTTGTGGCACTTATCCTGATTGGTGAATATATACCTATTTCTGTCAGTGTGTATTTAAAATCTCTCAGCTAAAGTATAGAAATTCCCGTAAGTCAATTAAGAATATGTTCATGATATTAGAGATAAGGAGAATTTCTTAAATAGAATGTAAAAAGCAGAAACCACGAAGTAAAAACTAATTAATGGATTATTAAAAATTAATTAATTAAAAAATAATAGTAAAATAAAACTAGAATGCAAACTCCAAGAGGAAAGGGATAGATGTCTAGGTTTTACTCACCTAGTATAAAACAAAAAGTTCAATAACTGTGTTTTTTTTGTTTTTTAATTCAGTAAATAACTGTTTGAAAAGTAAAAGTGTTAGTCGCTCACTCATGTCTGAGTCGCTCACTCTTTGCAACCCCACAGACTATAGCCCGCCAGGCTTCTGTTTAATTGACCCCTAATAATAAAAATGGAATTTACTAAAGATGAGGTTTAGTTGAGTTCATTAAAATGTAAGAAAAAAAAAAGAACTAGAGTTAATTGAAAATGTAAGCCAGGCAGGATGGAGTAAATTTGGGAACAAGAACAAAATTTTCTAACAAACTGTAATTAACCCCGTATTTTAGACCCATGGTCCAACAGTAGAAGAGTGGTCTCCCCACACACCCCCATCTAGAGGAAATCCTGCCCAGTGGAAAAGTGATATCAATACCCGAGAGGATTACTGCTACAAGCCAGAGGTGAGCTGAGCGTTAATTAGCAAACTCAAATAAGCCCCAAGTTCATTGTTAGTGGGAGGTGCCATGTTGAAAAATTAGAATGAGAGGGAGGCGTTACCAGAAGCACCTTGGAGTTGCTTCATATATGCCCCTCCCTTTCTGAAGGCAGTTAAAGCCACGCCTCGGATAAAAGGACTACATAATCCCCCTTTGCTTCCTGTTCTGCTTTTGGAAAGAGGTAACTTATCCGGAGCAAGGGGGCAGCAGCGGTCAAGGGTTTGTCCACCTTGGACCCTCCAGCCCATTCCTTTGCGCTTCCACCAGGGCCCAGCCTGGGCCCTACAGCTCTGGTCCTTGGGTCCCTGCCTGACGGTCTGCAAGGCTTCTTCCTCTCAGCCTCATAAATAGCCGTCAGAGGCCACCTGGCCTCGTCATCTCTACACCCTCACCTTTTGCTACTTTGTCTCCTACTTCATGGCCTCTATGGGAGAGTCCTGTGAATTTTGTTTCTAGAACCAGTTCTTCTACCTGGAACACCCTCCTACAACCTTCTACCTAGCTAATGTTGTCTATATGTACCCATGCATATATGTATACACACACATACAGACATTTTCTTTCTTTTTTAAAAAAAATCTTTATTTTGTATCGGAGTGTGGCCGATTAACCATGTGCTGTACCTCCCACCCACCTCCCCGGATGGACCTGTGCTGGTCAAGACAGGACTCTCATCCCTCCAGCCATCCAGCACCTCCACGCCTGTTTGCATTTACCCCCTGTGACTCTCGCCTGTGCCAGCCACCTGGAGAGCTTAGAAGCTGACCTCTGGGGTCTCTGCAGTTGGTAGTCAGAGAAGACACAGTCTGAGGACTCTTCCCGGCAGGATGTTTTGGTTTTTTCCCCAAATTTTAAACTTTGTATTTTGTATTAGGGTATAGCTGATTAACAGTGTTGTGATTGTTAAGTGAACAACAGACTCAGCTATACATATGCATGAATCCATTCTCCTCCAAACCCCACTCCCATCCAGGCTGCCACAGAACATTGCAAAGAGTTTCCTGTGCTGTACAGTAGGTCCTTATTGGTTATCCATTTTAAATACAGTAGTTAAGTGTATTGTTTTCTGAATCATTGAAATGTCTTGTCCCTTTACCCATAACTACTTTAGGATGGATTTCCTATGAACAAGAACAATTTCCTATATAAGTGCTGTATGTTTATCATCATCAGGAGATTTAACATTACTAAAATCCTGTTTCTATTCCACACTTCATGTTTAAATTTTCCCGATTGTCCAGTAATGTCTTTTATACCTCTTTGAGCTCCTCCTGTCCAGGAGCCAATCCAGGATCACACATTACATTTTAACCTTCTTTAATCAGAAACAGTTCCTCTGCTTTTCTTTGACCTTTGACATTTGAAAAACCTAAGCCAGTTATTTTGTAGGCTACCCTCCAGTTTGAGATTTTCCATTGTTTCCCTGTGACTTCCACAGAAGTGATGTCCTTCTCAGTATATTGTGTCAAGGGGCCTAAGATACCTAATAGATGATATTTGCTTCTCTTGGAGAAGGTGGTGTCTGCCACATTTCTCCACTACAAAGTGATTCTCTTTCTTAAAACCACTGTAATTAATAATCTGAAGGAAAGAGACTTTGAAGCTATGCAGATATTCAGCCCCTCATCAAGATTTCATCTACTAATTTGACATCCATTTTATATCTGTTTTAATTTTATGGAAGCTTAGTTAACATTGTTAATAAAGAAAAAAAAGGAATGTGATATGATAAATGGACTTTCTAATTACCTTACCTAAAATACCTGCATCTCCTATGTCAATCCAATCTTCCTTTATGAAGATCTTATCACATAAAACTGAGAGATGTCTCATATGTGTGGCATTAGCCAAGGCAAGATTTCTCATTTGCATTTTCTATTCTATTCTTGAATGATCTTTTCATTTCCTTTTCTTTTACAATAATAATATTTTTTAAAAGAATCCATGAAAGGAACATTTATTTTAATAATGAGGGAAAAGATATATATTATTATTTCAAGCTTACCAGCTGTCAAAATATTGCTTGTGGTCACATCATGATGGGCATCAGTAATTGCAATTACTTTTTCATGCTTGATACAAGGGCCCACTTAAGTCTCCAAAGAGCTTCTTAGAGCCTTGGAGGCTATGAATTGGAAATCATTTGGATTGATTAAAGTCATGAAGAGAATTAGGATAAGGGTCAGATCATAGGAGCATCAGGAAGATAAAATATTACCATTTAAACGAGAAATAGAACTTTTTCTCCTTCAGTGAATCCTATTTTCAATGAGAGATGGGGTTGGTCACTGTGAGATTAATAATACCTGACATTCACTCATCCATTTATTCAAAAGAAAATCATCCTGCAAGCCTACTAGGTGAGAAGAAAATTCTGTACAACTTCTAGCCTTATAAATTATGTATTTGAATAGATTCTTCTGGATCTCTAAGTAAAATATGGCCAAAAGAAACCTTGGAAGCTTGATTATAGGTTCTATTAATATGTTATTGACTGGGGGATTTTTGCAGAAATTAACACCTATGGCCAGTGATTTGTTATGTAAGTGAATATTGAAAAGTCTCTGGTCAATAATGTTTGGGTAAAAAGATGTATTAATATGTCTCTGGTCAATAAGTTGTTAGAAGAGCTCAGAACCTAGAATATCCTAGAAAAAGCAGCCTGCTTCCTCCATCTCAGACTAAGCACTCAATTTTAGAAACCACCAAATGGAAAGGAGAGAAAGAAAGTGGTCTCCAACTCCCGCCCCTGACAGCCAAATCAGAAAAAGCCTGCATGTTCATAGAACCACATTTAGTGAAGTCCACTCACCTCAGGCCCAAATTTCCCAGAAATAAACTTTCTCCTTTGTTTCACCAATTACTCTCATGTGAGGGTCTGACCACAGATGAGCTTCTCTGAAATAGCATCAGTATCAAAACCTTTAGAGAGAGAGAACCTAAAGAATAAATATCTTTCCCCTTAAGACACATCTCTACTTACTTCATATACTGTCTGATTTGTTCCTCACAAAAAGCTTGTGAAAAAAGTTGACTAAGACTAGATCTCCTCATATTCTGGTAAGGAAACTGAACCCCAGAGAGGTGAAGGGACAGTTTGGAGTCAGGGATGAATCAGAGCTAGAATTCTGATCCCTGGGGCCATAACCCTCCTGGCTATACTTTTGCCCCAGTGAGGTCATCCACAACCTCCCCTTACCACCCACAAGTTTAAGTGCTTTCATAGTACTTTTATTTATGTGATTTTTTGAATTATTTTTTTATTTGGCTGTGGTGGGTCTTTGTTACTGCTCGCAGGCTTTCTCTAGTTGTAGCAAGCAGGGGCTATTCTCTAGTTGCGATGTGCAGGCTTATCACCGCAGTGGCTTTCTTGGTTGTGGAGTGCAGGCTGAATAGTTGTGGGGCATAGGCTTAGTTGTTCCCTGGCATGTGGAATCTTCCTGACAAGGGATCGAACCTGTGTCCCCTGCACTGACAAGTGGATTCATAACCACTGGACCACCAGGGAAGTCACTATTTATGTGATTGTTTGCTTAATGTCTTCACTCTATAATATAAGGATTATAGGGATTAAACCTATTTTTCTCAGCTCATGTTCCACAGCCTACCTTGGATGGTTTTGGATGGGCCAATATCCCACCTGTTTCCCTTAGCCATAGCCGTGTCTTAGGTTGATACGATGCATATTCCTCCTAACCACAGTAACCTGTGCCCTTTTGCAGACCAGAGTGTGCCCCCAGACATGGCCCTCTCGGTGGACTCGTCTTGGCACCGGTGGCAGCGGCAAGTCAGAGACAGCTTCCCCCAGGCTCCGTCAGAAGCCACGCCGCTGCTGCTCCCGGAGAAGGAGACACGGAACTACAACCTGGCACAGCAGCGGGTCGTGTTCCCCAACAATAACGCGCTCCACCAGGACTGGCTGAAGTTCTCCAGGCGGTACTCCAGCAACAGAGTCTGCACAACCAAGTACACCCTCTTCACCTTCCTGCCCCAGAATCTCCTGGAGCAGTTTCACAGGTACACGACCGCCTGGCTGAACAGTGTGTACTTTAGCCACGCGTTTGCCACTCGGATGAACTCAGAAATGTTGTTTTCTGGGCTACCTTTCCTTTAGTATCCAAATGCATGTACCTTGGGAAGCTTTGCCATTCATTTGTTTGCTCACTCAGTATTTATCAGATTCTACTCAGTGTTAGGTCTTGTGTTGTGTATTAGAGATATATGAGGGAGGAAAAAAAAAAAGACACATTTTCCTGACTATGTTGGCTAATGAGGGAATCCAGATGTTAATTTTAGGAATTATATGCATGCTAAGTCACTTCAGTCATGTCTCTTTGTGACCCTGTGGACTGTGGCCCGCCAGGCTCCTCTGTCCATGGGATTCTCCAGGCAAGAGTACTGGAGTGGGTTGCCATTTCCTACCCTGGTGGATCTTCCCCACCCAAAGGGATTGAATTCATGTCTCTTATGTCTCCTGTATTGGCAGTCAGGTTCTTTACCATTAGCACCACCTGGGAAGCCCAGAAGTTATATGAATTGGTGTAAGCTATAATTCAGATAGGTACTTCCAAGGAGAGGTATGTGTTGCTATTAGAATGAATACAAGAGTTAGGAAAGTCAAGGAAGACTTCCAGGAGGAAGGGACAGTGGAAGTCTAACCTGAAAGAAAAGAATGCATTAACTAGGTGGAAAGAGGCAGAGAGAAGTCAGAAAAGGGAGCCAGAAGAATGTTCTTTCAGACAGACCTTTATGTGTGAAGGCACTGTGGCATGAGGGAGGAAGATGTACCTTGGAAAGCTTAAAACTTTCAAGTCATTGTTTTGAGATAATATAGGCAAACTTACATTTTAATTATAAAGCAAAGTATGCATCCAGACACTATCCTAAATTTTGTAATTATTAGCACCTGCCATTTATCAAGCAACTACTATACTCTGGAACCCTCTATTTCATACATAATAAATGTCATCCCATGTAATATGTATAGGAAACCTTTAAAGTAGGTAGTATCTTCATTTTAGATAGATTTGACTTCAAAGCCCTTACCGTGAAGTTCAAGGTGACACTGAAAGAGAATGTCATATTAGTAAGAGCTATTAGTAGGGAAGAAATAGTGTGTTGACTCTATTTTTCTTCTCCACAGTTTTCACTCACACCTTTCTTGCCCCCTCCAGATGGGCTAACCTCTATTTCCTGTTCCTGGTGATTCTGAACTGGATGCCCACCTTGGAAGTCTTCCACAGGGAAATCACCATGTTACCATTGGCCATTGTCCTGTTCATCATCATGGTCAAGGATGGCGTGGAGGACTTCAGGAGATACCGCTTTGATAGACAGATAAACTGCTCCAACATCCAGATATACGAAAGGTAAGGGCGAGTATTCCGCTGTTTTCTGTGTGGCAAATAGATTGTGTAAACTTATCAGCATCCTCAAAAAGTTGGTCTGTCTTCTCACGTTCATTTTTTTCAATTCACTTAATTCAGTGATACTCAACCAGGGCAGTTTTCCCATGCAAGGAACTTCTGAACTGTTTTGGAGACATTTTTGGTTGCCATATTGGGAAGCAAGGTCCTACTGGCATCTAGTGGGTAAAAACGAAGGATGATGCCAAACATTTTACAATATACTAGAAAACCTCCCACAACAAAGATTATGATCCTGCCCAAAATGTCACTAGTGCTGAGATTTAGAAACTTTAATTTAACTCATGTAAACACCATATTATTAAACCTGGGATGTTACACTATTAAGAAGAGGAGAGAAAGCTCAGGACTTAAACTCTAGGGATTTCCACTGTGGGCCAGAGGCTAAGACGCCATGCTCCCAATGCAAAGGACCCAGGTTCAATCCCTGGTCAGGGAAGTAAATCCCACATTCTGCAACTAAAGATCTTGTATGCCACATCTGAAAGTCCCACGTGTTATATGAAGATCTCAAGTGCCCCAACTAAGACCAAATTGTAGACAGAGAGATAGATAGTTTTTTTTTTTTCCTTTAAGAATTAAACTCTGAAATTGACTGAATCATCTCAGGAGACCAACTTCAGGAATAGCTCTTTGAAGACTCATGGGCAATGTCTCCCAAACCAGAAAATGTATACCATTTTTAGAGTATCTGTGGCTCTTGGCTGTAAATCCTTGCCTTAAGAACTTAACCAGGTAGGTTTTAGGACCCAGAGTTGGCACACCTGTTCTGAGTTGCCTGGGGTGGAAAAGGAAGCTACCTGTGAATGACGTCTGCATTCCAACAGGTGGAGTCTCAGCAAGTAGAAGGAAGTGACCCAGTGGATACACACCTGTTCTCTGCAAGCTCTTTCCTTGTCATCCTTCTCCCTTAGTGTTTATATACCGGCTTTTTATTTTTAGTTTTCCTTTTGAAAGCAGAGAAAAATTTTCAGCCAAGTAGGCGAGTCAAAAATGTCATCACTCGCTGGCAGCTGAACAATGGAAATGATAAGAAAAGAACCTCTTTTATGGGGAACTCGAGTGTCCTGCTATGAGAATTAGAGACAGGATTGAGCAGAGATGAGAAAGGAAGGCAAGAAAAGGCAGAAAAAGAAAGAAGACAAGAAACGAGTGGTGGTTTCCAACCTGCCCTTTGAAGGATGGGCCCACAAAGAGAACCCCAACAGACATTATTGTGGGAATCAAATCAAGACCAGCAAGTACACTTTTTTGTCCTTTATACCCAAGAACATCTTCGAGCAGCTGCACCGGTTTGCCAACTTCTATTTTGTGGGCATCGTGGTTCTGAATTTTATCCCCGTGCTCAATGCATTCCAGCCCGAGGTGAGCGTGATACCAATCTGTATCATCCTGGCGGTCACTGCCATCAAGGATGCTTGGGAAGACCTCCGGAGGTACAAATCCGATAAAGTGATCAATAGCCAAGAGTGCCTCGTCTATAGCAGGTAAAGCCAAACACCCAGGGAAGTCTTGACCCCAGCTTTGATCTTTCTGTGGCTGCAGCAGCTGTTTATGAAAGGATGGGGTAGAAAGAGAGCATTATTTTATCGTAGTGAAGCTGTTTGATTTTCCACAGTGAGGAAAAGAAAACAAAAGATATTGAGCTTTGAGTCCATCATTTATTAAAATTAGAAGATCTTTATGTGACATTTCCTTTGCTGTGTCAAATGTCTTAGATGTTTAAGACTTTTGCGTAAATTCACATTCATTTTGGTTGCGTGTGGCCATGAGCATGTTGGAGCATGTTTAGAGACCCTCAGAGAAAAGTGGCATCACTGTTTTTCAGGGGAGTAGTAGGCACTGTACTAGGGAATCAGCCCCGGACACACTTCCCACATTGAACTCTGTCTCCATCAGTCATTAACTCTGTGTGACCTTAGGCAAGTGACCTAACCGCTCTGAGACTCATTTTGTCATCTGTAAAATTGGAAGGCTTCCTGAGGTGGTCGTGAGAGTTGAGTGTAATAATCCTTGGAAAGTACTTAGCGCTGCGCCTGTTGTATGGTAGTCAGTATACAAGCTGTCGTGGCTTTATTTTTAGAATGCGAAACTCCTATTAGCTTCATCAAGACAGCCCTTAAGCTCTCTCTCCAGTGTCCCAACCCAAACAAAAACGGCTCACCACTAGTCTTGCCATGCTATATAACATAATTTTATATATGCTGTTGTTTCAGAAATACTCCATTGAGTCAATAACCAGCCTGGGTTGTTGGGAAAAGGACATGGTCCCAATCAGTAAGGGAAGATAGTCGAGTTATCGCTTATCTCAACTTGATGACAATTCCTGTAGTCCAGAAAGAAGCAAGGGAATGGAGTCTGGGCTTGCGTGAGACTTCAGTGACAAAGAGTGCTTTTCTGGTCTGGTGATGAGACGCCTTAGATGAGTCAGTCAATTGCAGCAGGTGAGGGCTTGACTTCCTGCCAAGTAAGGAAAAAGTGCATCTCTCTTGAGAAGCACCGTCGCTCTGATTTGTTCCCTCTGATACCATGGATCCCAGTCCGGCAGAAGCTGGTGTTCTCGCTGATCCTTCTTGGGGTGAAAGGAGCTTGCTCCAGCATGTGCCTCACCACTGTTCAGTGGCTGCTGCTTTCTAAGAAGCCCTCTTCCCTGGGGAAAATCATGCAACTTATCAGCTTAGAGCTGGCTGATGAGAGGGTTTAAGAGCCAGACTCCACTCAGAAAGTTGTAGCCTGGGGAAGCTTCTCAGGAGATCGTGTAACTCAAGAGACTCAGCTGTCCCCCCAGCACCCCTAAGAGAACCTCTGCTCAGCAAAAGATGAGCTTCTGGTCCCTGTGCCCGCAGGGCCACAATTGCATACCTAAACATATTAACCTGAAGCCTTGATTTTTTTATTTTTTTTACCCCCAGGCTAGATCTAACTGTTGAATGTGATTAGCACACTGAATACCTAGAGTTGAGATTGAGTCATTTCTCAACTTTGAATAAGGAAATTATTAAGAGAGGCAAAATAGCTGTTGGAGTATGTCACTTTTCCCAAAGAGACTGTTTTTTTTTTAAAGAAAGCATTGTTTCTGTCTTGTCACCAGTCCACCACCACCTCCCCCGCACATTACCTTTGGTTTTGTGCTTTTTTTTTTCCTGTCTTTCTCCTTTGTTTCCTTTGTTGTTTTTCCCATAGAAGATGCCCTGTGAAGCTGGTTCCTGTGAAGCAGGGACACATGTGGACCTTAGTCAGCTTGGCCCTGCTCTCCCTGCTCTGTTCTGAGCATCCCATAAAAATGGGCCTGTTGTGGGATAATTTTAGTGTCAGTCAGACTGACCTGTGCTGGGTGCTGGCCTGATACAGGCCAGGCTGTTGTCATTCTGCTCTCAAAATAATCTCCAGAAGAACAGCAATAAATAGAGGTGATAACAATCCAGAGAAAAAGACATTTATTCCCAGGCCACTGGTAGAGAGGGACATAAAGGTTTTTCTTTTTTAAAAATATATATATATATAACATCATTTTTTTAATAATATAATTTCAGAGGTATCTTCTCAAAATTGTTACACGTCAATGTTTAGTAATAATAATGGATTTGATCATTCTTCATTATTTTGGTAAATCATAGTTTAACCCAGAGAGTATTTGAAAACCAGAATCTAAGTTCAGTTTATTTCAATACTTGATTATCATAGTTGTCAGGACTTAAAAATTGCTTTGGGAATGCTTATATCCTGCTATATGTACTTGGGAAGACTTTTTCGTTATTGATAATATAAATACAAATTCTTATTTTTTTCGGCTGAACTGTAGTTAATACAATGTGTTAGTTTCAAGTGTACAGCAAAGTGATTCAATTATACATATCTATATATTATTTTTCAGATTCTTTTCCATTTATAGATTATTACAGGATGTTGAGTATAGTTACCTCTGTTATATAGTAGGTTCTTATTGTTTACCTAAGGGGGTTTTGTGGTAGTATTTCCCAAAATGTGTTCAGTGGAATGATAGTGACAAGAGATGGTCTCTGAAAAAAAAAAAAATTCATGATCAGAGGAATGTACACTGGCCCTCCTAGACCCATGGTTCATGTAAGACTAAGAAAAGATTACAACAAACCTGTTCATCTTTGATTAACTCGATGTTGTTCCAAACTTGTAAAACCTTGGAAAGATTTTATAGTAACTCAGTTTGGGAAATTTTAACTTTTCCAGTATTATGAAGTAATTGACAATAAGAACCGGGCAAGTGATTGAATGGAATAGACTGGATATAAAAAGGAAAGCAATATCATTGACGTGCTGACTGATGGAAACTGACACTTGACATCAATGCTAGGATGCAATAGAGAGTGGTGGGGACTGTGGCAAACTGAGAGCCAGGGGCACGCGTTCATCTTAGGAGACAGAACCGGCCACTGAGCTCCGGCTGGTTGCCATGTGGAGAAACAGGCCTAATGTTGCCAGATGGTCTGAATTTGGTTAGGGGGAGCTAGAAATTAATAGTTTTATTTTAAATAATCTGATTTTTTTTTTTTTTTGAGTGGGGGCTGTCCTTTGAGTGGCTTTGTTGCTTTGTGCTAAGTCTTTGTTGCTTTGCATAGGCTTTCTCTAGTTGTGCCAAGCAGGGACTACTCTTCATTTTGATGTGTGGGCTTCTCATTGTGGTGGCTTCTCTTGTTGCAGAGCTCAGGTTCTAGGGGCACAGGCTTCGGTAGTTGCAGGCCACAGGCTCAGTGGGAGTGGCTCTGGGCCGTCCCTGACCAGGACTGAACCTGTGTCTCCTGCTGGCAGGTGGATTCTTGTCCACTGTGCCTCCAGGCAAGTCCTGCAATGACCTGATTTTTAAATGTTGACAACTGATACATTTTTTTCCAAACACTTCAGACCTATTTTATTTGACCTAAAAGTCTTACTTTGCCTTTGAGCCTCCTAATTTGTAACTTTTGCTTTATAATATCATAGGAAATTGGAATCGCTGCAAAAGAATCATTAGATTATTCTCCTTTTGAGATTTATCTTCAGTGAGGGAACATGTCTGTAGAGAGGTGGTATGAACCTGAAGCAAGAACGCAGGGCTTGGTGTCAGAAGGCCTACACTCTAGGCCCAGATCTGTATCTAACTACTAGTAGTAGCTTAGAAAAGTCTTTGAAATCTCTGGGTCTCAGTTTCTACTTTTGTAAAACCTGGGAGTCAGACTAGATCTTGTCCTGTGGGGTGAACTTTGAAAGAACAGAACCCACAGCCAATTAAAAATGGAAAATAGTAATTACTTTATAAATCTCTTGAGTCCAACAAATGAATGTTAATTCTTCAGAAAGGAACTATCTGACTTTATTGAACTGTTTCGTCAGTTGAGATATTCTTTACTGCAAGAAGTGGAAGCCTCAACTCAACCAATTTTAAATAATGAAGAGATTTTGTTTCTTAAGTCACTACAAATGTCCGAGGTGGGCAGGTGATCAGGCATAGTTCAGTGAGTCAGTCAGCGGTGCACTAGCTGCAGCACGTAGCTGTCCTTTTCCTTTGGTCCCCCTCTATGTCGTCTTTACCCTCAAGCAGATTTCCCTCGTGGTAATGAGGTGACCGCAGCAGCTCCAGCCCTCACATCCACATAAAGTAACCCACAAAGGGAGAAACAAAAGGGCTTTTGGAGACGTTCTCAGAAGGTTCAGGAAGATCACTCCCCAGATCTTCTTCACCTCTTAGTAACCCCAGTGGGTCACATGCCCATCCCTTAACCAATCCTCAGTGAGATTGGCTGAGATTCTTCTAATTAGGTTATACCTGAGTCACAGGACCCAAGAGGAAGGTTCACCTCCCTGAAAGCATTTGGGCTTCCCAGGGAAGGTGAGAAATCCTAATGAAAACATATGAGTTATTTCCAAGAGAAGGAGAAGCAGATGCTGGAGAGGCCACCTCCATGTCCTCAATACCATCAATATTTCTGAGCTTCAAGTCCTTGTGAATTATTTTCTACATATTAACAGGAACAGAAACACTTTGGAACATTCTGTAATATAAATCCCTAAAGTTCTTCCAACCCTCAAGTGGATTAATTCTATGAAAGACCCCGGAATAGCAAGCCAGAAAATGTTAGATAAGTGTTAGTTATTCTCTCAACTGATGGTGAGGAGCATCCACTTCTACCATTCGAAGGTACATGACAGAATTTCAGGCCAAGAATACAAAGTCTGAGAGGACATTTTTTTTTTCCTGAGAAGCACTATAAAAGCTTATATCTCAAGTACTAGTTCCATCCATTTTGTCTCCAATTCACACACTTGAGAAACTGATGTCAAATGTCTTCATTTTTGTGCAATTGAATACTAGGACCTTTAGAATTTTGCTCCCCCTAATCCCATGCATCATCCAGGCTAGACTTATTTATACTGTGAAAAAATCTTTTTGCAAACAGCAGAATCCTTGTTAACAGAATTACAATCCTGTTAGAGCATTTTCTTTTAATATAGCCACTATGCTTGTGGTCTTAAGGTGACCCATTAATCAGATTTATGGAATGACTTCAAGGAGAGATTAGCTTCAGAATTGTATTAGCTTAGTTTCTCCCAGGGCTCAATTTAATGAATCTAGAAACCATACCCAGCAAGAGATCTGTAATTTTCCATCGAGCTTAATACATTTTTATTGGTATTCAGAAAACAAGCAATAAGGAAGCAGAAGTGGGAAGCAAAAATGTCCATGGTTTTTGTCACCATAGTATAATGCAGTCAAAGCCTTTCAGTGTCTCAGCAGCCAAGCACACACTTACTCCTCTGCTCAGCAGGTCTCAAGTAGCGACCAAGCATAAGTGCGTGAACATGGGAGACCCTTTGAGCCCTCGAAGGGCTCTCGGTCCATAGATCGTGAGGAACTGGTAAACAACTGCAGTGTCCCCTGCCTGTGGATAGAGGGTACAGTCATGCATGGGCTGCAGTGACACGTCTGCCTGCCAAAAACATCAGAGCCAGCCAAGGGAAGCCTTCCCTGAAGAGGTGACATTTCAGGAGGTCACTGAAGGATGAGCAGCTTTCAAACAGGCAGAGAAAACACATCAGCTCACAGCCTGACCTGCCACCCAAAGGTTGAACATGTGACTTATTCTGGTACCAAAAGACCAGGATCAAGAGATGTCAGGAGCTTAGGTGAGAAATGGTTCCAATTAGAAAGTTTTATTTCATTTTATTGGCCACATTCGAGCAAGCTCTATGAGTTGGTGATGGACAGGGAAGCCTGGCATACTGCAGTCCATGGGGTCACAAAGAGTCAGACACGACTGAGCGACTGAGCTGAACTGGCTATGCTGTGCAGCTTTTGGGATCTTAATTCCCTGACCGGAGATCAAACCTGGGCCCAGAGCAATGAAAGCTCTGAGTCCTAACCACTGGACTGCCAAAGAATTCCATGGAAACTTTTAAATTCTGACTTTTTACCAAAACTTGGAGATGCTCTTTTCTGCAAGTCAGTTGGCTGCTATAACATAAAAAGAATTCCCAGTGCTACAGGATTGTGGCCAGTCTTCTGACAGCGTGGTCGTGAGGGCTCCCAGCCACGGCGAGCTCTGCTGGAGCAGGCAGATGCCTGGCCTGCAACCTGGTTTTATTTGCATGTCAGTTTCCTTCCATGCCGGAGCCCCCTGGAAACCCAGAGAGTGAAGAGACCAGAGATCCTGATCCTGGCTCTGTCACTTATTAACTCTGTGACCTGAATGAAGCCCCTTCGGCAGTCATGGCCCCATTTGCCTCATCTACAGTGATCAGAGTCCCTCTAAGGTAAATTGGGTGGAAAGATGACATGTGAGAGAGCTTGAAAGTAGCAGAGCTGCAGAAACAGCAGCAGTGCAGTGCCAGAGGAGAGTGCCCCAGGTGGCCTCAACAGGGGTGGGCGACACGCGACGTCTTGCTGGGTGCTTGGAGGCACGGACTTCACGGTCACATCTGCACTCGTTTCAGAACTGCCACTTCCTAAATGCGTGGACATTCGTAGTTACTTGGTCCCTGCAGCCTCCATTTCATCATCTGTACAATACGACCAGTACTAGCACCCATCTCCCATGGCCATGTGGATTGAATGAAATAATCCTTATAAACTGTTAACTCAATGTCTGCACTATAATTAGCACTACATTATTATTATTTTTTTATTTCCAGTCACTTCAACTCTAATTTTTTCAAAGCCAGGTCCAACCTGAACCTTCATTTTCCTTGCTACATTCTCCACCCATACACCTGAGGAATTGCCTGTTTTATTGGCATCGGTCATGGGCATTCACTGAATCACATTTTCCGCTAGGCAGGGTAACCATGTTTTAAAAGTGGAAACCTGTGTTCTGTTCTCTCATTTCTCGTTTATGTGGCAGGACTTAATATCTGAATTTGGGAAACCTTTCTAGAACCTGGACCTCTCTCCCCCAAACCCTTTCCATAGCACTCCCTAGTACATGCAGACTGAGATTTAGATTATATAAGGGATTTAGGTGGCTTCATCTGTCCTAGAGCCCAGGCCAATTCTCCCAACCCAACTTCTAACACATGGTATTCTACATTTGAATGTCATATTTGTGTGGTTCTTTATATTAATAGCTATTTGATCCCCATGCTATTATTATTTTCCTCCATATACCATCCCTCTGATAAACCCAAAGGGGATGGGATGATGGACAGGGCAGAACTGAGGCTTTACCAGGGCCATCCTAACATCAAAATACACTCATAAATTCTTCACCCTAAAGCTACTTTCCTGGGTTTGCTGCAAATGTTAAATGAAGTAATGCATGTAAAATGCTTAGTATAGTGGCTGGTATTCAGTAGCCATCAGCAAGTGTTGGCTAAGATATTACTAAGGACAGTTCTATAACCTTGATAGCAAGGAGTCACCATAAGCTTGATCCAAGCGAAGTAACAGCCAGTTAGTCATGTCTGACTCATTGTGACCCCATGGACTGTATAGAATTCTCCAGGCCAGAATACTAGAGCAGGTAGCTATTCCCTTCTCCAGGAGATCTTCCTAACCCAGGGATAAAACCCAGGTCTCTCACATTTCAGGCAGATTCTTTACCAGCTGAGCTACCAGAGAAGCCCAGGGGAGTAAGAAAGACAGACCATTGGCTGGGGATTTGAACTGCATGGAAGAAGACAAATTCTTTATCATAAAGCTTGAATCCAAGCTCTAATAACAAAGCAAAATAGGTCTAGGGGAAGAATCTGAAAAATGCACACAACAGAGAAACATAGTGTCATTTGAGGCATGACTATTAAGCGTGCCACTGGCTGGAGTTGACAGACCAGCAGACCGCTGCATCCACCCTGTGGCTCTTTGCTCTGCATTTGGCACCAGCCAAATAGATGCCCTCTCTGAAGCATCGGTTTTGCTTGTGCCCACCCCACTCCCACATCCTTACCCTGCACTCACAGTGGGCCATAAACTATTTGGGCCAATTCAGCTTATCACATCCGGTTTGAATGCACTAGGTTCTCCCCCAAACTCAATGGGTAGAAGAATCATAAAGCAAGAATCCCGATGTCCCCAAACCTCTGGACTCCTGTCAACAGGCATGATTTCTCTCTGAGCGGATGACGATTTATAGCCTCTGTCTCGCCATGATGGCGCTCACAATTCCAAAAGCTGAGGCTCCTATTCTCAACCCCTTGGCTATGTTTATGTCACCAGATGCTGAGGCTTCATCTGCTTTGTATTCACTCTCCAACAGAACCAAGAGACCACGTGGAGCCAGGAAGCCCCCACAGCTGTCATTCCTGTGTCCTGGTAGATGTACCTGTGTGACCTTACACAAGTTGGATAACCTTTCTGGACCTAAGTTTCCTCATCTATGAAATGGAAACAGCAGTAATAATACAATAAAAGTAGGCAACTAAATGGTAATATGGGTTAAGTGCCATAGGCCTTAGTGTTTTAGGAAACCAACAAATTGTCTTTCAGAGTGGCTGTTCCATTGTACCATTGAAAATGGCTGTACCATCCCTACAAACAATGTATAAGAGTGCCTGTTGCTCAGCCTCCCCACTTGTTAAAAAAAGCCCTTCTTTTTGGGCTTGGGGGAAATGTTTGGATTTTTAAATTTTTTAAATGTGTTTGCATGTTATGTGCCTGAACCCAATTTATGAAATGTAACCACAGACATAAAGTGGGCATCCCAATAGCATGAAGAAGAAAATGCTGTGTTGTTAGTGTTCAGGATTTGGGGTATTCAAATAGGGATGTACGGTGTCTCATTTTAATTTGCATTTCTCTGATGACAGGCAATGTGGAGCTCTTTGCATGCTTGTTTGACATCTGTATATCTTCTTTGTTGAAGTGTCTGTTTAGGTCTTTTATCCATTTTTTAATTGGGTTGTTTGTTCTTATTGTTGAGTTTTAAGAACTTCCCTCGTGGCTCAGATGATAAAGAATCTGCTTGCAATTAAGGAGACCTGGGATTGATCCCTGGAGAAGGGAATGGTTTACCAACTCCAGTATTCTTGTCTGGAGAATCCCATGGACAGAGGAGCCTGGTGGGCTACAGTCCATGGGGTCACAAAGAGTCGGACACGACTGAGTGACTATCATTTAAGAGTTAGTTCTTGTATGTTTCAGTTAACAATCCTTTATCAGATGTGTCTTTTTCAAAACCCATATTTTGTTCCAGATAGTGGCTTGTCTTCTCATTCTCTTACCATCATCTTTCATATAACAGAAATTTATGATGTTAATGAAATCCTATATCAATTACTTCATTCATGAATAGTGCCTATGGTGTTTACCTGAAAAGTCATTGTCATACCCAAGGTCATCTAGGTTTTCTGCTGTGTTGTCTTCTTGGAGTTTTATAGTTCTGCATTTTGCATCTAGGCCTGTGATCCATTTGGAGTTAATTTTTGTGAAGAGTATAAGATCTGTGTCTGGATTCTATTTTTTGCTTTTTTATCATTTGAACGTCCACTTGTTGAAAAGATTTGAAAAAGTGCCATTGAAAAGTGCCATTTGTTGAAAAGATTATCTTTGCTCAGTTGTATTCCCTTTGCTCCATTGTATTCCCTTTGCTCCTTTGTCAAAGGTCAGTTGACTATAATTATGTGACTCTACTTCTGGGCTATCTATTCTGTTCCATTGATCTGTTAGCCTGTTCTTTGGCCAATACTGCACTGTCTTGATTTCTGTAGCTTTATAGTAAGTCTTAAAGCTAGTTGGCCTTTTTTGGCTCTTTATATAAACTTCAGAACTATTCATAGTTTTTCAACATCCTCAAAAACTTGGTGGGAAGCCCTGATTTTAAGGATATATTTCTGAGAATTTTCCCAGTAACTAGTATCCAGAGTCCTTTCTTTTCCATAGGCTGAATTTTACCCTTCTTTTTGGGCTTGGGGGAAATGTTTGGATTTTTTAAGTTTCTTTAAATGTGTTTGCACATTATGTGTCTGGACCCAATTCATGAAATGTAATTACAGACATAAAGTGGGCATCCCAATAGCATGAAAAAGAAAATGCTGGGGAAACAGTGGTGGTTAGCCCTCCCCATAACATTAATAATCATGGTCATCAGCATCATAAAAGCAGCTTGTATTTAGCGAGTCCTTACTAAGTGCAAAACCGAGCCCTCAGTCCCTTACATGGGTCATGTCACTAATCCTTTTAAAAACCCTCTGAGGCAAATACATGTATTACCGTCAACTGAAGATACTCTCTGAAAGATTAAGTTACTTCCCCAGGGTCACTCAGGTGTAGTGGTGAAGGTGAGATTCAAGCCCTCTCTTTGTCCCTATATTGCATTCATTCTCACTGGCTTCCCCTTTCACCTTGGGGTAACGACACGGACCCTTTGGGGCCTGACATGCCAGCCTCTTGAAGGACAGTCCGGGTCAGTTCATCCTATACCGGGTGGGAAATCCTACAGACAACTAAGCTTCCTGATAACATTCCCTCTACTCTAGTTCCTTAAAACATAAAACCTGCATGTGTGTGCATGCTAAGTTGCTTTGGTCATGTCCGACTCTGCAACCCCACTTGGCTCTTGTGTCCATGAGATTCTCTAGGCATGAATACTGGAGTAGGTTGTCATGCCCTCCTCCAGGGGATCTTCCTGACCCAAGGATTGAACCCATGTCTCTTATATCTCCTGCATTGGCAGGTGGGTTCTTTACCACTAGTGCCACCTGGGGAACCCCAAACCCACATAGATAGTACTTGAGAAATGGGACCTTAAACACCCTCTCCTCCTCCATTCCCTAGCTTTCACCTGCTTCCCCACAGGATCTGGTTGTTTACAAACCTCTCATGCTGTTTATTTACCTCTTAATAAGCCCTTGTTCCTCTCAGAAAGCCATTTAGCACTGCACCACTTAATTTCTCCCCGAGGCAGAATCTGCCAGATGGAGTCTTTGTCCCCAGCCATGTTGATTTGCCTTATTTTTAAACAGCAGTGAACATGCCACGAAGCTAAAATAGCAGTCAGTTCCCAGGTGTGGACTCACCGAGCATGTGGGAAATGATCAGGAGCGTGTGGACGTGTCCACCCGGGGCATCTGTTCCAAATGGGCTGGATTAACCAGGGAATGACTCCTGCAGGTGGCTGCCAGCCAGCCGCTGGCCGCATCTGGGCGTCCCTCAGTGCAGAAGCACACCACTTTTCTGCCTCAGTGGGATTCAGCCACTCAGCACCTCCTGGGGCTGGATCCCAGGGCTGTGCACCCTTGCCTTTTCCACAGTTTTATTTCTAACAGTTAAAGAGACAGAGTGGGTCCCCAGGGGATCAGAAAATCAGCACAGAATAACCCAGTGCAAGAAGGAAATGTCTCCAGTGTAACTCTTTCTTATCCCCAAATTCCTATAAGATCTAACTCCATTTCTATAACATTACTTTGTTTGGGTCAATCAATATAAATGTAATTCAAATTCTATACCAGCTATATTACTAAATTACATCCCCCAAAAAACTATTTTAAATACCCTCCCCCAGATCTGTTGCTTCCATAGCTTCTGTGCTCCTGGACGCATGACAGGATAAATGCCTGCAGGTGGATGAGCCTCTGTTTGAGCAGCATGACCTGGAGGTGGCAATCTCTGTTTTGGGGAGGGTAAGTCTGCAACAGGTACTAAGAGTGTTCTTCAACACTGCATGCCCTCTTAAGGGAGAGAAGATTGCGTCTAAAGGAAAGACAGGTGATTGTTACCAGGCAGGACAGCAGTACTGGACAGGACCTCCCTGGGATCCAAGAAGTAATGGAGTGAAGTTAGAGACCTGCCTGATGTGTAGCTTCCTGTGTGGTTCCGTTGATCTTGCGATACCTATCATCACCGTGGGAATCGATAAGACAACACGCCAGCCCAACTCACAGAAGTAACTCCTCGTAACTATCTATATAGATATAGATATTTATCTTTCATAATTCATCTGCATAACTTCCATCTTCCATTCTCTTAATAACTTGCAACTCATAATAAGTAATGCGTGCATGCTCAGTTGTGTCCAACTCTGTGCGACCCTATGGAGTGTAGCTCTCCAGGCTCCTCTGTCCATGGGGTTTTCCAGGCAAGAACACTAGAGTGGCTTTCCATTTCCTCCTCCAATAATAAACACTGGAGTCCTTTATTAGAAGGAAGAAGAATGAGATTCCGTATTGATGGGTGGAAGTGTGTTGGCCTGCCTTTGGTATGTCTGTGTATATGGCACTCCCAACTAGCTTTTGCAAACCTCCTGAACCATCATTCTCTGAAAGTATTGGCAGTTAAAATATTGCTCAGAGTCAGTGGTGTTCTCATGAAATCCCATCTCAAGTACCAAGCAGAATGCTGAGGTCACCTTTGGGAGTGGGCCATTCCCAAAGGACAGAAGTCAAAGGGGGAAATGGAGAAGTATATAGACTAGTTGAATGGCAATCCTTTTTTCTTTGGAACAGTTTTGCTGTACTATTCAAGAATTTTTTTTTAAGTGCCCTCTCACAAAGGGGGAAAAAAAACAATAGAGAAAGCCTCCCTCCTTCACCACGTAAGATCCTTTTCCCATGGAGAGTATCTGCCATTCCAGTTTCTTTAAGTAGCCTTATATTTGGATATTTAACAGGTGTTCCCAAGGCTGCTGTAAAGAAAAAAGTTTTCCTGAATCAGCATGTAAGTGTTTCTATGAAATGGCAATGAGAAACAAACCTGGGAAAACTCTCTCTATTCTTCATGGCAAAAAACTTTAAAAATCACATAGATAAGCAGGAGGGCATAAAACAAGCTGAGGGAATGAAAAGGGCTTTAAAAGCTACTTCTTACATTTAAAGAATTATTGAAATGCTGCAGATGCACCGCCCTCACAGTGCTCAGAAGTGGTCCCCACTGGGACGATATTGCCTGCCGATTAGTTTAACCAGTGGCTACTGCACTGCGGGCCCTTCTGAAGAATTCTGTGAGTCTTGAGAATTGTAAGACTGCTCCCTAATTGCAATCCCTTTTTATTTTATAAATTCTGATCAGATATTCTCTTGGATGGCCTTCCAAAAGGCTTCCAAAGGATGTACATCTATTTCAGGAAAGTGGGGGGAGTCCTTCACATGCATCTTTTATGACAAGGAAAATGCAGTCTTAGGAGGCCTTGCTCAGGGTTTTCTAGAGGGCCCCAAAAGAAAGGAGAAAGCTCAAACCTTTATCTTCAGTCTGAGGAGAAAAGTGACATTCCAGTCACATCCCTCTGTCTGCAGAAGAGTGGTCTTGTCATGCTCCAGGCAGCTCAGATTCCTACAGAAACAGAAGCAACAGCATGCCCAGAGGGGCTCAACATCCGTGGAGAAAAGCAGCACAGGAGAGCTGCCTTTCCAGGCCAGGCTGGGCTCAGAGGTGTTCACCTGCAAGCCAGCTGGGCCTAATTCAAAAGGCCACATCTGGAGTATAGGTTTGGTCCCAAATCTCACATTTAAAGAGATTTCCAAGCAGTCTTAAAAGAGCCCTCACTTCTGGACAGATCTGGAAACTATGCCACCCATAATAATTGAGAGCACTTAGAAAGTTAAATTTGACTTGGCAAGTCCAAAAGGCTTCAGAGCGTGCCTGATGAATACGTCAAAATATTTCTTAAATGGTAGAAGATGGAATAAATCAGATTGCCTGGGAGAACGGAATGAGTTCAATATTTGGTTAATCAGAAGGAAGAATTTGTAAAATGAGAGCTCTTGGAGACGAAATGCATTGCCTTGGGGGACAACGAGTCTTTTTGCTGGGGGCATAATAGCTGACGCTGCCATTTCACTGGAGAAGAAGGAGGGGAATGTCTTCCAGGAGGCAGGATACCTGTGCCGCGGTGAGAACTGGGGTTGGGGTCCAGGAGGACCCAGACTCAGGGCCCAGCTCTGTTTTTGTAAAACTGGGAAATTTCTTCTAAACCCTCCATTCCCTCTTTGTGAAATGGGTATAATAATACCTTCTTCAGTAGATTATTATGCAAGCAAATGAAGTTTTAATTTATACCGGTGCTTGGCACAGTAGAAATGCTAGATTCACAGTTGTGGCTGCCCCATCATTATGTAAGCTTGGATAAACTGGATGGGAAGAGCAAGTGCATCATTTTCTCAGACTTCTTTAGCTCTGACTCTGTGATCAGTGTGGGGCCCCTCCTGTCTATGTTCCTGCTGCCGTCTCCCTAATTCCCTGTTTCCTATTTCAGCACCCTTCAGATCTTCCTAGACAGTAGGCTATATTCTCACCTTTCTAATGCCACTCTCCACCTATAACCAGAAGCAGTATATCCTATTCTCCAGTCTTTATGACCCTGCTTTCTTCAGTGATAACTGGGTATTCTAGGAAGTGAAGTTTATAAAGAATATGATGTTAATATGAATATATGGTCACCTTCTCCTTAAAATTTTTTCTCCTGCCAGGATGCAAGGGTTGAGCACAGCAACCAGTCAAGAGCCAGCAGTCAATCAAAACTCCACATGGTCATCAGAAGAGATCTTTACTAGTGGGATACTATAGATCATGCTTAGCTTCTCTAGAGATGATGCTAGTGGTCATTTGGGGCACGTAGAATACAGTGCAGTCTTGTGATAGGTTGATTGGGGGATAATAGATATGCGGAGGGGGACATTTTCCATTCACTCATTTATGTTCTGAGAACCTTAACATACACTCTGATCCCTGTCTTTCTCCCACCCCAGGAAAGAGCAGAGCTACGTGCAGAAGTGCTGGAAGGATGTGCGTGTGGGGGACTTCATCCAGATGCAGTGCAATGAGATCATCCCAGCCGACATACTCCTCCTCTTCTCCTCAGACCCCAGTGGGGTCTGCCATCTGGAAACTGCCAACTTGGATGGAGAGACCAACCTCAAACAGAGGCGGGTTGTGAAGGGCTTCTCACAGCAGGTAGGGCTCTTTCTAAGATAAGATCTTTAACTGGAGGGCCAGGGGAAGATGTCAGCCAGCTCTACTTGGAAATTGGATTCAATCTGGTGGGTGGAGGAGAAGGTAGTAGATGCCTCCTTTCCCAAGCACTTTTTTGTTGTTGTTCAGTCACTAATTCATGCCCAATTCTTTCTGACCCCATGGTCTACAGCATGCCAGGGTCCATGCCAGGGTTCGTATCTCCCAGAGTTTGTTCAGATTCATGCCCATTGAGTCTGTGATGCCATCCCACTATCTCATCATCTCTAAGCCCCTTCTCCTACTGCTCTCAATCTTTACCAGCATCAAGGTCTTTTCTAATGAGTCAGCGCTTAAAGTATTGGAGCTTCAGCATCAGTCCTTGCAATGAATATTCAGGGTTGATTTCCTTTAGGATTGACTGGTTTAATCTCCTTGCTGTCCACGGGACTCTCAAGAGTCTTCTTCAGCACCATGGTTTGACAGCATCAACTCTTTGGCGTTCAGCCTTCTTTATAGTCCAACTCTGACATCCGTATATGACTACAGGAAAAACCATAGCTTAGACTATATGGACTTTTGTTGGCAAAGCAATGTCTCTGTTTTTTAATACTCTGTCTAGGTTTGTCATGGCTTTTCTTCCAAGGAGTAAATGTCTTTTAATTTCAAGGCTGCAGTCATACAATCTTTCCAGCAACTCCCTGAGATAAATATCATCCCCTTCTCACAAATGGGGAAACTGAGGCTTGGGAAAGTAAATAACTTGCTGAAACCCTCAGAGTCCTTAAAAGGGAACCCCTGTGTTTAGTTGAAGAAACTGCGCTTTGCTCTAAACCAAGGAGTCTAATATCTGATCAGTTACTCTTGAGACCAGCCCACTTTTCTGTGCTTATCCGATCCCCACTCGTCCTGCCCAGATCAGCTCCAGCAATTTCTCCCTCTATGAATTTTTTCTAGTACTCCTTTGACACCAGCATAAAAGCAGCAAGGTATCATGTATTGTTTTTCCATTTTGTATGTCTTACCTTCACGACAGTACTGAAATCTCTTTAAGAACAGGGAATGATCATCAACATTTTAATTTAATCCCTGCTTATGTGTATATCTTGGATATCCTGGAGAAATCATGATTGTTTTGTGGTTAAGAACTCAGGCTCTAGAGTCTGGCAGAGCTGAACTCAAAGCCCAACCCTACCATTTATTAACTGTCTCACCCTTTATTCCCTCATCTGGAAAATGGGCACAAAAATAGTACTCTCTCTATAGCCTGCTTCTGAGAACTGAATTGTTACTGAACCACACTTGATTCTGCTTGCCCATGTGCTGTGGGGTCAATCTACTGACACTGGGTCATAGTGAAGGAAAACACGGCATTTTTTCTCAGGCTTCATACAAGTAGTCCAGGAAAGCTAGAGCTCAGAAGGCCCAAATTCCCTGATGGGTTTCTGAATAGCATATTTTTTTAGTTAATTTTTATTGGTATATAGTTGCTTTACAATGTTCTGTTAGTTTCTACTGCACCGCAAAGTCAATCAGTTATACAAATACATTTATCGCCTCTTTTTTGGATTTCCTTTTCATTTAGGTCAGGATAGACCACTGAGTAAAGTTCCCTGGGCTATAGATAGGTTCTGATTAGGTGTCTATTTTATACATAGTATCAATAGTGTGTTTGTCAATCCCAGTCTCCCAATTCACCCCACCCACCCCTTCCCTCCTTGGTTTCCATCCGTTTGCTCACTGAGCCTGTGTCTCTATTTCTGCTTTACAAATAAGATCATCTACACCATTTTTTCTAGATTCCACATAGATGTGTTAATACACGGTATTTGTTTTTCTCTTCACTCTGTATGACAGTCCCTAGGTGCATCCACATCTCTGCAAATGACTCAGTTTTGTTCCTCTTTATGGCTGAGTAATATTCCATTGTACATATGTACCACATTTGCTTTATCCATTCCTCTGTTGACAGACATTTAGGTTCCTTCCATGTCCTGGCTATTGTAAATAGTGCTGCAGTGAATATTGGGGTGCATGTGTCTTTTTGAATTATAGTTTTCTCTGGGTATGTCCCCAGTAATAGGATTGTTGGGTCATGTGATAGTTCAGTTTTTAGTTTTTTAAGGAACATAATGACATTTTTAAAGCCTAAGTAAGGGAAGGGGAGCAGGGTTTGTGATCAGCTCACGCACGATTCTCTGACTGGTCGATGGTAAGATAACAGGGCAGTGTCCCAAGGGTTATCAACCCACAGTCGCCTGGGCTATGTGCTGTGGACCTCAGGGCTATGTCCTCATGGTCATTAAGTAATTTACATCTTCCATTTGGTGGGGGCTTTCATGTCAACAACTCAGGAAATGTACATCGGAAACTATTATCTAGGTACTTCAGAAAGGAACTAAAGCAGAGGTAAGGGTTGGCCCCAGAATGGCCCCATAATGTCCTGCTCAGTTATAAAATGGCAGGTACATGAATTACTTAGCATGAAGCTAGGCATGTAGAGACCAAAAAATAGTTGGCAGTAAATATAAGTGGTGTTCATAGGCAGTATGTGTTGACTGATGGAAACTGAGTGTGAAAAATTCCAATTTTCAACTAAAATTCTGGGAGCAGAGCAGTTAAACTTGAATGCATTTACAAATCTCCCTTTTCAGGCTGCTCACCCCAACAGCCTCCCCACAAATCTGAGTCCTTTTACTGTCTTGGGTACTTCCTTGGTGTTGCTGTTTCACCCAGTTACTTCTTTTGTTTGTTGTTGGCAGCAGCCCCAAGCTGGATCTTATGTATTAATTAGTCTCATGGTTTGGGATTTGACCAGAATGAAGAGCTGGATGAAAGGGTCATTCACACTCCACTGCTATAAACCAGCCAACTCAATTTAATCACATCTCTCAAACTCTAACCCCAACTTCTCTTAGGGTACTTGATGTAATGGTTTACAAAAAAATAAAATCCATTTGTAAAGAGTGTAAGATTTGTTTGATCTTGACAGTTTTCGGAATCCTCTCTTCTGTTTCAATGACTGATTCTCCATCTCACTTTGCTTAAGTGTGCTTTTCCACTTCTATAAGAACAGTGATAATAGTACTACTAATAATGCATCCTTAAACTGGTCTTCATTGGAGTGTAGTTGCCTCACAATGCTGTGTTAGTGTCTCCTGTACAGCAGAGTGGGTCAGCTGCACGTATGCATGTGTCCCCTCCCTTTTGGGTTTCCTTCCCACTCAGGTGAGCCCAGTGCACTGAGTAGAGCTCCCTGTGCTACACAGTCGGTTCTCGTTAGTCTTCTATTTCAGACATAGTTAATCCCACGCCCCCTTCCCCCTTGGTATTTATGCATTTGTTCTCTCTCTGTGTCTATACTTCTGCTTTCTAATGCACCTCTTTAAAGTCCTTTTACACATAAGGCAAATGAGGCACAGAGAAATGAAGTAACTTGCCCAAGGTCATCGAGCAGGCAAGTACTGGAACCACGACCCAAAGCCAAGTGTGTCCGGTCTCCGCTCTTAAAATGGGTAGTAGCTCCTTTCCCTGGTCCTTTGACTCTCACTCAGCTATTACCCAGAGTTGCTTACTTGAAAGCACACATGTATCATTTTCAATATTTCTTTCCACTTTTAAGTAACAAGTGGCAGGAAGGATAAAAGCAGACCTAGCCAGATCCCAGGGGAGTAGGAATTTTAGCTGCTCTTTGCTGTCATGCTTCTCCCTTATGTCTTTAATGCAAAAAGATTTCTGAATTTGGATAGAATTCTCTTCAAACTCTATGTATAATATGTCTCAAATATGTTGAACAAAGATGTCCATGAGAGTTGCAATAAAAAATACGTATTGCCCTGTCAAGTAAGATCAGACAACAACAGGTTCCAAGTTTTCAAACAGTGTGTATTGCAGACCTTCTCAGATACTTTAATAACCCCCAAGGAGAAGGGGTCAGGGAAGGTTCTAGTATGTAACATTTCTAATTATTTAACCACAGAAACCTTTTATTGCAAGGACCATATACCAGGACTACTGAAGGAGAGGTGGGATCACAACTTACAGATTAGCCTTAAATGCACTGAAGATGTTTCAGTTGTATCATAACCATCACAGGGAGAAACATTTTCACATATATGTATATCCTTCCTCTTTATCATCACCAAATTATAATTCACAGGGTTTGGGCATGCATATTTTTTAAATGTTCTCCCAAATGATAATATGAACCTACAACCATTTCCTTAAAAATCTATATAAGAAAAGGAAGGTGCGACTTCCAAAAAAATTTCATTGTAATAATGAAAATAAAGCCATCGCCTATAGATGTCTTACATGTGCTAGCATTTTTGTACCCACTTTCTTTTGTCCTCATGATCATCCTGTGAGGCAGCTGTTTCTACTCCATCTGATGATTAAAAACCTTGGGGTACAGAAAAGGCAAATTTCACCCCTTGTCTCAGAGAAGACTTTGAACCTGCAAATGTAGTTTGTTTGGAAATTTAAGTAATTAAAGTCTTCTATTAGCTCATTATTCCTATTAGATATGAGACTTTTATCTTTTCAAAAGGGAGTGTTTACTAAGTGCAAAGATTTCTAGAAACTCCCAACTCCACACCGTATATCCACACCCATTTTCACCACTGAGTTCGGTGAATTCAAAGTCAGTAAGACAAACTTTGTCCCAGCTCCCCTAGATCAGCATTTCTCAAGGTGGAGTCTGCCAAGCCCTTATCTCAAAAGATAGTTCTTAAAAAACAAGGTCCATGGTCAAATCTGCCTTCCTGTCTAGGTTTGGAGAAATTATAAACATGAAGAGCTTCTCTAAAGGAGGTTCTGTGACACAGCACATCATCCTCAAAGTTGCCAAAGAGTTAGTTTCAAAATCTTTTTCTCAGAATGCAGCTTGGACCAACCACGTCAGAGTAGATAGAACATTTACCAAAGCCAGAGAATCAGAAATGAATTCTTCCAGAATAATTCCAATATTTCAGAGTTATCTTTTATCCAAACCACTGAAGACCAAAGTCCTCCTGATCTGTGTGTGAGATCATTTCCCAGTGACACGGAACTTAGGAAACCAAGTAGACAGGAACCAGCCTCTTCAGCATCACCTGAAAGCTTGTCAGATGCAAAATTCCAGGCCCCACCCCAAACTGAACCAGATCTGAAGTTTAAGAATTTCCAGATGATTCATGTGCACATTAAAGCTTGAAAGCAGTGGCCTAGGGCATCACTGATTAATGTAATTAATAATTGTGCTTGTCTTTTTCATTGCCCATTTTAAAGATTCACAACTGAGTGACTTTCACTTCACTTTCATCTTTGTCATGCCTAAAATAGGGGCTGCTGTGTCCATGCTCTAGTCGTGTCTGACTCTTTGCAACCCCATGAACTGTAACCCACCAGGTTCCTCTGTCCATGGGATTTCCCAGACAAGAACACTGGAGTGGGTTGCCATTTCCTTTTCTGTGGGATCTTTCTTACCCAGGGATCAAACCCACATCTCTTGCATCTCCTGCACTGCAGGCAGATTCTTTACCACTGGGCCACCTGGGTAGCCAAAAATGGTGGCAATAATTCCTTAATCTCAACTTTTAAGTCAGTTTTCAGTATTTTCAGTTTGCTTGAACAAGGTACAAAATAAGGTCAAATACTGGATTACTTTCTTAAATCTCTTTTACTTTATAGTTTCTCTACTCAGCTTTCTCGTTTTCCTCCTTTGCATATTTAGTTTCTGCTGTTGAATAAACCAAGATGTTTATCCTGTAAAATTTCCCGTAGTCTGGATTTTGCTGATCTCCTTGTGATTCCATTTAATATTTTTCTGTCCACTCTATTTCTATAAATTGGTGGTTGAATTTAGTACTTAAATCAGACTCAGTTTAGATTTATGTTTGTGTGAGTGTTTATGTCAACATTACATTATAAGAAGAAAAAAAAAGTGCTACCATCTTGAGACACAAAGTGTCTAATTGTCTTTTTTCAGTGTAAGGAGTCGTTGATGATTATTGTCTATATCCATGAATTCAATGCAAATTGCAAAATAGTTATACCCTAAGTCATGTATAAAAAGGAATTTTCCCTCATCAAGTATTCAGTTACTCCCATGGCTGACTCATGTCAATATATGGCAAAAACTACCACAATACTGTAATTAGCCTCCAATTAAAATTAATTAATTAAAAATATTCTGTTACTATGCAGTTGTTGCTGTTATTCAGTAATGTCCAACTCTATGAAACCCCATGGACTGCAGCATGCCAGGCTCCTCTGTCCTCTACTGTCTCAGAGTTTGCTCAAATTCATGTCCATTGAGTCAGTGATGCTATCCAACCATCTTCTGTCACCCCCTTCTCTTCCTGTCCTCAATCTTTCCCAGCATCAGGGTCTTTTCCAGTACTTCACATCAGGTTGTTGTTCAGTTGCTTAGTCATGTCCAGCTCTTTGCAACCCCATGGACCACAGCACACCAGAACTCCCTGTCCATAACTAACCCCCAGAGTTTACTCAAAGTCATGTCTGTTGAGTCAGTGATGCTATCCAACCATCTTATCCTCTGTCATCTCCTTCTCCTGCCTTCAATGTTTCCCAGCATCAGGGTCTTTTCTAATGAGTTGGCCCTTTGCATCAGGTGGCCAAAGTATTGGAGCTTCAGCTTCAACATAAGTCCTTCCAATGCATATTCAGGGTTGATTTCTTTTAGGATTGACTGGTTTGATCTCCTTGCTATCCTCAAGCATCTCCGCCAGCACCACAGTTCAAAAGCATCAGTTCTTCATTGCTCAGTCTTCTTTATGGTCCAACTCTCACATCCATACCTGGCTACTAAAAAAACCATAGCTTTGATTATACAGACCTTTGTTGGCAAAGTGATGTCTCTGCTTTTTAATATGCTGTCTTGGTTTGTCATAGCTTTTCTTCTAAGGATTGTCTTTTAATTTGTGGCTGCAGTCACCATCTGCAGTGATTTTGGAGCCCAAGAAAATAAAATCTGCCACTGTTACCACTTTTTAAATGCAGGATAAATGTTTGATTATTTCCTTTTATTTATTATTTTTGAAATAATGATGTGATTCCTAAACATTCTCCGAAGTTGACCAATGAGATTTTCTTTTTTAGTATCAATATGAACTCTTGGATTTAAGCATATTTGATATATATCAAATCAATGCAGTTATTACATTATCTTTATTGATTATCCCACCTTTAGCCAGTGGGAATTTCTTCAAATTAGCTTCCTAGTTCTTTGGCCATGACCTCAGTAGTGCTAGATTGATCTGGTCCTTTTTGATAGAAAATGGCATTTATAAATCATGGTAAGTACATGCTAGAGGTACTTTTTGCTTTTGGATTGATCATTGTTTCTAGGCCATTTAAGGAAACAGAACTAGGACTTTTCAGTCTATCATACAGAGTGAAGCAAGTCAGAGAAAAACAAATATAGTATATTAATGAATATATATATGTGAAATCTAGAAAAATGGTACAGATGACCCCTTTTGTAGGGCAGGAATTGAGATGCAGACATAGAAACATATGGACATGGAGGGAAGGAGAGGGTGGGACAAATTGGGAGATTAGGGTTGACATATGTACACTACCATGTGTAAAATAAATAGCTAGTGGGAAGCGGCTGTGTATCACAGGGAGCTCAGCTCAGTGCTCTGTGATGACCTAGAGGGAAGGGTTGGAAGGGTGAAGAAGATCCAAAAGGGAGGGGATATATGTATGCATATATCTAATTCACTTCATTGCACAGCAGAAATTAATGCAACATTGTAAAGCAATTATACTCAAAAAAAAGATTAAATACATAAGAAATTATGCTGATACTTCAAATTCAGAACTAGAGAGTTTTGTTCAACCTCATCAATACTAAACATATAAATCCTTCTCCCACATCAGTGGTTAAGCAAAGTCCTTAACCACTGTACTACACAGCTCCCTTTTGATAGTTGACAGTCAATATTGGACGCTCACCATTAGAAGTGGAATTGGAAATATTTTCAAGATGAAGAAACTTAGTTTCAGAGAGATTGAATCTTATCAAAGATAACCCAGCTAATAAATACAGTGTGGAGGCAGAAGTGAAGCTCAATTCTGATGTACCTGATTAATTTTCCCATGGCTAAAGTAAATTTTAAATTCCTTTATGTATATTTTCCATTTCTCAAGTGATTATAATTTTTATATATATGAAAATATTGAAGCTTTATAAGTTTTAGTTATAATTATTTATAATAATACTTAATTTGACTATGACAGATACAATCCTACAAAAGGACTGTTACTTTCATCTTTACAGCCCTCAGACTTCCTTTTGGTGACCCTCTCCTCCATAGTCCTGCTAGGGCATGAGTAAACACACACACAACACACACACACACACACACCACAGACATAGGATCCCCCCTTCCAATGTTAAAAGCACTATTTGCACATTTCTATTAACAATTTTTTTTCCACTTTTATCTCTGTAGGGCCTTATGAGGAAGCTCTGCTAGGTTGTGTGTGAAAGATATAACCTCATTAAGGTGATCCCTGGTGGCTCAGATGGTAAAGAATCCACCTGCAATATGGGAGACCTGGGCTCAGTCCCTGGGTCAGGAAGATCCCCTGGCAAAGGGAATGGCAACCCACTCTAGTATTCTTGCCTGGAGAATCCCATGGACAGAAGGAGCCTGGCGGGCTACAGTCCATAGGGTTACAGAGTTGAACACAACTGAAACTCTCTTTTAAGGTGTTAATAGATGAAAGCTTAAAGGATTTCTCCCTCCCACTCTCTCCATACCCCACGATAACGTATTTATATTGTAATAATGGCCTTCTCTGCCTTAACCAGTATGGATAATTGTGGGTATTTTAGGCCAATGTGAGAAGTATTTAGTTTCTCAAAGGAAAGACATTCTAATCTAGTATATAGATTAGTCAAGACTCCTGGATACATGTGAGAGAACTCGAATTTGAAGTAGCTTGGGCAAAAAGGGAGCTTATTGGAAAGATATGGGATGAGATGCACCTCAGATGGAACTGGAAATTTCCATTCATTTCTACAGTCCCCATCTCTTTTGTTTGCATTTCTCTCTGCATTTTGTTTCAATCTCTCAAACTAGTTTCCTTTATGTGGAAGAAAACCTGGTACCAATAAACCTACATTTATGCCCCACCCCCTAGAAGGGACTAGGGACCTCCCCTGTTGTCCAGTTTGTAAAGCATGCCAAGGAGAAGGAGTGATTAGTCTGGCTGGAATCATGTGTGCACAACCCTCGACCAATTCACTCTGGCCAATGGGGAGGGATTCTGTCCTTGGTATCCTCTAATTCACCTTCATGGTTGAAACTGCCCTGTGAGGCAGGAAGGGTACTGAGCAGCACAGCAATAAATACTCATTGCATCTATTCTGCATCAGGGCTAGATAAGCCTAACTTAGGTACAACCAAGGTCATCTCTGCTGAAGAAGGGCCCGGGGTCCTCTCTCCTAAAGCTCCCAGTGGCATTCTCTCTTCTCCGAAAGCCCTTTCCTGTCTGCCCTTTCTCTGCCAGGCAGCCTTCTCTACCAAGTATCCGGGACAAATCCCTCCTCTCTTTGTGCTCCCACAGACCTCAGTCTTCTTGCCCTCAACCACTGCGCATACCTCTTTATACTTCATTTAATAAATTCGTTTACTCAGTCAACACATGATACACTATGGTCATATCTTCCATGAATAACTGAATATGGACTTTCTCAAACTGGAATTCATACTCTCTTCTTTGTGACCTCTTTTCCCCAAAACATGAGGTATAGAATTTTGGATCTCATGTCATTTCCTCGCATCTCAGTTATGCACAGCGAGAAAAATGTGCACAGAAAAGAGTGTCTTTGCCACACTCCCTTAAGGCACCACTGCCCATCTGGTGACAGCTGCCCGTGTTTCCAGCATCACGCATTCACGCTTTCATTCACTAAATATTGACTGAGTGCCTTCTGTGTGCCGCCGAGTGTTGTCGTGTACTCTGGGGGTCCAGGTGTAAATAAGAGAGATACGGGTCTAAGGGGGAATCAAACAGACAGTTATTAACAGTTCCACAAGCAATTGATTCCTTTTAGGAATAACAAAAGAAATCATCAATTTTTCACGACTTGCTTTACATGTCAAATCTATGCCTTTTTGCTTGGAAAATGTCATGGAAAGGTTTCAAGAATAAATTTAATCTTA
The DNA here is from genome assembly GCA_007570785.1 of Antilocapra americana. Lineage (NCBI taxonomy): Eukaryota > Metazoa > Chordata > Mammalia > Artiodactyla > Antilocapridae > Antilocapra > Antilocapra americana. Next base: position 35,297,589 of record ML660765.1, read on the forward strand.
ACCCTGAATAAAAAACAGAGAATTTATTCGCTTTAAAAAAGGGAACATAGGCCGTAAAGAATTCTTAAGAGTCCTTTTCCCACAACCCTCCAGCCCGTTCTGTGTGGGAACCACTGGGCAGGGAGCCCCGGGTGCTTGTACGTGCAGAGCATATCTTCATCCAGAGTTAGACACGAAAGTATCTGCCAGTCACTCTGTTGCAGGTTATCTTGAAAAGAACTCTGACCAGGAAGCGGGAAGGTTATCAAGCACTGGTAGATGTCATTAGTTTTCAGATAGAATTCTCAGCAATCACAGGGCTAATTTGCATGCCAGGGGGTAAATTTTTATCACCCGACTCAGCAGCTGAGGCATAAAGGACATTTAATTCTACCATTTATCCAAGCTAGTTGCTTTAAAAAAAAAAAAATAACCACTTTAAGAAGTACCCTTCTAAGGCTGCCGTGTCTCTCTTGTGTAGCTGCCCAGGTTGATGTGGTTTGTGTAACCCATAACCCCTGGCCCTTGCAGAGTCCCTGTGAGCCAGAGTCCTTACAGAGAACGCAAATGAATTACTGATGCTGCTTTGTCATTCTCCCTCCCAGTGTGGAATGGGAGTGGCTCTTCTAGTCATCTAACCTGAGGGTTGTGTGAAAACAGGCTCTGAGAGCATCACTTCCAATAAAAATGGTAATGGTGGGCATTCTTGTCTAGTTCCTGATCTTAGAGGAAATGATTTCAGCTTTTCATTGTGGAGTATGTATGATGTTGGCTGCAGGTTACATGGCCTTCAGTATGGTTAGATGTATTCCCTCTATGCCTACTTTGTTGAGAGTTTTTACCATAAAAGGATGTTGAATTTTGTCAAAAGATTTTTCTGCATCTATTGAGATGGTCATATGATTTTTTCTTCTTCAGTTTGCTAGTGTGGTATGTCACATTGATTTGAAGATATTGAATGTTCCCTGCATCCCTGGAATAAACCCCACTTGATCATGGTATATGATCCTTTTAATATATCGTTAGACTTGGTTTGCTAATATTTTGTTGAGGATTTTTCCATTTATATTTATTGTTGATATTGGCCTGTAATTATTATTATTTTTTTTTTTTGGTGTCTTTGGTTTTGGAATCAGGGTGATGCTGGCCTCATAGAATGAATTTGAAAGCATTTATTTTCAATTTTTAGGAATAGTCTGAGAAGTGTAGAAGTTAATTCTTCTTTAAGTGTCTGGTAGAATTTATCTGTGAAGTTGTCTGGTCCTAGACTTTGGCTTATAAGTAGTTTTTTTGACTACTGACTCAATTTCATTAGTGTTATCGGTCTGTTTATATTTTGTATTTCATTCTGACTCACTCTTGAGAGATTGTATGTTTCTAGGAGTTTACCCATTTCTTATGTCTTGTCCATTTTATTGGCATATAATTGTTCATAGTACTCTCTTCTGATCCTTTATGTTTCTTTGGTGTCAGCTGTAGCTTCTTTCATTTCTGGTTTATTTTATTTGAGTTTTCTCTCTTTTTCTTGATGAGTCTGGCTAAAGGTTTATCAATTTTATCTTTTCGAAGAATCAGCTCCTAATTTCATCAATCTTTCTTTCTTTTTTTAGTCTCTTTCATTTATTTCACTCTGATATTTATATCTTTTCTTCTACTAACTTTTAACTTTGCTTGTTCTTCTTTTTCTAGTTACTTTAAGTATGAGATTACGGGTTTTTTTGAGAATTTTCTTGTTTGCTGAAGTAAGCTTGTATCTCTATAGCTTTACTCTTAAAACTGCTTTTGAACACAGTGATTCAAAATCTATAGAATATAACAAAAGCAGTTTTAAGAGCAGTGTCTTCTACTATGAGGGGCCAGGACCCAGGTCCCAGATTTAAGAAGCTAGAAAGAGGACTTCAAGCTGGCAGCTGCCAACACCAGCCTCTTCATGGTAGAATGATCTTCTGAAAATGACTGCCACCAGCCTCTGCAGAGGGAGTCCCAGTTGCCTCCTGCACTCTGGAAGGGTCTCCAAGGTTAGTAAGTTGGTCTGATCCAGGTTCCTTTCAAATGACAGCCTTTGTTCTGGGTCTCGGAGTGTGTGAGATTTTGCATGTGCCTTTTGGGAATGAAGTCCTTGTTTCCTTCAGCTCTCCCATACACAAGCCCCACTGGCCTTCAAACCCAGATATTCTGGGGGCTTGTCTTCCTGGTGCAGAACCCCTGGGCTGGCGAGCCTGAAGTGGGGCTCAGACCCTTACTCCCTGGGGAGAGCCTCTGCAGTTGTGACTCTACCAGGTGAGTTTCTTACCTGGAGGTGTGGATCTCGACTATTACCTCATCTCTACATCTCTGCACCTCCTACTCAACAACTTCTGGTTCCTTCATTATACCCTTAGTTTTGAAAAATCTCCTCTTCTAGTCTTCAAATCATTCTCATTCATAGTTGCTCTGTAAATAGTTATAATTTGATATGCCCATGGGAGGAGGTGAGCTCAAGGTCTTCCTACCCTGCCATCTTGCTAGAAGAATCTTTCTTGAATATTTCCTAATGTCCCTTCAGGGATTTCAAAGTGGTCTACCTTTAAGAGCTTAGGACTGTGGGTCCCTATTTTTTGTTAACATAAAGACCCTCAGTGACAATCAAAAAATTTTGATTAAACAAAGTGATAATAAAAAATGTTTGATAATCCTTACACCCCAATCCCTTCTCTCTGAAAGTAGTTGTGTTTTCAGCATCTATTAGTTAAGAAAATAAATTAAAATGAAAAGCCACTATGAATTTGGTGAGCTTTTAAAATAAATTTGCATTTATTGACCTCAGGAATTCCTACAGAAAATTGAAAACCACGTATGTGTGTGAGTTACTTTTACTCTGTCCAGAGACAGCAATTTGATACACATGGAGATCTATAGACAAGTTGCAATGTTTCATCTACCAATTGGCTTATAGAAATAACTTGGTATTTGACAATTAAAAGTATAAAATACTTGAAGTTCCAAGTGGGGGTATGGATATTACAAATTGTCTAGACTCAAAGAAAGGAGAAATTGCTGTGATATGTGGTAGCTAGATGGGTGCTTAAGAGGTAAAATCTTTGAGCTTGGCAATGAAACTTTAAGAGAATTGTAAATATGGAAAACTTACAAAGAAAGCATGAAAAAGGCCCAGAGGATTTGTTGTTTAAGAAGACAGCATTAAATGCTTACATCCATCAAAGAACAAGAACACACTTTAGAATAAGACAAAACCAGATGTTCATGAGCTATGTGACCTTGAGCAAGTTGCTTAGCATTACAGACACTCAGTTTTCTCTCCTATAAAATGAGACTAACCTGTCCAGATCATTTCACAGGAGAGTTTGGAAGATCAAATAAGATCAAGTAAATGAGGGACAGCATTTTGTAAAGTATGATTTTACCAAATAAATAAACATTGTTATCTTTTAAAGGCCCCGAGATAACCCAATAGATTAAGCAGACCACTATGTTGACTAGGATTCTTTGTTTTCAAGGAACAGAAATTGCTCTGGCTCACTTAAGCAAAACAGGATTATTACCAAAATGTGCTGGGAGGTGAGATAGAAGGAATGAAGTACACGGTGTGATTAACAGAATCTAAGAAAATATGAAGACCCAGGGCACAAAAACAAGAACTAGTACAGCAGGAGAACACTGGTAGCAGCAGTTACTTAATAGTCTCCTTTGTTTTTCCTTCCTTGAGTTATTCTACTCAAGTCAGAGTCCCACAGTGAGATAGGCTAGTGGGCAGGGCATCTTGATTTATAATCCCATGAAGATTATGAGCCAGGGAGAAAGGGTAATTTTCCAAAAGGAAGTTAAAGGATTGTTAAAGGAGAACAGGATAGAGAGTGAGTGAACAGAAAGCACATTTCAAAAGATCATTCATACATTTATGTTATCACGTTTATTGATCAACGTGAAGAATACTGAAAAAATAAGCCTAAGAGAGTGAAAGTTGAGACTAATTCAAGGGGAATGGCCTCTTCTAGATACAGGAATATATCTCAACCTCTTTGCTTCACACTGACTTTCCCGATGGCCCCAAGAGGCTTATTGTATTGAGGACATAGGTCAATGAGAATACATACCTTAATTCCAGAATCATTACACTCTAACTCTTGGCTCACTTTCCTTTGCTTTCATAGATAGCACAATTGACACACCAGACTAACCTGGGAACTTTGAGCTGTTTTATGGCTGCAATAACTGAGTTGTGTCAATAACCTCTTCCTTCTCTCTGATTCTCTCTCACTTCTTCCACGGCTCATACATTATGAGTATTCAATAAATGCTTGAATATGTGGATGGATGGGAGACTAGTCTGGCCCATCTTGAGATCTAGGACCTTGACTCCTTTTTCTTTTTTATTAGTTGAGCCAAAGAATTAGATTTTCTTTTCTTAGTTGAGCCACGTTTCCTTGCAAGAGCAATCTTATTCCCATGAATCAAAGTTAACATTTGTACCTGGAGCTTTTACAAGTCTTTACAGAGGTTTCCTTTGTTATCTCCTCATCCATCACCTTTCAGTATTTAATGTCCTAATATCTCTCCAGCTAACCTTACCTTTACAAATCTTTATGTTGTTGTTATTCAGTTGCTAAGTCATTTCCAACTCTTTGTGACCCAATGGACTACAGCACACCAGGCTTCCCTGTCCTTCACTGTCTCCTGGAGTTTGCTTAGATTCAAGTCTGTTGAGTCAGTGATGCTATCTAATCATCTTATCCTCTGCCATCCCCTTCTCTTTTTGCCTTCAGTCTTTCCCAGCATCAGGGTCTTTTCCAGTGAGTCACCTCTTCACATCAGATGGCCAAAGTATTGGAGCTTCAGCATCAGTCCTTCCAATGAATATTCACAGATTTCCTTTAATCCTGAATATTCATTGGAAAGACCAATGCTGAAGCTGAAGCTCCAAATCTTTATAGTATGCCTGTTAACACAAGGTGTCATGGGAGGTACTCTAGAGGAAGTTAACAGTTTACTCAAGAAAGCAGAGATCTAGACACATCATTGTTAAATGGAGACATGAGAGTTTATGTGGAAACATGTTAAAAAAAAAAACAGTTTTTATTGACTGGAGTGAAACCGTGTGGATTTGGATAGGTTTCATAGAGGAGGTGACAAGTTTAAAAATCTCAAATGTTAAAAATATATGTATTAGATTAATAATTCTCAAAGAGTGTTCTATATCTAGGTAATTTTGTATCTTAACCTCTACCCTTTGAAACTACCCTACTTTAAATTGCAAATATACTTGGAAGAGGTAACACATTGCATTGCTTATTAGTTGTAGTAATTTTCATATATTTTCTGTGTGTGTGTGTGTGCTTAGTTGCTCAGTTGTGTGCAACTCTTTGCAACCCTGTGGACTATAGCCCACCAGGCTCCTTTGTCCATGGGGATTCTCCAGGCAAGAATATTGGAGTGAATTGCCATGTCCTCCTCCAAGGGTTCTTCCAAACCAAGGGATCAAACCCAGGTCTCCCATATTGCAGGCAGATTCTTAACCATCTGAGCCACCAGGGAAGCCTGTAAAAACTGGAGTGGGTAGCCTATCCCTTTTCCAGAGGATCTTCCCGACCCAGGAATGAATCAGAGTCTCCTGAATTGCAGATGGATTCTTTACTAGCTGAGCTACCAGGGAAATTCCATAAATTTTCTACTATATATAAAAATAAATTCTTTTTCCTAATCAGTCTCCTTTTATTTTTAACCATAGGCTAGTACACATGTTGCACGTGACCCCACCATGCTTATACAGTAGCTTTTATAGTGTAGAATGATATATACAGATTGCTCTTATTACAAGTCATTATGACCTAGACCCCCACCATGCTTATATAGTAGTGTCTGTAGTATAGCATGATATATACAGATTACAAGTTATTATGGCCTCCAGGCATAAAGCCTAATATTTTTTCCAATAGATGAGAAAGAAAATAGAAAAATTCAGATCATGTCCTTTCTTAATGGATGGATAGGGTAAAGAATAGTCTCAGTCTTTGCAACTTCATTTCATGTTAACTTGGAACTTCTTTTGAGAACAAGTCTTAGTTTTTTCCCCACTCCCCAGAGGGCATTTGGAAATTTCTGTAAACATTTTTGGCTCAGTCATGTCCGACTCTGTGCGACCCCGTAGACGGCAGCCCACCAGGCTCCCCCACCCTGGGATTCTCCAGGTGAGAACACTGGGGTGGGTTGCCATTTCCTTCTCTAATGCGTGAAAGTGAAAAGTGAAAGGGAGGTTGCTCAGTCGTGTCCGACTCTTCGCAACCCCATGGACTGCAGCCCACCAGGCTCCTCCATCCATGGGATTTTCCAGGCAAGAGTACTGGAGTGGGGTGCCGTTGCCTTCTCCAATGATAACAACGACTATGGTGATAATGATGACTGGCTTTAGATTCTGATGTTGTGGATTGCAATGCTGGCTCTGTTACTTACCAACCGTAAGACAATTGCTTTATTGATCTACATTTGCACTTCTGTCCACAACTCTTAAAGTTACTGTGAAAACTTTATGACAGGTGCCTGGAACATAGCAAATGCCCCAGATCATTGGGTCTGACCTGAAGAACCACACAGGATGCTATCCTCTACGGAAGGGGTTTATCTTCTCCTGTACCCTGATGGCTGTTGCTTTCCTCAAGGGCGCTGCCTTCGGTAATAGGCTGGGTCAGCAAGAGAAGGTGGTTAGTGGTCTTTATCCCCAAGCTAAGAAAAGCTAAGTGAGCCAGAAATGGATCAGAAACTCTAGTAGGGAGCTGCCGCGTATGACCTAGAGGGGTGGGATGGGGTTAGGGGAGAGGGAGGGATGTCCAGGAGGGAGGGGATATATGTATACACACAGCTGATTCACTTTGTTGTACAGCAGAAACTAACATAACATTGTAAAGCAATTATACTCCAATAAATAAATTTTACAAGCTCAAAAAACTAAATAGGGCCTCTGAAAGATTTGTAGGGCTTGACAGTGCCCCACCATTGCTGTCCTTGGGTTCTCCTAGCAGCTGCCTGGTGAGTTACAGCAAAGCCAGGGAAGGCAGCAATCCTGAGGGGCTGTCTGGTGACTCTGGGTTCTGTGCTCCCTCTCCACAGCCCATCTAGGGAAGAATGGAAGGAGCCCAGGGGACAGGGAGCTAGGAAGGGCAAAATCACCTCTCTGTGTGGAGAAGGAGACAGACAGAGCACCCCAGGCAAGTGCCCAGAAGATCAAAAGAACACAGGACATTTCAGAAGGAAGCACACTGGGAAGCCCCGCTGAGGGACAAGACAGCCTGGGATCCCTGGAGATCATTAGCTCTCAGACCCACTGCTGCAGACATTTGAAATGAGTTCAGGTTCCAAAAGCCAGCAACGAGCCGAGTGGTATGGATCCAGAGGGAAGCACAAGGCTTAATCAGGACTGCGAAGGCAGCTGGCAAATCACAGTGTTGTTTGTCATCATCTTAGAACTGGGCAAGTGTTTGTCCCTGAAAGAATCAATACTTGGAGGGGAAAGGGCTGTATTTTTAGAAACTCCTGGATGGGTGATTTATTTCAAGTGAGCAGAGAGTTTATTTATGTTGGCACCCCCACAGAACCAATGGACAGTATATTTACACGAAGCCAGAAGATGCTGTCATTTCTTCTAATCAATTTACCCCTTTGAACAGCTGTACCTTGCAGCTTTGAGTGATAAATTCACTACTCAGGCTAAAAGCTCTACCTAGGGAACCAGTTCCAATCCCACCTTTAGCACTACTTCCTTTTATGGCAAGGCCTGTTAACACCTTTCAAAACTTTCCCACACGAATTCTGTCTTCTGAGGCAAATGGTGTTAGCCCCATTCTATAGATGAGAAAACTGAGGCTCAAGGATTGAATGTACTTTTAGCCAATGTGGAGTAGAATTAAAAAGCAAAATCTCCTCACCCCTAGTTGTGTTTTCCTCAGGTTGGACTTTAAGAGATTGTAAACTAAAATACCTAACAAGAGAGAAAAAATGAAGAATCAAGAATGTATTTTAAATGCTTTGCTATAAGAATTTTGTGGGGTTATGAACAAAGTTTTGGGGGGCAATGTGCTGTACAAGTAAAGAACAGAGGGTCAGCAGTCAGACTTGGATTCAAATCCTAGTCCTGATACGACCACAGGCAGCCTCTTAACCCTTCTGAGTCATAGTTTTCCCATCTCTAGAGAGGCAATAATCAAGTTCTTACTTCATAGAAGAATTGTAAGCTTGAAGAAAAAATAGCATTTCTAAAGTTCTCATCACAGCATCTGACATAAGTAGGAGTCCAGTAAATGCTACTTATTTTGTTTTATTAGCTATTATTTTCACGGCATTTTTGCAACAGCCAACAGTTGAAACCAGGTCAGTGTTCAGTTGTGAAGTATGGTGGCATTTATACAATAGATTTCTATCCAGGTGTTTAAAGAGATGTAGAAAAATGTACTAATGTGTAAAAATGATCACTGTATATGACCACTAAGTCTCATTTTTGAAATGCATAAATGTGGGTGTGTGTCCATACATAAATGTGTGTAGGTGTACGTACATACTTTTTTAAACCCTGGAAGTTCTAAATACACAAGAATATTGGCTAGCTGTAGGTGATGTGATTTATAATTTCTTCTTTTTGATCATCTGTTTTTATGCTGCCCAGTTTGGTAGCCACTAACCCCAGGTAGCTATTTAAATTAATTAAAATTAAATAAAAGTTAAACATCAGTTCCTCAGTCATACTACCATATTTCCACAGCCACGCATGATGTGTGGCTTCCACTTCAGACAGTGCAGACATAGAACATGTAAGTTCTAGGGGGCAACGTGAGTCTAGAGACTGAAATCCAGGCCAGGAAAAAGTAGTCAGGACAGGGCCCTCCCTTTGCCATGCACTCAAGTTTTCATCTGCATCTACTTCCTCCTCCTCAGTGAGGATGTTCCTGTTTCTTCTAACACCTTACAATTATCACAGTGAGACAAAGCAAGGATTACCTTATTTGCAATGGTTCTAACTGTGATTAGCTCTCCCATTGATCCTATTAAAGCAAGATCCCTCTGACTTAATAACCTCACAGCATTCCTTCTCTCACAGGAGGTACAGTTCCAACCAGAACGTTTCCACAACACCATCGTGTGTGAGAAGCCCAACAACCACCTCAACAAGTTTAAGGGTTATATGTAAGTATCTGTCACCCATGTGCTGCTTATAAATATTGCCCCTGCAGCTAGAAGAGGTTTTGTCTTAAAATGGCCAAACAGATAAGCATCTGGGTCCTAAGAAAGTTTCTTTTTATCTTAAGAAAGAGCTAGTGAAGCCTAACTAAATTGAGAAAACTTCTCCAGTCTTTGTTGTTGATGGAGTGACATTTAATTTTCTCGCAGGGTTAAATTCACTAATAGTTTTTTCAGAACTCTGTGAAACAGCATCAAAATTGAGACCACGCACTGATTCAGGAGGGGCAAGTATGATTAAATTTAGATCAGATTTCTGAAGGAGCCTTTATTCCACTGTAGGTAAGAATGAGAACTTTGGAGTTTGACAAACCTAGGTTCAAAACCAGGCTCTATCGCTTACAAGCTGTGTGGCCTTGAGTAAATTAATTAACTTCTCTGGGCCTTCCTCGCCTCTTCTGTAAAATAAAGATGACATCACAGGAATTTTCTGTTCTGAGAGTTAATCATATACAAAGCATGGAAACAGGCAGAGTAGACAGTTCATGGTGCTGCTGCTGTTGCAGTTACTGTTGTTATTATTTCAGTTTGATTCAGCCTGAGAGTTTTGCTGTAATTTTGCTCCCACATTTGAAAACTGGTCTTAATGCAAAAGACCAAAAAAAAAAAAAAAGAGAGCAGTAGTAACAGATGTGAATAAAGGCCCTATTCAGGGCTCTACGACTTTCAGAGGACTTTCTCAGAACATCATCTCACTTAATCTGCAAAACAACCCAGGGAAGTAAGAATTTGGATTCCCAGTTTTCAGATGGGAGATCTGATGATAAAAGTTTTCGGGATTCCCTCGGAGGCACACAGCAGCTGCAAGGCGGGGCCAGGACTTCCATCCTGTCTTTTCGCTCTAACCCCTGTGTGTGTTGCGTCGTCTGCGCGCAGACATGTTATGGCAGCTTCTCTACCAATGGCCTGCACTGAGGCTTCAGAAGATCTCTCAGGAGGCAGGTGTCAGAGCTTTCCCTCCAACCACTGTTTCCCAGGCCATATGAGATGTCTTGAGTACCAAGATAAGAGGGGGGAAAGCAAGAACAATACAGAAGAAATGGCAGATTTTCAGTGCAAATTACTTTTTAAAAAATTAAAGAATGCAGATGGAGACAGACGGGGAAGGGCGCGAGTTCCTGGAGGAGAAGAGGATTCATAGCAGGCATCTGGCGAGGTAGAGCTTGCCACCTGCCCGGGCAAGGAGTGCACTCCTCACGCCCAAGTTTTGTGGATTTGGTTCATCCCAAGGCTCCCATGCCTTGAGCCATTCTCCATCCTCTTGGAGAGCAGCTTCACTGCTGGGTTTCTATTTGGAATCCTTTCTCCCCCAAACAGCTCATGCCAGCAGCCAGCCTTTCTGAGCTTCAGCCAGGGCTCATCTCAGACAGAACTTTCCCAGCTCCATTCAACCCCCAGAACCGCCTCTTCCTGGTCACTGCCCCAAAGGCATCTTTCCCCACTTGGCGGGGGCTCCCGGGTGAGCCCAGAAAGTCCAGCTGGTCAGTCTAGCAGCCAACCCATGGGGTGCTGGCAAGTTCTCCACCATGCTCCCGCATCTCTGCTGAGGCCCAGCACCCACAGATAATCTACGCTGTCTTCCTGAGCAAACCACAGGTCTGATGCCTCCAGGTGTCCAGAAGCTTCTTTGGGTCTCCTAAATGTAGGGACTCTCTTGGGGCTACCCAGGCTGGCTAGAAACTGAGTAGTTATTAATGCTTTGTAGATTAGGGATGTCAGATTTGATGATGCAATTTTTAAACGATAATATCACTCCAGGGCAGTGGTTCTCAAACCCCTTTCCCTCCTCTCTATCAAAGGATCTTTATGGTGTCTGACATGTTGGTTATCACAACTGGGAAAAGGTGCTGCTGGCATCTGGTGGGTAGGGGTCAGAGATGCTGCTCAGCATCCTGAGAGGCACAGAACAGACCCGCAAAAAAGACTAATCCCAGCCAAATAGTCAGTAGTGTCAGGGTGGAGAAATACTGCCGTGAGTCAGTTAAATAAAGCATCCCTGTAAACAATGCACTAAATAGAAGGGCTATGAGATCATAGTCCCTTTGTACCATCCACTGAAAAAGGAACATTATGACTGGGAGACAAATAAGATGCTGTCATAGGTTATCACCTTAGAGCATCATAAAAATGCTCTTTAAACCACAAGCGACTGACAGTGAATCATTCAATATTCTATCTGTAGCAGCTCCTTCCATAAGGACAGGTGGGTCTTCAACTTCAGCCATTCTGAGACCACCTTTATGATTTGTATCACATTCATAAAACACTGTACATTGTAAATTTTTAATTGGCTTATTTTTCTCTTAATTTATTTCAAAAGAAAATGTTATGTTACTGGCACTGTGGGCAACCAGTATCGCTGCTAAATATAGCTTGCCATAGATTTATGGCAGTATTACTTTCCATATATAAATTTTATAACAATAAAATTAATAAAATGAAATCAAAACAGTTATTTTACTCTAACTACATACTATTGCCAAAACCTCCTCTGTGTTAAAAAATTAGATAAATAAGTGCTAGAAAGGATTAACAGAGATAAACTAAGATATTTCCTTGTTAAATTCAAAAGAATTGCAAATGGAAATGACTGATTCAATGTAAATTAATGGGGTGCTACTTTAAGAACTCCACATGAGGCTTGGTGTTTGGAGCCTGGGTTCCCAAGTCCTGGGATGTCCTATGTCCTGGAAGTGTGTCCTTGGAAAGATCTCTCACCCTCTCTGAGCTTCAACTTTCTCATAAGCAAGAAATAATCACCCTGCTAACTTCCCAGAACTATGAAAAATCAAATAAAATCATGTAAGTAACATAGTTTATAAACACAGTAAAGAATTATTCTGGGTGTATTGAGTGGTATTGTAGCATTCTAGGGCCAGACTTTCTGAATTTGAATCCCCTCTCTGCCATGTACTATGAGTGCCTCAGTTTCCCTAGCTATAAAAATGGGTATGAAATATGACCTACCTTCTAAGGTTGTCATGACCATTATTTAATACATAAGAAACATAACTGGACCTAGAGAAATGAAAGATTAAAGAGTTAGAAGGAGAGAAAATCCGTTAGGGTTCAGATGATTATTGTTCTGTTCTCCCCAGTGTTGTGAGGAAGTTATATTTAAAGTTCCTAAAAATCCCAAAGGGGAAGGGTATCAGGACCGAATGAGGACCAGGCAGCAAGCAAACCCTGGTGTGGGTTGACTCAGAAGTTTCTAGAGTGAAATGGGAAAGTGTGTTGCCTCCTGAGTCTAAAAGAACTCTCCCGATCTCCCCTTTGAGAAGCTGCCTCCCAGGATGTTGAACAAATGGTCCTCCTGCTGTGAGGTCTGATTACTGTGTGAGGATGGAGCAAGAGAAGGGTAGCACAGCAGAGAGGCCAGAGAGGAGCCTGTGCGCTGCCCTTCCTCACCGTCTCACCGTAAGAGGAGTGGGACCGTCCCCTGTCCTCTACAGACTTGGACGTTCAGCTTGTGTGGGTGCAGACCCAGCAGCTGGGTGACAGTTGCATGTGAACACTGCCTCAGGGAGCACAGCACCCGTCCTTGCAGAGTCAGAAGCCAGTTCCCCCACATTTTGCCCCTAAAACCATTTTGAATCTTCCTCATCGGAATTCTGCCTTTTAGGCAAAATCACATCCTTAGGGACGGGTAGTTCTCCTCCAATGATCCGATACCCATTAGGTGTCCTAGGACCAATGAAGTCTTGCATTTAAACATGGGAATCAGTTTCCAAGTTAATATCACTCTTCTGAAGAAGAGGGAGAAGAGGGATTGTGTTCATTCACCACTTCTCACCAGTCAGAGTGTGCAGAGGCCACCAACCTGTTCCTGTCTTTCATCATCTCCAGGGAACATCCCGATCAGACCAGGACAGGCTTTGGCAGTGAGAGTCTTCTGCTTCGAGGCTGCACCATCAGAAACACTGAAGTGGCTGTTGGCATTGTCATCTACACAGGTTATTGTCCCTGGACACTTTCCTATGTCCCTGCCCTTTCTCCTCCTTCCTCCAAAACCTCCTCCAAATTCATCTTTAGTTGGTGGGACCTCACATCACTTCTAAGCGGTAGAGTCATGTGATTTCCCATTTCTCAGCTAAGCAAACTGAGGCTGAAATCATAGCAGCTCAGTTGGTCCACAGGAGACATGATTCGATTCTGAGTCCCTGTCGCTCATCTGGATAACACATGGAGGGGGACTCGTGCATCCCTGATGGTTTTGTGACACTAACCATAGGTGGGATGGAGAGCATCTTCTTGAGCTTGAGGAGGAACCTCACCAAAGTTAGCAACATCACCCTGTGTGCCTCAGTGTCCTCATCTGTACAATGGGAATAACATCTGTATCTGCCTCATACAGCACTCGTGAGAGTACAGTGACCCAGACATAGAAAGCACCCAGTGCCGTGTGTGGCACATGAGGGCACGATGAGTCTTGGTTGTTGTTTCTGCAGTTGTTTTTATCATTAGCTTTATTCATTTTGTGGCTCTGTATATGGTGGTCTGTCTCTTCTTTGCACTTTGATTTTGCTTCCCCTTGAAAAAAGGTAAGAGCAGCACTTCTCATAATGAGATTTGGAGGGGGCCTTGGGACGGCTGAATCCCCAGTACCTAGCACCTGGTTCTCCATGGTGCTCAGAACATGTCTGTTATTACTTGAACAACTGCCAACATCATCTCCCTGGAGTGTCTACCTTCCCTGGAACTCTCCAGAATGAGCTTCCCTGGATCTTCCACTCACTGAGACACCTTGTAATATTTTGTTTACTTTTAGTTGGTATATTTTGGTCTGCATAGAATCCAACCTTTGTTAGACATGGAAGAGCCCTAACACATCAATCCTATGACTCCTTTTGGCAGACTGAGAGAGAAAAGTAGGTTTTTTTTTAATAGTATCACAATCTAGCTGGCTTTCCCTAATTTGGGGGAGGGATGTTATATTTGTCAACACAGGTCACTACTTTCAAGGCTCTTTGACAGTGAAGTTCAGTGCCGTCTGGCAAGCTTACTAAACATGACCCCTTCAACAATCCCTGCCCCACCAAAAAAGTCCTTGTAAACATTGAATTTTCTTCTCTGCCTGAGCAGAAACAAAGCTCTGAGTGGGTGTCGGGAGTGGCCTATGAGAGGGCAGACAGAGAGGGAGTTAATTATGGTTCCTTGGAGTCAGACTGCCTGGTGCTAAACCAGCCCAGGGCTTCCCAAGAAGCTCAGCCAGTAAAGAATCTATCTGTAATGCAGGAGACCTGGGTTCAATCCCCAGGTTGGGAAAATCCCCTGGAGAAGGGAACGGCTGCCCTCTTCAGTATTCTGGCCTGGAAAATTCCATGGACTGTGTAGTCCACGCGGTCGCAAAGAGTCAGACACGACTGAGCGACTTTCACACACACTAAACCAGCCCTTAGCTGCAAGTTCCTGAAAAGGTGGCCAAGCTTTCCACACAGAAGGCACTAATAACCTGCTCTCACAGGATTGTAAGGTTCAAATGAGATGATCTGCGAAAAGGGCCTAACGCTAGCCCGGCGCACATCAGGGTCTCAAAAAATGTGAGCAGAAACGGTACTAGTGGCAACTAGTGTTGTCATCGAGCGCAGGGTTTCTCAGCCTCAACCCTGTTGACCTTTGTCCCAGATTGTTCCTTGAGGGTGGAGCATCCTATAGGATGTTTAGCAGCAGCTCTGACTTCTGCCAACTAGATGCCATTAGCACCACCTCCTCAAAGATGATAACCAAAAGTTTCTCAAGACTGCCAAAGTCCCCTGGGGAACAAAGTCTCCTGTGGAGAATGAGTCGTCGGGGAGCTGTACTCTCTGCCTTGATGGTGTAGATGGACGCAACAGGAGCACCTCAGGATCAAAGGCAGAAAAAGCTTTCAAGTTTTCCAGAAGGAAGAAATTCCACGTGGAGGCATATGCTCCTCACTGCAGACATTTATTGAGGCCCTACTGTGTCCCAGAAACTGGTTTAGGTGCTTTATGTGTATCAGTTCACTCCCTTATCCCAGAGCACACAACCATCATACCTCATTTTGCAGATGAGGAATTGAGATACAAAAGGATTAATTCCACCAAGGTCACATGTCTCCTGAGACTAATTCCCTCTAACCCAAGATCAAGTGCCTGAGCCAAGCTCTGTCAGACGCTGGCGCCCACATTCTATCCTCCACACCATGCGGCCTCCCCCATGAGACCACATCTTGCCAAAGGAACGGAGGAGCCTTAGGAAGCGAGGAGAGGGTGAAGGGGGTGGCTCCCGGACCCCTTGTACGGGGTGAGCCCGGGGCAGGCAGGGACCACAGCTGTCGCAGCCCTTGAACAACTGCAGCTACTCGAGTCTGGCATGATAGCCCAGAGCGTGCTCACTCCTGCGGTTTCCCTGCCACTTGAAATCCGCAAGGCCACCAGCTAAGCAGCATTAAACCACTCGCTGCTAGGGCTGATGTATTGGTTCTCTTTCATTTTGCACAGGAAACATGTGACTGGTGTCTTTTAATTTGTCTTTTGAGGGGTACGGCACAGTAATTAAAATTTAGCAGCCCCAAAGGAAAGGCTCTGTGTAAAGATAAGGCTCAGTTAGACTGTCAGCTCTTAGCTGGGTGACTTGGGTACCAGGGGTCAGTGGAAGGAGAAATGGAGTAGGAATCAGCATCCTGGGTTCTCCATGCAGCTCTGATGTTCATGTATCCTTTCACTTGGAACAAGTCCCTTCTATGCTTCCATCATGGGTTTCTCCAACTGGAGAAAAGGGGCAACTAGATAAGATCAGTAGTTTTAAAATTTTATTATTTTTTCTTTGAACAAAATTTTATGCAGAACTCCAAGACAGGAGAGGAGTTGCCCAGAGTTAATGCTGGGGTGGAGGCCTTTGGCCACTGTGCTCTTGCACAAGCAATAAACACCTTAGCAAAGAAGCAAGCGTGAAAATGACTGGCCCCAAGTACAGTGCTGCCACAGGGCCTTGGCATATACTGTTCCCCAGACCAAAGCCCTTTTCTTCCAACTTTTCTCTCTCTGTTCATGTCTCCCTTAAATGCCACCTCCTCTGAGAAGCCTTCCCTGACTATGCTTTCTAACAGCATCTCTTATTTTTTTAGCCCTTATTTATTGTTTACTTCATGAGACTCATCCCCAACTGTAAAGACCTTATTTTCTTGTTTGCTTGTGTATTTTCACCAGCATGTGAATCATCTCTTAACTGCTGTATCCCACCACTAACCCATAACAGCCCCTTTGTGCAAATTGGAAGATGGCCCTTCCTCAAGACAGCCTTCTGTCGTTTGCTAGAAATGTGTCCTAAGAGGCTTACAAATCTATGACAGCTACAAAGTGAGGGCTACCTCTTGAGTTGTGTAGGACACAGCCTGTGCACAGGAGCCTGGTCAATGCCCCCTCCCCACCCCCATGTCCGGCAGGTAGGGAGTGTTCCATAAAAACCCGCTGACCAGTTGTGTGAGGTCTCTCCAGCTGTTGCCAGAACCTCCCTATGCCAGGACATACCCAGGTTAGGAAGCCTCTCTTGGTTTTTTTAAGTTTTTTTATGTTTGTTTGTTTTTTTCAATTGTATTAGAATTGCTTCTACATTGCTGTGTTAATTTAGGCTATACAGCAACTGGTGAATCAGCCATTCGTATATATATATATATATATTGTATAATAAATCCCCTCCCTCTTGAGCCTCCCCTCTCCCCCCCACCACATCGCACCCCTCTAGGTCATCACAGAGCACTGAGCTGAGCTCCCTGTGCTACGCAGCAGCTTCCCACTAGCTATCTTGTTTACACGCAGTAGTGTATACATGTCAATCTTAGTCTCCCATTTCATCTCACCCCCCCAGTCCCTCCCTGTGTGCACACATCCATTCTCTCCGTCTGCACTCTGTCCCTGCCCTGCACAGAGGTAAATCTCCTGTGGGAAGAGCCAGAGGCAAACAGGGGGCCAAAGACTGACCATCTTACTTTTCCCTCAAAGGCCACGAGACAAAAGCGATGCTGAACAATAGCGGCCCACGATACAAACGCAGCAAGATCGAGCGGCGCATGAACAGAGACATCTTCTCCTGCATCGGCATCCTGTTCCTCATGTGCCTCAGTGGAGCTGTAGGTATGGAATGTTCTGGAAAGAACAACCCCACAGGCATCTTCTGTTTCTTTTGTGCCAGTTGCCTCAACACAGAGCCTCAGTCTCCTTATCTACAAAAAGAAGTTAATAAAAAACCAAGCCTACTCTGTATTTAACAGGGTGTCCATTCAGCCAAAAATGCAGGTGACATTGTTCTGAGAGTTGTATGTGTTCTAAATCATAGGAAGAGCATCTGTCATGTGTCTATTCAGGAAATACTTCCTGAACCCAGGCAACCCCTTACCCAGAGAGGGTAACAGATGAATCAATCACAGGACTGTCCTCAGAGAGCAGGAAGGTCCTCAGAGTCCAGCAAGAACAAGTCCAGCCTGAGAACAGAATCAATAACACCATCTGTCACATTCAGTGAGGGCGGCACCAGGTACTGTGTTCGTTTCCCAGTGCTGCTGTAAAAGGTTAACGCAAATTGAGTGGTTTAAAACAACCCTAGCTGATTCTGTTACATGTCCAGGGTTCGGAAGTCCACAATCAATTTCACTGGAATAAAACCAGGGTGCCTGCAGGACCTGCTCCTCCTGAAGACCCTGGAGGGGAAACGGCTCCTTGTCTTTTTGGTTTCTACTGGCCACCTAGGTTTCTGCATTTGCGGCACTGGGAGATTTTCAGGACTTTCAGGTGGTAAAGAATCCGCCTGCCAGTGCAGGAGTCATAGGAGACTTGAGTTCCATCCTTGGGTCAGGAAGATCCCCTGGAGAAGGAAATGGCAACCCACTCCAGTATTCTTGCCTGGAAAATCCCACGGACAGAGGAGCCTGGAGGGCTACAGTCCAGGGGGTCATGAAGAGTCAGACACAACTGAGCGAATGAGCACACACACACACATACACGCCTTCGTTTTCAAAGCGCCTTACTTCACATCTCCTTCTCCTTGTCTGCAGGCATAGCTCCCTGTGCCTCCGTTTTATGAGGACATTTGTAATTCCATCATCAGGCCCATCCAGATAGGCCAGGCTCCTCTTCGCCATCTTAGGGTCCTTCACTCAATCCTGTCTGCAAAGTCCCTTTTGCATATTCACAGGGCCCCACGTTGAGCACACAGACATCTTAGGGGACATTATTCAGTCTGCTGCAGGTGTTATGGAAGCATCAAGGAAGGAAGTCTTGCTGAAGCTGAATCTCACCAGAAGAAGGAGGTGGCAGGGACAGGATGGGGCTGGCAGCTGTGAAAGAAAAGAGAGGTTGCTTTAGCCCAAGGACAGCACAGACAAAGCACAGCAGCAGGAGGGAAAATCACTCTTTTTGCAGAGGAGAGTTTGGCTGTTTGGCAAGAGCAAGGCCAAGGATGGAACTATGAACAGAAGCAGGCTGAGGCCAGGTTCTACTACAGCCAATGTAGACCGCTGTGGGAGAAGTGATCTGGAGTTATTTCAGTCGATCCTTGGAGGGTAGGCGGGGCAGTGAGTACGATCCTCGTTCTCACTCTCCCTCTCTATGGCTTAACACTCAGGATGGTTTTTGGCACCCTAAAAGAGGCCTTAAAAGAAGCAGGGAGGATCAAATTGAGGAACTCATATGCTGAGTCCAGAGCGCCCTGCTGACTCCGCACCAGGGAACAGCTGTGGCGTTTGCTCTTCTCTTGTTCTGTCAGAAATAGCACCCACTGTTGTTATACTTTATTTTTTAGAAACTATTTCTTTTTAATATTTGTTTATATTTATTTGACTGTGCCAGGTCTTAGTTGCAGCATGTGGAATCTAGTTCCCTGACCAGGGATCGAACCCAGGCCCCCTGCATTGAGAGCACAGAATCTCAGACACTGGACCACCAGAAAGTCCTCATCGTTGTTTTTAGAAGACAGTGTCCAAGGCCTAAAATGTTGCTCAGGCCACAAAGTTTTGTGTCACCACAGTGAAGACAGTGGGTGTAGTCTTGAGCACGGCCTGGAGTTTTGAATGAATGCACTTCCCAGGTGTTCATACAGCACTCCAAGAGGGGCTCAAAGCTGGAAAGACAGCACCTGCAGGGAGCAGAAGCCGGCAAACAAGAAAGCCACCCATTGGTTTTGTGGTCCATCTGTGTCCCCAGGGATGCTGCAAAACTCTTGGCTCTGTTTGGGGGAGGTTTTTTAGGGGCTGTCAAACCTGAAAAGGACATTGAAGATCGTGTCACTATGTCTCTAGAGAAAGGAAGTTAATGATTAAAAGGTCACAGAGATAGACGAAGACTCGAGCAAACCAGAAGCAGCTTGGTAGACTGCCCAAAATAAGAAATACTTTGAGAAAGTAATAGGGAGGGGCAGGATTCTCTTGTCTGAGAATAACAACTCATAGAGTGACAGGCCTCTGTTGGCACCTAACTAAAGCACAGCTCCTGTAGAAGGTGATAGCTCTCAACTGAGCACCATTCCAGGGTTGTTTATCACATTTACTTTACCAGGCTTCACTGGTGGCTCAGCTGTTGAAGAATTCGCATGTAATGTGGGGGATCTGGGTTTGATCCCTGGGTTAGGAAGATCCCCTGAAGGAGAAAATGGCAACCACTCCAGTAGTCTTGCCTGGAGAATCCCATGAACAGAGGAGCCTAGCGAGAGAAACAGCTACCCACGCCAGTACACTGGCCTGGAGAATTCCAAAGACTGTGTAGTCTATGGGGTCGCAAAGAGTCGGACATGACTGAGCGACTTTCACTTCACTACTTTAATGTATGAAGATGGAATTTCTTTTTTATTTGTCTGGATTGTCCTCCCCAGGCCTTTCTGATCACCCGCTACCCACCTTGGCTTCAGAATCCCTCCAGGCCTCCTCCTCCATGCAGCCTGCGGTGATTTCTTTCATGATCTCTAGCTCCTCTGAAAGCCAGTGATCCTTACTCTGTACCACATATTTGGTCTTTAACCTCCTTTTTTCTGCTGTGTATGATGGTATTTGGCCCAACCTCTTGGGCAAAGAAGTATCTTAGGGGCAGGGTGGCATCCTTTTTGCCTTTTATTCTCTATAGTTTCTGCCCTGGAGCCAAGAGCATTATACACATAGGGCGATCCTGTTCTCACAGTAACCCCATGGGGAAGGCACTGTTACTAACTGATGATACAATGCTGAGATTCAGAGGGCTCAGGGCCATTTGCACTTATCAGTCTGCACTTGATGGGTGTTGTTATCCCCATTTATAATTAGAGAAACATGAGGGTTCAGTCTGTATCTGAGGCTGTTGCTATGGGCTTTTATAGCATTCCAGGATCTAGCTCATGCTAGGTGAGATTTGTATCTTTACATCAGACTCCATGACTTGGTAGGAAACTCCTCAAAGAGAAGAAGTGGAACCAACTCCTTTTTGAATTAATACATTTTGGATAAAGAGAGGGAAGGAAAGAGGCAAGGAGGAGTGAGTATACAGAGTTGATGGATGGGTGGGTGGGTGGATGGATGGATTGAGGGATGGACGATTGGATGGTGGGTGCATGAGGGAGAAGACAAACAAACTCTTGTCCCTTTCTCTATTTCCAACTCCTCTATAATAGGACTTAAACAAAATCTAAGTAATCACCATGCTAGTCTCCTCTGCTAGGAGGAGAGATTGAAATGTAGGGTATGGAAAGGACCACCTTAGAGCTAAATGAAGACACACACACACACAGTGTTATATAGAACAAGGATGTGCTCCTCCAAAGCACACTGATTTCTGGCAGTAGGTCAGGGAAGGGCTGATATAATTGACCAATTTAGGATTAAGTGGAGATTTTGCCTCATGTCTGGCTTTGCCTCCTCTCAGGTCATGGCCTCTGGAATGGGACCTTCACAGAGCACCCTCCCTTTGACGTGCCAGACGCCAAGGGCAACTACCCTCCCCTTGCCCTTGGGGGCTTCTACATGTTCCTCACCATGATCATCCTGCTCCAGGTAGGAGGTCCTCCCAACTCGGGGCTCAAAAGACCTGTGGCCAACACCTGTACAGCTTGGCAAAAAAAGAAAAAGAAAACTCAGTACTGACCCTGAGCAAGAACTAACTGGACTGAGATGAGAAAACATTTATTGCTTCTTATGGGTCTTTGAAAGTATTCATACCTGGTATAATGTCAGGACTAGCCCTGCCTTGTGGAGGGGACCTTGGCCTCAGATAATAACAGAGGAAAATATTTATCAGACTCTTGTATTTAAAAGTAAGATTGCAGCAGAGATCCACAGGTGCCTGTCCTGCTGCCAGATCTAGAACTGGTGAACCCTCCGACCTGGGAGCCACAAAGATAACACAGCACAAAGAATGACAGAGAACTTTTGAGGCCCAAGCATTCAGAGAAAGAAACCACAGATTAGTGTTTTCATATTTGTTAGACTGAAGAAGCAGCAGCACCATGTAGGAGAAAAAAAGGCAAAAGGCATAGAGTACCTGTAAGAGACTTATACGTGAACACCTGCAGTGAAGTATAAACAGATTTAACCTCAGGCCCAATAAGAATTACAGTCTATGAAAAGATAGGGGAAGTTGTAGTTTTGCTTTGACAAAACCCCAGCTGTATGAGTTCTTACAGTACTGGAGCGTGTTTCTTAGTCCTCCGACTGGCAACTTTTTTCCTTCATTAGTTCGTTCATTCATGGAGCGCAGTAACCCTTTTTAAATGAGAGGAGGAAGTCATGCTCTTCCTCTGCCCTGAACCCTCTGATGGTTTCATAACCAAAAGTGAAGTAACTACAAAGTGAAATACCAAGTTCTGAGGTGACCAGCAAGGCCTGAGTGACCTGGGGCCCCTCCCTTGGGGACCACATCTCTGAGCTGTACCCCCACCCACTGGCGCACACGCCTGCTGACTCTCGCCCCGGCCCTGCAGACACCCAGCCGCCTGCCGGGACTCGCCTCCTCCCACAGATAACCTCAGGCTCACACCCTCGTTTCTTCAGGTCTCAGCACAAAGGTTGTGGTTTCTGAAAGACGCCCTCCCAGCCTTCACTCTTTTCACTTTTCTTTATTCTTTTTTTTTTCTTGAGACTTGCCACCACGCAATATAGATCTCTTTGTTTACTGGAATTGGAGGTTTTCGAGCCCAGGGCTTTTGTTCTACTCATTGCCATTCGAAGGACATAGAACAGGACTCAGTATTGGCGTATCTATGTTAGTCGCTCAGTCGTGTCCAACTCTTCGCGACCCCCTGCCTGTAGCCCACCAGGCTCCTCTATCCATGGAATTCTCCAGGTGAGAATACTGGAGTGGGTTGCCATTTCCTTCTCCAGGGGATCTTCCCAACCCACGGATTGAACCCAGGTCTCCTACATGGCAGCCAGATTGTTTACCATCTGAGCTACATCAGTGGGCAGTGATCATTAAGAAATCTGAATAGAAAACAGACTTAGGGTTACCCAAGGGAAAAGAGAGGGAGAGATATAAATTAGGAGTCTGGGATTAGCAGATACACACTGTCGTATATAAAGCAGATAACAAGAATCTACCATATAAAGTATTCAATATCTTGTAATGGAAAAGAACATGAAAAAGTATATACAATGTTATATATAGAGGATGAAACCACTTTGCTGCACACCTGAACCCAACATGACTCTATAAATTAACTAGAGCTCCTTACCCCTTCCAGCTCAGTCATTAAACAAGCAGTGGTGATGTCTACCCCCTACCAGATATTCCTGGCTCAGGAAGGCCTATGTCTTTTTCAGATTCTCCTAAGGATCCCAAGGCAGGCATGAGGTCACTGAGCGTTAATTTCTCAGAGAAAACGCACTGCGTGAGCTGACCTGAGCTTTTCATGAAATGCTTTTGCTACTCCATCACTCAGGAAGGTCCTGAGATGGCAGACCAGCCTCTTTATCTGACACAGTGGGACTCAATCTCCCCACAGATACTGATCCCAATCTCCCTGTACGTGTCCATTGAGCTGGTGAAGCTCGGGCAAGTGTTCTTCCTGCACAACGACCTTGATCTGTATGATGAAGAGACTGACGTGTCCATTCAGTGTCGAGCCCTCAACATCACTGAGGACTTGGGTCAGATCCAGTACATCTTCTCCGACAAGACGGGAACGCTGACCGAGAACAAGATGGTGTTCCGGCGTTGTACCATCATGGGCCACGAGTATTCTCACCAAGAAAATGGTACGAGGGGGCTTCTGGGGGCCTCACCCTTCTTATAAAGAAATCACCCCTGCTTTCCTAAGACAGCGGTGATTAAAACCCATTCTCCTGGCTCTCGGCAAAGGCTGAGTGGTTCTTGGCAAAGGCTGAGTGGCTCTGTGGGAAGTAGCTTCCTGTATCCCTGCTGCCTCCTTGTCCCAGATCAGCGCTGTTCTTATCACTTGTAAACTTGCATTCGCTCCTGAAGGCTATGGGTAATCTCCTGTGTGGTAGCCCTCCAGCTGGTTGATCTTTGTCCTCAGTGGATCTTTGCCTGGTGCAATTGACACAGAGGATTTTTATCTGTCAGGAATGCACTGGGGAGATGTCCAAATTATGTTCGAGTCCTGCGACCAAAGTAGGAATTTTTCAGGTTACCTTACCTGACAGGACAGGCCCAAGTGAAAGCGCATGATGGGATGGGATACAGTCAGGAAATGTCCTCCATGCTAACTAACCTCTTGGGGTTCACTGACCCAAAGCTTTGCCTTAGGGGAC
The DNA here is from genome assembly GCA_007570785.1 of Antilocapra americana. Lineage (NCBI taxonomy): Eukaryota > Metazoa > Chordata > Mammalia > Artiodactyla > Antilocapridae > Antilocapra > Antilocapra americana. The sequence continues at coordinate 35,321,473 of ML660765.1, forward strand.
GTGGCTGGAAAATGCCTGGATTGTCATCTTGCATAGACTGAAGGTGGCTGATACAGCTGACTGAGCCCCTCAGTTCCTCCCCCCGACAGCATGCGTGCACAGGCACACACACACACTCACACACACACACACACACCACTTCCTTCATTCTTTTGAGTGGAGAGATGAAGAGAGAGAAAAGAGAAGGTACTACAGGCAGTCCAGTCCCCTTTGGCACAATGGTAACCATGTATGTGGGAGCTTCTAATCTTAATAATTACAGCTACCCGGACTTAGAGTTTGCTTATCACTTTTGTATCGTTACATATTAATTCTTTTATACATACCATTATATCATTAAGTCTTCAAAACAATGAGTTGGATAGTTTTTATAACCCCTAATTGAGGAAGTAGAGGTGTGGGTTATGCGAAGCTCAAAGTCTCATAGCTAGGAGGTAGGAGGGCCAGGATTTGAACCTGTGTGACCAAGTTGCACCCCACTTTCACCAGTCAGGTAGCCAGCTGTCTGTCATCTAGAGCAGCATAATGTTCTTACACCACACTTTTAGCTTCACCCCCAAAGTCTAGCGTCTCCCCAACCACGATCTAGCCAAGGTACAACTGATGCAGTAGCAAGATTTCTTTCTTGCAGCTAAGCGACTAGAGACCCCGAAGGAGCTGGACTCAGACAGTGAAGAGTGGACCCAGTACCGGTGCCTGTCCTTCCCAGCCCGAAGGGACCAGGGCCCAGCCACCATGAGGGGCCAAGGCGGGTCCCAGCCTCTGAGGAGGAGCCAGAGTGCCCGGGTGCCCATCCAGGGCCACTCGCGACAAAGGTCTTTGGGGCGCTGTGAAATCTCACAGCCCTCTGTGGCCTTCAGCAGCTCCATAGTAAGTGCCTGCCTTTCCCTCTTTGAATGTCAAGGGACCTTTCTTGAGGAGAGATAGGGTGTGGGCTCCAGGGCCTGAAAGAAAAGGGTGTGTAAACCCCAGATTGCTCTCAAAATGGCAGCCCTCGGTCTTGTTTGTAATCTGAATGGGTTTTGTTGGGCATGTACCAGTCTTGTTAATTTCAAATGTTCAATGTCTTGAAATTGAGAGATTTCAAAATGGAATTAGAAAGTCTCCCCACTAAGCCAATGCTTCCCTGTGGTGATAACTGGTTTGAATTAAGAAGTCGGTGCTCCCCAGGCTGGGTGTGCCGTCCGCAGCTCATCATGCCCCCCACCCCCTCTCTCTATACCCATCCCTGCGTTGAGGCCCAGCGGCAGGTTCACTGTGTACATTTTTCCAAAATACAGGGGATAGGAAAGAGAGATATCTGACATGTCCATGTTTCTGTAAAGTGGAAAAATGAAAGCTGAACCTATAGGGCTTACAGGTTTCAAGAAAAATGGAGGAATGTATTTATTGTGATAATCAGAGAGTCTTAAGTTGTTATGAAGCAGAGAACATCTCTGTCAAATGTACCCAGTCCACCTCATTCCCTTAGGCTAACTGCTTGGCCCCTAGGATGTTGAACTTGGCAAATTTGGGGTTTTCTCCCTATGGTCCCTCCACATTTGATCCACTGGGACAGTTACCATTAAACATCTAGTTAGCAGGTAAAGAAACTGAGTTCGTTCCCCAAGATGACGCAGCATGCCCTAGAAGCCAGGGCCTCTGACTCCTGTCCCATTCCACTGTCCTCTGCATCAGGCTCTTCCCCTAGGGAACACATCATTCAGAGTCTTCTATACTTACAGAGAAGGCCTCAGGGACCCCCAGGTAGTTTGAACAAGACACATATATTCACAGAGGGAGCGAAAGTGCTATCAACCTGTTGTTAGAACATTAGATTTTCAGAATGATCATTTTGGTGAATTCATTCCAGTCTTTCATTCCCCTCATTATACACACACAAACACACAAACTACATGTATAAACATTTTGCAGTCATCATACACATAAATTATAGCTACTGCTTATTTGGATTCTGGCATGATATCGAAAGAGTTTTCTACATTGCTACCTAGTATTCATTACCCAGGACTGTGTTTTCTGACTGTAACAAGAAATTCTGTGAGTCTGTATCTTCTGGGTTGTTGTGTATCTAATTTAAGTAAGTACAAAGTTAACTTACTTACATAATTATACATTGCATGTAATAATGTACATTCTGTAATATATGTTATTATCATGCACATAAACACAACAATAGCAAGGATTAAAAATAGCAATATATTAAGACATGATACTTATAAACCTACAAGAAGAATGATCCATTGATGACTGTGGGAATATTTTGGTTTTTATTTTTCTTTTTGATTTTCCCAAAAGAAGCAGCAATAGGATATGCATATTGTCAATCCTTCTCTGATTTAATTCTGTCCCCTCTGAATGGAATACTCTTCCCCCAGCTCTTTACCTAAATGCTTGGGCAATGAATTCAGAGGATTCTCTTTGGGCACGGGGACTAAATCTTGCACTGCTGGTGTCTTTCGGTTTCTTCCAGTTCTGGATACCACAGGCATCCTGTGTATCTGAGAATGTCTCCTCCAGGAGAAAAAGGAAGCTTTCCTGTATAGATATCAGTTAGGATACAGAGTCATTGCTCCCTGTTCAGTCTGACAAATTTCAGAGCCCAGGAAAAACTGCAGCCCTGCCTCAGTCAGTATAACTTTTATTCAGGGCCCTTAGCTGATGGTCACTGAAAGGGGCACGTGCACCCTGAGCTGTTTCCAGAGCTTGAATGTCATCGATTTGCCCTGGCTGGCACATCTGAAGCCCAGTTCTAGCTAAATTCACTCATGAACCATAAGGAAATTGACAGAGTAATATCCAATTCTTGTTGCCTGGGCAGGGGAGGATGGTGATGTGTTCCTTTTATGAACTGCTAAATTTTCAGACTGAAAATCTGGGGTTAGTCAGACAATAGCACCCCAGCTATTTGTTTGGGGAGGCGGGGTGGGCACTGGGCCTAGTCAGGAAATGTGGGGTCTGGTTTCAACTCTACAGAGGTTTGCTGGGTAGCCTTAAGCAACATGTTAAACCTCCTTCTGTCCCTGTTTCATCACCTGAAAATACTTGGTTTACAACTCTCACTGGCTCTTCTAAAAGTCAAAGAATATGCCGCTTGTGCTGACCAGCAAGGTCGCTTCCAGCTGTGAATTAGGCCTGTTTGGGGTCAAATGCCCCCAGGTGTTCATCTCAGCCCCACTGTGTATCAGCCCTGGGACTTCAGTCACTTCACTGAGTGGAAACCTCAATATTCTTATCTCAAAAAAGGATTACTGTTACACCTCGTGAGTTAATTTTGAGGATTTAATTCTACTGTGTTCTAGACAGAGGGATAAATAATAGAAGTTTTAAATTACCTTTTAAAGGAAAGCTGTCTGCCTTGGACAAATGTTCACATAAGTGATGACAGGGAGAAGAAACAGGAGTCTTCATAAATTACGTGGAGTCCTCTCCCCTGAGATTCTGGGCTATTTGGTCTAGGGTGGGGCCTGAGTATTTATATTTTGATTCCTAATGATTCTACTGAGCAGCTACTAAGAACCTGTCTAAGCACACCATCACCCCACTCAGAAATCGTCTTCATTTGGTTCAAATAGGCGCCTTCTACAGCTTGGGAGGCTTGGGCTGAAGGGGGTGATTTAAGCTGCCTTAAAGGGATCTGATACTAACCTGTATACTCTCTGTGGCTGGAATATCAGATCCTTGAATTTGTCTGTGGAGAACATCTGTGGCAGCCCCAGGAGGGTGCCCTGGCTCCTGTCTCCCACCCCCACCCACTCTTGGCAAACTCCGTGCTGTCTCCTCTTCCACCCGCCCATCTGTCATCCAATCTGGTCAGATAATCTCTTGGCACCAACAGTGCTTTACCTTCCCTTGGTAAACCCAGGCAGAACTTGCCTATGAAGCCCCAGAGATGCCAGGTCATAGCAGAGCACCCAACCCCCTTCAAAGAAGCCCACTGTTGGCCTCCATGGCCCTTGACTCCAAATCAAAAATAAAATGTGCGTCAACAATAACAACCACCACAACAAAAGCTGACTTTTTTTCTTTTACTACAAAGAACAAGGTAGCATTGGTAATTTTTGTCTAATTGGTTGCCGTCATATCTGTGACTTTAGGATGGGGTAATATAGCGATACTTAGGAAAGTAAGGAGTCCTTAGCCAGTATTTAAGAGTCCTGGTAGATGGTAAATGAAATGCCCTTCCCACCCACTCCACCCCCACCCCCACCCCCAGTCTGTGAGCAGCCAAGATTGGAGTACAAAGTCTTTGTTTAGACATGCCACTTGAAAAATGTTTCCCAGTCATCAGACCAAACACTGTCTTCTTAATCATAAAGTTTGCATCAGGGTGGTTTAGGCTCCATACTTCACCACCTCTCCCTCCTGTGGGCACAGCCTCTCCCATCTGTCTGGAAAGAATGCAGCAGAGGAAAGTAAAGAAGGCTGTCTTTGGCCCTCTGCCTTCTTTTTTGAAACTTGGTCTTCCTTTCCTTCTTGGGAAGATACTTGTGCCACACTTGTTGTCTGCTCTGGGACAGCCCGCGTGCACACACTCCCACAGCAAGCTTAGATAAGAATCTGGATTTAACTAACCTAGCGTGCAAAATCCTTTAGGAAGTGACATGACTACACAGGGCAATAAGTGGGTGAAGCCTGTCTCAGCTTGGCTCCCCTTAGCTCCCAGGGCCCCAGATGGGGACCCACAGCCCTATTCATGAGAACTGGGTCTTGCTAGCAAAAGAGACACAGATTTAAAGAACAAGCTTTTGGACTCTGTGGGATGATTTGAGAGAATAGCATCAAAACGTGTATATTACCGTATGTGAAATAGATGACCAGCATGAAACAGGGCACTAAAAGCTGGTGCACTGGCTGGGCTAACCCAGAGGGATGAGTTGGGATGGGAGGAGGGAGAGTGGTTCAGGACAGTGGGGACACTAGTACACCCGTGGCTGATTCATGTCAATGTATGGCAAAACCACCACAATATTGTCAAGTAATTAGCCTCCCATTAAAATAGATAAGGCAATGGCAACCCACTCCAGTGTTCTTGTCTGGAAAATCCCATGGATGGAGGAGCCTGGTAGGCTTACAGTCCATGGAGTCGCAAAGAGTCGGACGCAACTGAGCAACTTCACTTTCACTTTTCAAAATAAATAAATTAAAAAAAAAAAAAGAACTGGGTCTTGCAAGATCTGAGAAACTCCCTTCCTTTAAAAAAATATATTACTGAAGTATAGATTTTTAAATTTTATTATTGGATTATAATTGTTTTACAATGTTGTGTTAATTTCAGCTCTACAACAAAATGAATCAGCTATATGTGTACATGTATCCCTCCCTGCTACCCCATCCCCCAACCCACCTTCCTGAGTCAGCACAGAGCTGAGCTCCCATGGTTTTAAGGAACTTCCCCACTGGCTCTCTGTTACACACGGTAGTGTGATAAGTCAGTGCTGTTCTCCCAGTTCATCCTACCTCCCTTTCCCTCCATGTGCCCACACGTCTGTTCTCTACATCTGCGTCTCTATTCCTGCCCTACAAATAGGTTCATCTGTAACATTTTTCTAGATTCCATATATATTTGTTAATATGTGATATTTTTCTCTATATTGAAGTATAGTTGCGTTACAGTGTTGTGTTAGTTTCTAGTGTAGAGCAGTGATTCATTTATACACATATATATATTCTTTTTCATATTTTTTTCCATTATGGTTTATTGCAGAATAATGAATATAGTTCCTTGCCATACAGTAAGCCCTTATTGTTTATTTCATATGTAGTAGTTTGTATGTGTTATCTCAAACTCTTAACTTATCCCTCCCCACCCCTCCTTTCCCCTTTGGTAGCCATAAATTAGAGTTCTGTGTCTGTGCATCTGACACTATTTTGTAAACAGTCCATTTTTATCACACTTTTTTTTTTACTGTGTGCTGTATCATATTTTAAATTCTACCTATAAGTGATATCATATGGTATTTCTCTTTCTGTTTCTGACTTACTTTGCTTCATACGCTAATTTCTAGGCCTATTCATGTTGCCGCAGGTGGCATTCTTTTGTTCTTTTTAATGACTGAGTAGTATTCCATTGTGTATGTACATATGGATGGATGTATACACACATCTTCTTTATCCATTCATCTGGCAATGGATTTTTAGGTTGCTTCCATATCTTGGCTATTGTAAACAGTGGTGCTATGAACACTAGGGTGCATGTATCTTTTTGAATTAGAGTTTTCTCTGGATATATGCCCAGGAGTGGGATTGCTGGATCATATGGCAACAGTATTTTTAACTTTTTTAAGGAACCTCCATACTGTTTTCCATAGTGGCTGCGCCAGCTTACATTCCCACCAACAGGCAGGAGGATTCCCTTCTCTCTGCACCCTCTCCAGCCTTTGGTACTTGTAGACTTTTTAACGATGGCCATTCTGACTGGTGTGAGGTGATAGCTTATTATAGTCTGTACTATAGCTTATTTTGTATAGTTTGTATAGCTTATTTTGGTTTGTACTTTTCTAATAATTAGTGTAGTTGACCATATTTTCATGTGCTTGTTGGCAATCTGAATGTCTTTGGAGAAATGTCTTTTTAAGTCTTCTGCCCATTTTTTAATTGGATTGTTTCTTTTTTGTTGAATTGTATGAACTGTTCATACATTTTGGCAATTAAGACCTTACCATCATTTGCAAATATTTTCTCCCAGTCTGTAGGGTGTCTTTTTGTATTGTTTCCTTGGCTGTGCAAAAGCTTTTAAGTTTGATTAGGTCTCATTTGTTTATTTTTACTTTTATTTCTATTGCCTTGGAAAACTGACGTTAAAAAAAATATTGTTATGATTTATGTCAGAGAATGTTTTCCCTATATCCTCTTCTAGGATTTTTATGATGTCATGTCTTATATTTAAGTCTTTAAGCCATTTTGAGTTTATTTTTGTGTGTGCTGTGAGGGAATGTTCTAACTTCGTTGATTTACATGCAGTTGTCCAGTTTTCCCAACACTACTTGCTGAAGAGACTGTCTTTTCTCCATTGTATATTCTTGCCTCTATTGTTGAAGATTAATCGACCATAGGTGTGTGGGTTTACTTCTGGGACCTCTATCCTGTTCCATTGATCTGTATGTCTGTTTCTGTGATAATCCTATGTTGTTTTTATTATTATAACTTTATAGTATTTTCTGAAGTCTGGGAGAGTTATGCCTTCAGCTTTGTTCTTTTTCCTCAGGATTGTTTTGGCAATTCTTGGTCTTTTGTGGTTCCATATAAATTTTAGTATTCTTTGTTTTAGTTCTATGAAAAATGTCTCTGGTAATTTGAGAGATTGTTTTAAATCTAGATTGCTTTGGGTAATATGACCATTTTAACAGAATTAATTCTTCCATTCCAAGAGCATGGACTATTTTTCTGTTTCTTTTTATCATCTTCAATTTCCTATATCAATGTATTATATAATTCTCAGAATATAAATCTTTCATTTCCTTGGTCAGGTTTATTCCTAAATATTTTTTATGTGATTTTAAAAGGGATTTTATTTTTAATTTTCCCTTTTCGATATTTCATTGTTTGTTTTAAAGAAATGCAACCAATTTCTGAATGTTAATCTTGTATCCTGCCACCTTGTAGTTGTAGTAGTTTTTGTGTGGAATCTTTAGGGTTTTATACATATACTACCATGCTATCAACATATAATGATAATTTTATCTGTTTCCATCCATTGGATGGATGCCTTTCCTTTTCCTTGCCTGATGTTTGTGGCTAGGACTGCCAATACTATGTTGAGTAGAAGTGGTGAGAGTGGGCATCCTTGTTCTAGATTTTAGTTGGGAAGGCTTTCAGTTTTTCACCATTGAGTATTATGTTGACTGTGGGTTTGTCATAAATGGCTTTTATTATGTTCAGACATGTACCCTCTATACCAACTTTGGTAAGGGTTTTTATAATGAATAAATATGGTAGGGAACTCTCTTCTTGCTAGTCCACTGAGTTTTTCCCTTGAAGTTTCTGTCTCATCTGGGAAAAGCTTACCTTAACAATCTATGTGCTTCTATTTAAGCAAATATTTACTAGCATTCAGTTCAGTTCAGTCACTCAGTCATATCTGACTCTTTGCGACCCCAAGGACTATAGCACACCAGGCTTTCCTGTCCATCATCAACTCCCGGAGCTTGCTTAAACTCATGCCCATCAAGTCGGTAAATGCCATCCAACCATCTCATCCTCTGTTGTCCCCTTCTCCTCCTGCCTTCAATCTTTCCCAGAATCAGGGTCTTTTTCCAATGAGTCACTTCTTCACATCAGGCGGCCAGAGTATTGGAACTTCAGCTTCAGCATCAGTCCTTCCAATGAATATTCAGGACTGATTTCCTTTAGGATGGACTGGTTGGATCTCCTTGCAGTCCAAGGGACTCTCAAGAGTCTTCTCCAACACCACAGTTCAAAAGCATCAATTCTTCAGTGCTCAGCTTTCTGTATGGTTCAATTCTCACATCCATACATGACTACTGGAAACACTATAGCTTTGACTAGACAGACCTTTGTCAGAAAAGTAATGTCTCTGCTTTTTAATGTGCTGTCTAGGTTGGCCATAGCTTTTCTTCCAAGGAACAAGTATCTTTTAATTTCATGGATGCAATTACTAACAGTGGACTCTCCCTATTCTTCACCCAAACTCAATATCAAGGCCACAACCTCAGCAAGGGAAAAAACATCACTACCCTAAATAGTACTTCAGCCTTCAACTCCCCAGCAACCGAGAAAGTTAACGTCCACAATAGGATACAACCACATGGCTAAGTATTCATAAGGAACCAAGGCAGATGGGAAAGTAAACCTCCTTCCCTCCTCTGTTCTCCACTCAAAGATAACCATTATTTGAACTTCCCTGTGTCCTTCCTGAGGTGCTTTTAGCTATATCTTAGATTGGCCAGAAAGCTTGTTTGGGTTTTCATATGCTCTTATGGGAAAATCCAAAGGAACTTTTTGGAAAACCCAGTAAAAGCATGCAAGTGGAATATAAGCACATAAGCACATCCTTTCCCACAAACAAAAGCGCACCATGCACTGTCTTGGACTCTGAACTTCTCTTTAACCTAATGAATCTTGAGGAATATTTCATGTATGTAGACAAATGAACAGATATTTAGTGGAGAGCTGCCTTGTCACTTTTTAAATGGCTGTTAAAATCTGTTTACTGATTGAGCCATCATCTGTTTTTACATGCATGTAAGTTTTTCTATAGATTCTTAGAGCATAACTGCTAAATTGAGATTTTATGCATGTTTAAAATTGGATTGATACTACCCCAGTGGTTGTACCAGTCCAGACACTCACCAATAGCAAATGGAAGGGTCTGCTTCCTTTTCATCTGTCAATTCTATATATTCTCAGTATCTAAGTCTCTTAGACTAGCATTTACTGTCAGTCAGCCAACAGATACGAAGCAAGCATCTACACTATGGCAAGTACCATTCCAGCCATTGGGGATACAAAGTCTAGTGTGGCATCATCCCTGATTTCAGGCATTTGCAGTCCAATGAAGGGGCAAGAAGAACCCCAGTGACTACATGACACTGCTCTCAGGCTGGGATGTAAGGGGGAAGAGGTGCTTAGAAGCCCAAAAGAAATGCACTTACATCAAACTAGGAGTCAGGGAGTTTCCTGAAACGGTTAGCATCAGAGCTGAATTTGAGAAAAAATTAAAGGTTAACCAGAGCAGAGAAGAGACCATCTAGTGGGGAGATTGCAGGTTGTTGTAGGGGAGACATTCCACACAAGCAAATGGAGACTTGGGGTTCTAAACAGTAGCTGGAATAAGAGGCACAGGTCATATAGAGGGGAAGAGGAGATGGGAGCATGGGAGGAACTAGGCCACAGTTTGTTCCAGGCCTGTACACCAGAGCTCCTGTTCATTTCCACCACTGGCTCTGTGGGTTCCCACAGCGGCAATCTGCTCCACTCAATCAATGATTGTCAGCAATGTGAGTGTGAATGAACTGTCATTTGAAGTGAGAGGAGAGTAGTGGATTGGAGCTTGGCCACCTCCTCACAGCTTTCAATGTCGAATGCTCCCAGCCAGAGAGGAATTGGGAGCAATAGGGCAGCCATATAGCCTAGAACCTTATTCTCAAACTGTGGTCCTCAGACCCACGGCAGCCAGGAACACCACTTGGGAGCTTATAGAAATGCAGATGCTTAGGCCTCACTCCAGACTTGCTGAATCAGCATCTGTGTGTAAACAAGATGCCTAGCTGATTCATGTACATGTTAGAGTTTGGGAAGTACTGGCATCATGTTTCAGGTTTTGGGTCTAGCATCAGCAGAACCGGGTTCAGGACTGAGCTCTTGTACTGATTTTGAGACCTTAGATAAGTTACTTATTTGCAGTGAGCCTTATTCACTTCATTAATAAAATGGGAGAATGCTAATAGCTATTTAATGCTGTTTTAATGACATAATGTACATGAAGCCAGGCTTCCCAAGTGACAGTTGTGGTAAAGAACTTGCCAGACAATACAGGAGATATAAGAGACGCGGGTTCGATCCCTAGGTTAGGAAGATCCCCTGAAGGAGGCAACCCACTCCAGTATTCTTGCCTGGAGAATCCCATGGACAGAGGAGCCTAGCAAGCTACATGGGATTGCAAAAAGTCAGACACAGTTAAAGTGACTTAACACACACATGGAAACACTTAGCATAGCATGCACTTTGCTGTAAGTTGTCAACAGACACAATCCAGTGATAACAACAGGATCCTTGAGGGGGTGGTGAGAGGTCAGAGAGCACCTTCTTCAAAGAGGAAGCCTTGGGGGTTCTGCTATTGAAAGACATCCAACCAGTTGGGTGCCTGGTTGCCACAAAGCCCTAATCTGAACAACCAGTAGCCCAACAGATGTATACTTCTTTTCCTTCAGGGAAATAGACTAGCCAGAGGGCCAGAGGTGGGTAAGGGGCGCTGCTTTCTCACTAAATGTCCTACATGCCAAGTTCCTAATGTTAATGAACCAGATAGGAAACCAATGGGCTGTGGGCAAAGGGAACCACGAAGAAGCATGCCCTGCAGAAACAATTCTGCATATCTGGATAAAGCTGCCGTGACATCTGCCATTGACACCTGCAGGCTGGGCCTGCTGCCAGTGCCAGAGACAAGTAGGCCCTTCGCCGAACTTCTTTTTAATGCATTGCTGTATGACTGGAAGGAAGTACTGAGAAAGAGTTTTAACAAAAAGCCCCTGTGAGTTCATCAGTGGTGAGGTAGTGTCTTGCCCTAGATAGGAGTCAGGCAACAAAGGTTTGAGCGAGTGCCTGCAGGCTGCCAGGCACCAGGACACATTGCAGTCTCTGCCCTCGTGGCACTTAGAGACTAGAGAGTAAATGGACATGCAATAAATAGCCATTAAATCATTTTATCTGTGTCACCGTTTGGAAATACATAATGCATAGCTTGGAGCAAAGCAGTGTACTGTCGGGCTGAAGTCAGGTGGTGTGAAATCTGTCCTAGTTCTGACCCTGATTCAATGTGCAGTCTTGAGAAGTTCACTTCCCTCCTCCCTGGCACTCAGTTTTATCATCAGGAAAATAGGGGATTTGGCTGTGATAACATCCAAGCTTGTTCCCAAGTCTGGGTATCTGTGGTAAGAGTTAAAAGCATCCCATTCATGTACCCTCACCAAAAAACAAAAAAGATAAAATGTTTTCTGGAAAAGATCCGCATAATCCCCTTTATAATCTTGTGGACTGTCTGCTGAGCCCTAAGGATTAGATGTGCAGGCTCACTGAAATGCCAGACACTAAAGATGCCAGCGGTCAGCAAGAATCAAAGGCTACTTCTTTCTCATGGAGGATCTTGCCTGGCATGGAGGGATTAAAGAAAATGAATTCTAGAGTTGAACTATCTTGAATCTACTGACTGTATGACCTGGGCAAGATGCCTAGTCTCCCTGGGCAGCGGTTTCTTCATTTGAAATGCAGAGGTAACTGGGAGAATAGTAGTTGTTGTTCAGTCACTCAGTCGTGTCCAGCTCTTTTCGACCCCGTGAACTGTAGCACACTGGGCTTCACTATCCTATATCATCTCCCAGAGTTTGCTCAAAGTCATGTCCATTGAGTCCATGACACCATCCAACCATCTCGTCCTCTTTTGTCCCCTTCTCTTCCTGCTTTCAATCTTTCCCAGCATCAGGGTCTTTTCTAATGAATCAGTTCTTCGCATCAAGTGGCCAAAGTACTGGAACTTCACCTTCAGCATCGGTCCTTCCAATGAATATTCAGGACTGATTTCCTTTAAGGTTGACTGGTTGGATCTCCTTGCAATCCAAGGGACTCTCAAGAGTCTTCTCCAACACCACAGTTCAAAAGCATCAACTCTTCAATGCTCAGTCTTCTTTATGGTCCAACTCTCACATCCATACATGACTACTGGGAAACCATAGCTTTGACTAGATGGAACTTTGTCAGCAAATAATGTCTCTGCTTTTTAATATGCTGTCTAGTTTAGTCATAGCTTTTCTTCCAAGGAGCAAGCATCTTTTGATTTCATGGATGCAGTCACCATCTGCAGTGATTTTTGGAGCCCAAGAAAATAAAGTTAATCAATGTTTCCATTCTTTCCCCATCTATTTGCCATGAAATGAAGGGACCTAGACAGCATATTAAAAAGCAGAGACATTACTTTGCCAACAAAGGTCCATCTAGTCAAGGCTATGGTTTTTCCAGTAGTTATGTATGGATGTGAGAGTTGGACTGTGAGGAAAGCTGAGCGCCGAAGAACTGATGTTTTTGAAACGTGGTGTTGGAGAAGACTCTTGAGAGTCCCTTGGACTTTGACATCCAACCAGTCCATCCTAAAGGAGATCAGTCCTGGGTGTTCATTGGAAGGACTGATGTTGAAGCTGAAACTCCAGTGCTTTGGCCACCTGATGCAAAGAACTGACTCATTAGAAAAGACCCTGATGCTGGGAAAGATTGAAGGTGGAGAGAGAAGGGGATAACAGACGATGAGATGGTTGGATGGCATCACTGACTCAATGGACATGAGTTTGGGTAAACTCTGGGAGTTGTGATGGACAGGGAGACTGGCATGCTGCAGTCAGTGGGGTTGCAAAGAGTCGGACAAGACTGAGTGACAACTCTACTGAACTGATGTATGCCATGATCTTAGTTTTCTGAATGTTGAGTTTAAAGCCAGCTTTTTCACTCTCCTTTCACTTTCATCAAGAGGCTCTTTAGTTCCTCTTCACTTTCTTCCTTAAGAGTGGTAACATCTGCATGTCTGAGGCTATTGATATTTCTCAGGCAATCTTGATTCCAGCTTGTGCTTCATATAGCCCAGCATTTTCATGATGTACTCTACACATAAGTTAAATAAGCAAGGTGACAATATACAGCCTTGACACACTTCTTTCCCAATTTGGAACCAGTCCATTGTTCCCTGTCTGGTTCTAACTGTTGCTTCTTGACCTGCATACAGGTTTCTCAGGAGGCAAGTAAGGTGGAGTGGTATTACCATCTCTTTAAGAATTTTCCAGTTTGGTGTGTTCCATGCAATCAAAGGCTTTAGCGTAGTCAATGAAGCAGAAGTAGATGTTTTTTTCGGAATTTTCTTGCTTTTTCTATGACCCAACAAATGTTGACAATTTGATCTCTGGTTCCTCTGCCTTTTCTAAGTCCAGCTTGAACATCTGGGAGTATAGACATCACATTCCAGGGATGCAGTGAGATGACAGATGTACAGACCATAAGAAACACTCCACAGATAAGAACTGTCATTACCGTTAGGATACATTGGCTCAGAGTTCTTTGAACAGTGTTGGTAAACTGATGACAGGCACTGGAGGGACCCTGAAATAAGGCTAGAGGAGTCAACATGGGAGCATTAACAAGGGAACATAGTACTTTACTAGGACCACAGGAAGGAAGACCCTAGACTCGAAATCACAGGGTCTGATGTGCAATTCTGGCTCTACATCGACTCACTGAGTGGCATTGGTCAAGTCAGCCCATCCTTCTGGGTTTCAATTAAGTTGAGATTAGCTTCACCTCTGGTTGGGGCTGTGAGAACCCAGTGAGATGCACAAATGGCCCTGTTGCAGAGATAGGATGAGCTCCATCACTGTGAGCTCCTGCTGTGACAGCTGCACTCAAAGGCAGAGAGGACAGGTGGTCCTCGCTCCTTCCTAAGCTTTCTGAAAGTGCAGACACCATGTGGTACGGATGGCCCACCATTACTCATCACAAGGCAATGAGAGGAAATGCAGATGATGCAGCGTTACTAGCACTCTTCCTTTTCATAAACAGGTCCTTTGCAGGAAACTCTCCTCTTAATATGGGATGAACAAGATGGAAGTGTAGGTGCTGGCTCTGTGAGAGTCCTCCGAATGAAGGTTAGAGCTCTTTAGAGTGTGTGCTCCGCGTCCTGTCCACTTCCCCTGATCAGCTGTGCAGGTGGAGACCGGACTCATCCCTCCAGCCGTCTGGCACCTCCATGCCTGTCTGTGTTTCCTCCCTGCGACTCTCACCTGTTCCAGCAGACCAGGGAGCTTAGAATCTGGCCTCTGGGGTCATTGCAGTTGGCAGTCAGAGAAGACACAGTCTGAGGACTCTTCCCTCCAGGATTTTTTTTTAATTTTTCATTTTGTATTGAAGTATAGCCTATTACCAGTGTGGTGGTTTCAGGGGAACAGTGGTGGGGCTCAGCCATATATACCTGGATCCGTTCTCCCCCAGTCTTCCTCCCTACCCAGCCTGGCACATAACACTGAGTAGAGTTCTACGTGCTACAGTAGGACCTTGTCGGTTATCCATTTTGAATACAGTAGTGTGTACATGACCTTCCCAAACTCCATAACTATCCCTTCCCTCTGGCAACCATAAGTTCATTTTCTAAGTATGGCCCACAGGATGGTTTTGATTTCAACTTGGGTTCTAGTTTGTAAAACTTGCCAGCTCATTGGCCCTCGGCCTTCTCTCTGCATGTATCAGTCAAAATTCCCTCAGTGCATCTTTTTCAATCATTGACTCTTCTAAACTTGAATTAACCTGAGAACTCTGAGCATTGATAGAAATGGCTGTATGTAAAAACGTCTTTACAGAGTGACTTTTGTCATATCTGTGAAGAGCTGGTGATTATTGAACTTCTGCTTCACATCAGGCAATCTTTGGGGTTCCAGAGATCCAACTTCATAGAAAAGGCAGTCCATCTTTCAGACTCTTGGTTTATCTCTAGGGAGATTAGACATGGACATAAGAAAACTTAATTTAAAATGTAGGCAATAGGTAGTGAATTCTAGACGGATGGAAGAAGTGGCAGCTTCAACAAAGATGTGAAAAATTTGGAAATCCATGAGTCAGATCCAGTCTGCAGAGTTTTTCAAAAAAAACAGTCCTTACATCATTCTCTTCTTTATCTCGAAAAACCCAGAGATTTAGCAAAATGTACCAGCCTTGGAGCATTTTACTAGCAGAACAGTCACCCCGTTTCAGATGGGGTGAGACTTGCCAGGTCTCACAGCCCCATGCCCCCAACCCATAGTGTCCTCTGTAACTCAGCCATCTTCCCTCATTCACCTTACCTGCCTGACTCCTATGGATAGTCTCAGTTCAAGAAGCTGCTGCTGAAGCTTCTGGCTCAGAAGACAGATTACTCACTGTGGCTGAGTCAGATCTCATGAACCCATGGCGTTTTTATGGTTATGAAGTCAAGGTAGGATTTGGGTAGACAAGAGAGGACTTTCAAAAGAGTGTGATCAGAGGCCTAGAAGGGGAGTATACCCCAAGAGGCAGCCACCAGACCACCTGGCTGAGCTGAAGGACTACATGCAGGGTGGTGGGACTCAATAGGAGAAATGCAAACTGGGAAATAATTTAGATGCCAGACTGAAATAATCGTGTTCACAGTGAAGGTCTGAAGATTTTTTTAATCTCAAGAATACCTTGAGGGAAATGGTGTCTTAGAAGGATGTATGGGTGATATACATATGAAGGGTTTGAACGAAATGAGGTGAAAGGCAGTCACCTCATTTTAAAGGCTCAATTGGAAATCCAGAGGGCTTCCTGGGGGGCTCAGTGCTAAAGAATCCACCTACAATGTAGGAGATGTGGATTCGATCCCTGGGTTGGAAAGATCCCCTGGAGGAGGGCATGGCAACCCATTCCAGTATTCTTCCCTGGAAAATCCCATGGACAGAGGAGCCTGGTGGGCTACCGTCATGGGGTTGCAAGAGTGCAGCTGAGCATCCTTGCACCCATGCATGCATGTGGAAACCCAGGCTGGAGGGCTAGAGGGTCTGAGCCTGGCTGGAAGCATCAGGAATGAGGGGTAAATGGTGGGAAGATGCTGTGGGGGTAGAACCACCAGAGCCAATATAACTGATGGGCATGTGGGCTTGAGGGAAGGGAAGGAACCAAATCAGACTCTGTGGTGAGCAGGCCGAGGGGAGAGGAGATATGCTGGGTGCAGGATATAGGGAGGGCTGTATCAGCCTTTCCTGGGCATGAGAGAATCTAAGGCAGGGTTCCTTCCTCCCCAGTACCTTCAAGAAAGACTTTATTTAACCCTAGTGTTTCTCTCCCAGGAAAAAGACGTGACTCCGGATAAAAATCTCCTGTCCAAGGTGCGAGACGCAGCTCTGTGGCTGGAGACCCTGTCAGATGGCAGACCCCCCAAGCCTTCCCTCTCCACTGCCTCCTCCATTGCTGACTTCTTCCTTGCCTTAACTATCTGCAACTCCGTCATGGTCTCCACGACTACCGAGCCCCGGCAGAGGGTAAGGACTGGTGATGGTGTGGGTGGGGTGGATGGGAGGAGGGCAGGCGTGAAGGGGGTACCCTGCACAAGAGCACAAAACCCTTGGGTCCTAGTCACACTGTCACCGTGTCATCACTGTGAGACCTGAACAGAGCTCTTGTCTTCTATGGGCATCAATCTCCTGATGTTTTAAAGACAATATAAGAAATTCCATATGAGTTTTCTGTGTAGGTCTCACATTTTGTGTCTGTCTGCAGGGTAGATGTTACAAGTTAATATTTACTGAGTGCTTGCTATGTGCAGGGCTCTATGCCAAATGTCACCTGCACTATCATCTAATCTTTATGGCCCAGCAATCCTATGGGGTATGTCTTTGGATTGAGCAAGTGAAGAAACAGTGGCTAGGAGAACTTGAGTAACTTAATGAAGGACATATGGTAAATACATGGCAGAACCATCTGTATGATTCTGTCATAATATCACGGTATACTGGTATCTGCTTTTTAAAGGGGGGGTTAAAAAAAATGAACACCGTGTGTGAGGTTTTGCTAAGTTAGAGATAACACAGCTGGATGGCCATTTATAGAAAATTATTATTGTAGTAGAAGGCAATGGCAACCCACTCCATGGGAAAATCCCATGGACGGAGGAGGTGCTGCATGCAAAAATAAAGCAGGCAAGGTGATGGTCAGGGTTCAGGGCATGTGAACTGCAACCCTGAGTCTGGCTTTTTGTCTGCTTTGCTTTGCTTGTCCCATGATCAAAGTGGGATGGTTACAACCAACCCCTGGGAAGTCAGGGCTGGAAGGAAACCAGTGGCCTAACCCTCTCATGTTATAGTTGGGTAAATCGAGGCTCCCAGGAGAGAGAAGTCTTGAAGTGGATGGCTGCAAAATGAGCTTCATATTCTACAAAATGAGCTTCCTATTCTGCCAGAAGGCAGCTCAATAGTTTTCCTGACCTGGAGAGTCACGTTCTCCTTTTTTCTTTTGCCTCCAGGTCACCATGCCACCCTCGACCAAGGCTCTGGGGACACCCCTGGAGAAGATCCAGCAGCTGTTCCACAGGTTGAAGCTTTCAAGCCTCAGCCAGTCCTTCTCATCCACTGCACCCTCCGACATGGACCTGGGGGAGAGCTTGGGGGCCAGCATGCCCACCACGGACTCAGAAGAGAGAGATGACGGGTCAGTGTGCAGCGGCGGCTATTCCACTGATGGCGGCTACAAGAGCAGCACCTGGGAGCAGGGCGGCATCCTGGGGGCAGGGCCGGGGGCCTCCCTGGAGGAGGTGCTGCAGGCCCCAGCCCTCAGCCTGGCTGGTCCCGAGCTCTGTTACGAGGCAGAAAGCCCTGACGAGGCCGCCCTCGTGCATGCTGCCCGTGCCTACAGCTTCACACTGGTGTCCCGGACACCCGAGCAGGTGACCGTGCGCTTGCCCCAGGGCACCTGCCTCACCTTTGATGTCCTCTGCACCCTGGAGTTTGACTCTGTCAGGAAGAGGATGTCCGTGGTCGTGAGGCACCCGCTGACCGGTGAGATCATTGTCTACACCAAGGGCGCCGACTGCGTTATCATGGACCTCCTGGAAGACCCAGCCTGCTGTGAGTCCACCTCATCAGGGTCCAAGAAGAGAGGGTTCTGGTATTTAACTAGGGGCATGGAATGGTAACTGGGGAGCTTGAGTTATGGTGTCACTCAGTCCAGCAGATCCCAGCTGGAACACAAGCCCTGGAGATGTTTTCCTCTTAGCATCTTCCTTAACACACACTGCTAGCCGCATCTCCATGACCTGGAGAATTACAGAGCTTATTAAAGGCATTGGGCAGCCTTGTCACAGGGGAACCTCTTTTTTTTTTAATTTTCTTTACTTTATTGTGTTGGTTTTGCCATACATTGACATGAATCCACCATGGGTATACATATGCTCCCCCTCCAGAACCCCCCTCCCTCGTCCCTCCCGATTCCCTCCCTCTGGGTCATCTCGGTGCACCAGCCCCGAGCATCAAACCTGGGCTGGCGATTGATTTCACATATGATAATTAACATGTTTCAATGCCATTCTCCCATATCATCCCACCCCTGCCCTCTTCCACAGAGTCCACGAGACTGTTCTATACATCTGCGTTTCTTTTGCTGTCCCGCATGCAGGGTTCTCGTTACCATCTTTCTAAATTCCATATATATGTGTTAGTATACTGTATTTTTGTTTTTCCTTTTGGCTTACTTCACTCTGGATAATAGGCTCCAGTTCCATCTTATTTATCCCAGTTTCTAATTTTCCAAACTCATTTAAACATGGATGCTCTGTACACAAATCCCACCCCCACCCAGGAGATCCATCAATATACCCTAGAAAATACTGTGGTCCTAACTCTTAGTTCTGGGGGGAAGCCAACTGAACCTGAAGAGGGAAGGGGCATAAAAGAAAAAGCTCAGCTAACTAGTGGTGAATCCTAATGGAGGTGTCCTGAATCCTGGTTCAGAGCTTTTGTCATGCCACCAGAATTCTGCACTGGGCTTGATTCGCTCTGATAAACCTCAGGGGATGCTCTTTATCATCCTAGTGTCCAATTTTGGAGCAGCATGAATTAGTGTATAGCCGCTTCCTGATTGCTAACAAGGAAAAGACAGTTATGGGGCTATGATTCTCCCAGGACAGGAGATTCCAGCCAAGCTTCAGAATTGCCCAGGCAGCCCTGTGCCTCCTGCATTGTCAGCTATGGATCAGGGCCAAGAGGTTCATGGGGATTGATGAGCGTTTAGAATGGGAAGGGAGCTAATTAAGTGTCTTCATCCCCAGACTCTGGCAGGCAAGTGGATTTGGTGTTTTGGAGGCAGGGGAGCCACAGCAATCCATTCCTGCACAACAGCCTTCCACACTGCCCTGGAGATATTTCTTTGTTCCTCACCTGATTCCAAAATGAATGAGAGACGCCTCCAATAAAAGATACATGTATAATGTTACTCTGAGATTTGACAAGCAAAGATTTCAAAGGCAGGGCGGGGGAATAACCTCAGGTTTAATATATGTACAATGTTTGAACAGTCAGCTTGACCCTGAGGTTCCTGGTAGCCTGAGCAATAAAGTAAACTCAGAAGTGCACAGGTAGAAGGCAAAAGGTATTTTTAAATTCAGGAGCAGATGCCTTTGAAAATAAAACATCGTAGATAGTGCTCCAAAAGAAAAGGGACAAAGACTGTGCTTAAGGCACCTGGAAACCAGTAACATCTGAAAAATAAGGAAATCATCTTTGAAAGGATTTTATACTGCGTAAAAGTAGGCTTAGAGTAGTATTGGGGGAAAAAACTCAGAGCTTTGTTGGACTTCCTCATACTTGTCTTGCTGAAAAGAATTGTACTTTGAATTTTGCATTATATGGAGGGATGGACACCGGGCACAAAATCTGTTTCCTGCTTAGGGTTACTGAAGGGCTCAAGCCAGCCCTGATAAAGAAGGATTCTGTTGCTTTTTTCAAGCTTAGACTTACAAAATGCTGCACTGATTAGGGATGTCTGTGATATCTCAGATGAAGAAAGTGGTGATGGCATCAATCCTGCCCTGTAACCGCCAGCCCAGGCTGAAAAATTCTTTTTTATCTGATAGATAAAAGTACTGGAATTTCAAACAAAAAAGATAAATTTCTTCTAAGAGAAATGCATTATATATGACTTCAAAAGGGGGACTTTGAGCTACACAATGAAATATTTTTCACACTAGATTTGTAAGAATCCAAAAAATGTTTTTTCTAAGCCTAACTCAGCAAAACCAGTATGGTGAGGAACTTAGCAATGGGATTTAGGTCTCTCTTCATCTTGGAAGCAACCTGCTATAAGGACTAAAGTAGATAACAGAGCAGGTGATGGATAGCATTTTTCAAAACTTAGCAAACAGCTGGTGGGGCTTCCCAAGTGATACTGTAGTAAAGAACCTTCTCAATACAGGAGACTAGAGTTTGATCCCTGGGTTTGGGAAGGTCCCCTGAAGTGGAAAATGGCAACTCACTCCAGTATCCTTGCCTAGAGGATTCCATGGACAGAGAAACCTGATGGGCTGTAGTTCACGGGGTCCCAAAAAGTCATACACGACTGAAGCAACTTAGCATACATGTAAACAGCTGGTTATTCAGGGCTAAACTAGTCACAGGGAAGACTTCTTGTTCCTTGATTGAGCAGGCCTTCAACTGGACCTGCAAGTCTCTATTAAGTTCCCGGGTGATTCTGACACAAACAGGTATTTGAGTTTTCCATGTTTTTTTTTTTTTCCCCCTGCACAGTATACAGGATCTTTGGAGAAGGCAATGGCACCCCACTCTAGTACTCTTGCCTGGTAAATCCCATGGACGGAGGAGCCTGGTGGGCTGCAGTCCATGGGGTCGCTAACAGTAGGACACGACTGAGCGACTTCACTTTTACTTTTCACTTTCATGCATTGGAGAAGGAAATGGCAACCCACTCCAGTGTTCTTGCCTGGAGAATCCCAGGGACAGGAGAGCCAGGGGTGGGCTGCCGTCTATGGGGTCACACAGAGTCGGACACGGATGAAGTGACTTAGCAGCAGCAGCAGCATACAGGATCTTAGTTTCCCAACCAGGGATGGAACACGGGCCCCTGCATTGGAAGCACAGAGTCCTAACCACTGGACAGACAGGGAATTCCCACAAACAAGCATTTGGAAACAATACTTGAAGCCACCTAACTTCCCTAAATAGTACTTCTCTCAGCCAGACTTTTGATGATCAGATATAGTGAGCAGACAGTTTAAGGACCCATGGAGTTACCACTTGGCAGGGCAGCCTGGAAGAGCTGCTTCATGTTTATGTGTGGGGGTAGGGGTGGTATAAGGGAATTCCTCCTCTAAAGACTCCAGGGTGTTAGAAATGGGATCCCTAAGCATTTTGTCCATGACCTCATGGGGGAACAATGACTATTTGACAGTGACTGACACTGATGTGGGAAAGAAGATGAGGAAAATCCGAGCCCGGACCCAAAGGCATCTAGACTTGTATGCGAGAGATGGCCTTCGAACACTGTGTATTGCCAAGAAGGTAAGAATAAATTCTGCATTTAGTGGCCGGAAGCCTCCAGCCCTGCTTGTGTCTTTTCTGTTTCTTGTTAGAAGATCCTCAATACTGGTTCTAATATTTTCAAAATTGGCTATCCTGACCACACAAACCCACAACTTTTGACAATCTTGCTGGGACAGAAACCTGAGTGGTAACATTCCTTATCAGTGTGGCCTTGTGGTTCCCTGCTTTTCATTGTCTGTGGTTTTTTAATGTTGTCATTTTGCCTTTAAATATACTCTTACCGTGTCCATTATTTGCTGAGATCTAGAAGTTGGGAGATTTTATATGATCACATATAAATCTAGATTTCTGGTTTCTCTTGAAAATGTAGAGGATCTGGAAAACTGCATTACCATTCTTGAATAGCTTCAAATACTATAGCCAGGTAGCAGCATATTGCTGCTGAGGAATCTATTCTTCTGTGTTCTGGGGCTGGTCACAGTTCCTACCACTCTTTATTGCATTGTCCTTGGCCCAGCTATATTCAAGTAGGTTACCTTCTCTGGGCCCTGCAGGTCTTTCAGTTTGCAGCCCCTACAGGAAAGGCAAGCAAAGAGCTATGAATTCCAGAGCTGGAGTACCTAAAATCAGACAGAGGAGCTACAATGGGCATGCATTTCAAGATGGTTAAAGTGATTTCTTTCTTTTTTTTTTTTTAATTTATTTTTTTCTTTATTGTAACAAATTCAAGAAAGACTTTTTTCTTTACATTATTGTGTTGGTTTTGCCATACATTGACATGAATCCGCCACAGGGTACATGTGTTCCCCTTCCAGAACCCCCCTCTCACCTCCCTCCCAATTCCATCCCTCTGGGTCATCCCGGTACACCAGCCCTGAGCACCCTGTATCATGCATCAAACCTGGACTGGCGATTCATTTCACATATGATAATTTACATGTTTCAATGCCATTTTCCCATATCATCCCACCCTCACCCTCTCCCATAGAGTCCAAAAGACTGTTCTCTACATCTATGTCTCTTTTGCTGTCTCGCATACAGGGTTATTGTTACTATCTTTCTAAATTCCATATATATGCATTAGTATACTGTATTGTTGTTTTTCCTTCTGGCTTAGTTCACTCTGTATAATAGGCTCCAGTTTCATCCACCTCACTAGAACTGATTCAAATGTATTCTTTTTAATGACTGAGTAATATTCCATTGTGTATATGTACCACAGTTTCCTTATCCATTAGAAGTGATTTCTTTTTTTTTAATTGGGGTATAATTGATTTATAATGTTGTTAGTTTCAGGTGTATAATGAATCAGTTACACATATACATATATCCACTTTTTTTTAGATTCTTTTCAAACTTAATGGTTATCAGCGGGTAATGGGAGAGGGATAAACTATGAGATTAGGATTGATGTACACACTACTATATATAAAATAGATAACTAATAAAGACCTACTGTATAGCACAGGGAAATCTACTCAGTATTCTGTAATGGCCTATATGGGAAAAGAACCTAAAAAAGAACAGAAGTGGCTTCTTCTCCATAAATCCCAGAGCTCTTCATCTCTTTTGTGGTACTTGGTGCACCATAAAGTTTAAGAGCACCCACTCTAAAGCCAAGTCTCGTACAAGTCCCAATCACTTATCAGTGATGTGACCTTGGGCAAGTTTTGTCACCTCTCTGAGCTTTGGGATGTTCCTATGTATAAAACGGTGCTAGTGTTCCCTACTTCATACACTTGTCATGGAGATTAACTAAGATAACACAGGTAATGCTGGGACAGTGACTAGCACTTTCTACTCTATAGATTGTAATTAAAACCTTACCGCTTTCTATTTTTTATTGAAATTATCTATTTCTATTTTGCCTCCTCTGATAAGACTGTTCTTCCTCAAGAGTAAAAGACCTACCTGTGTCCCCATTTCCCCACAGTGCCATGCATGGGTGGGAAATTAAAGAATATTTGATGCTTAGACAAAAGAAGCATTTATTACTGCAACAGACAGTGTGCATATAATGCCAACAGAGGGGTCTAAAATGCTATGGACTCCAGAGGAGGAACTATATCCTCTGGTGGTGGTTTAGTCTCTAAGTCGTGTCTGACTCTTGCGACCCCATGGACTGTAGCCCACCAGACTCTTCTGTGTATAGGATTTTCCAGGCAGGAATACTGGAGTGGGTACCATTTCCTTCTCCAGGGGATCTTCCCAACCCAGGGATCAAACCCAGGTCTCTTGCACTGTAGGCAGATTCTTTAACAACTGAGCTACCATGGAAGCCCCCTGTGTCCTCTAGTTGGATTTTTTCAGCCATTGGACACCTCCAGCAGCTAGTGGAATAGTCTGCTAGGCTACACAAGACCTGTCTGCTACTTACTTTTCCAGCCTCATCGCTGGTCCTCTCCATCTGGCTCTCCATCCTTAAGCCAACTGCTGGGTTCAAGGAGCAAAAAGAAAGCCAAGTTCACTGCTGTTTCATGGCCTTTGAACTTGCCTCTCCCCATGACTGAACACTTCTCATCAATGGATTTCAGCCCATATGTCACCTTATCTAAGGGTCCTGGCAATCCTAACAAATATAACCCCTCTTCCCACATCTATCCCCCTACCCAGTCACGTGCTGTTTGTCTGCTGTGTAGAAGTCCTTGGGATAGTCCATTCTTTTAAATTATTCACTTAGATAATGTCTTTTACCCTCTACTAGCACATCAGCCCAGGTCTGTAGGGCTCTTGTCCATCTTGATCACTACTGTGTCTACAGTACCCAGAGCATCACAGGGGTCAACAGATGTTTGATGATAATGGAACATGAAGATCAATCCTTCATCCATTCAAGAATCTTAAAAAAAATCATTGAGGGGAAAACCCCATCTAATTGTATAGTGAAGCTCAAGTTGGCCTGTAGGAGGTCCAGCACGTGGGCAGGGGAAGGAGTCACCCAGAGTTGTGAACGAGCCTCTTCCCATCTCATAGGTCTTAAGCGAAGAGGACTTCAAGCGATGGGCCAGTTTCCGGCGTGAGGCTGAGGCATCCCTCAACAACAGAGATGAGCTTCTCATGGAGACAGCACAGCATCTGGAGAATCAACTCACCTTACTAGGTAGCTAAAAATAAATGTATTGTTACATTTTTTAAAAGGAATGCTGCAAGCTGGAAAGGGTGTTCCTGGCCTTGATTCTGACACTATGACAAATGTGTCTCATTTAGGAGCCTCCCTGGGGTGTCCTTCCAGGCATTTGGCACCAGTGGACTGTGCATCCTACCAGACTCCACACCCTGCTTCCCAAGGATGCCTGGGAGCATTCCTGCACTCCCTGCTGGCAGAAGCCTGACTGCTTCTCCTCCAGTCATGCAAATGTTTATTGAGCACCTACTGTGTGCCAAGTAGCACACTAGGTATTGTGGCTTCAACGGGGAACAAGAGCCACGGACCCTGCCCTTGATGATTAAATAAGTAATTTCATCAGAGTGTGACAAGAGTGGGGCTGGGAGATGTAGCTGGTGGGATGGAAGCACAAAGGAGAAGGTGGCAACCTGATGCGGAGCCAAGGAGGGCACAGGAGAGCTGAGCTGATGGGAGAAAGGGAGCTCATCAAAGGGGGAGGGTGATCCGTGAGAGGGCAGGGCCTGAATGGAGGTCTGGAGGTGAGAAAGCCCGGGCTAACCGGAGACTTAGAGGTCTGCCTTGGCTGGACCACGGAGTGCGAGGGAGACCCATGAGGTAAGAGAGGTCAGGAGATGTAGATTATGAAGGGCCATGTAAATCGTATGCTAAAGGTTTGGTGAAGGGGAGTTAAAGCAGGGGCAGATTTATGTTTTACAAAAATCACTCTGACTGCTGCTGTATAGAAATTAGATGGCTACCCTGGGGGAAAGATGGAAAGCACCAGCTAAGAGACAGCAATGGATTTCTGTTGAAGGAAAAGCATTGCCAAGGGAGAAGGGGGAGGCTTTCTTTTTCAGATTCGTCTCCTCACAGCTTGGGAACGAGATCTAGGAAAGGCACTGCCTGCACAGCATGCACTTACTGGCCACGTGGCAACAGCCTCCTCCTGGGAGGCAGTGCTGACCCGGGGATGAAGGCCGCGTCTTGGCCCTGTGTGCCCAGGGACACTTCCCCGCACCCCTCTGAGCCTCTCTGCCTCCTCTGGATAAGTCACACTCCACCTGCCTCAGCCAGGCAGGGGAGAAGGGGGAGACCCAGGGTGTTGCTGTAAGAAGATGGTAAAATCTCTTTACATTTAAAACGTAGGCACACAATTTAATGGGATGAGTGGCGAGCCAGGGGAGGCAGTTTTGCACCCCACCTCCTTCAGCCTTTTGTTTCCTGTGTTGGACTGCAGAGGCCGTTGTCTGCTGTCCGACAAGGCCCCTGCAGAGCTGGCCTGGAGAACTGACTCTAAGAGGACCCAGCGGGTAGCTAGCGCAGACAGCTCCATCCAGCATCCCAGGCTGCCATCGCAGTGTCACCCCATTAGGGCCCCTGACTCCTGCACACCTGTCCTCTTGTTCCAGGGGAGCCTTCTGGCCCCTGCCGGTGAGAAGTGCCCCTGAGCCGGTTCGGCATAAAAGAGAACACTCATTAGGGCCTGTCTTCTCAGCTTCCCTGGCTGAGAAAGGCTCTCACCCCGTTCCATTTTCTCTCTCACACCCCTGAAGGTGTTTTTCCTCCTCTCTCCTTCACTCTTCCTCCCTGTAATACCCATTAGCTTCAGTCTTTCACCATCCAGGTTAATGCTTGGAGGAAAAGATGAGGGTCAGGCATCATTTTTCATGGGATTGTTCTCCAGTGCACTTGGGCCTGAAATACAAAATGGGCCCATTTCAGGATAGAAAGGTTTATTTTTCTTCCTTCACAGTGGCTTAGGATAGAGCGGACTGGGCCGGGAAGAGACTTCATCCTGCCACCAAGAAACTGCCTTGCCATTCAGAAGCTTCATTGTATTCACACCAGGTCTCCCAGTACAAAATGATCTTTCAGTATGCATCCAGCAGGACTGCTTTGCCAGCCTGTTGTCACTCAGGATTATTAAAAGAAACGGCATGCTTCACTCCTGCCCAGAGTGAAATGGACAGCCATTAGTCTGTGGTCTGAAATGAGTCTCGATTAAAATGCAGATTTATTTTTGCTTAGTCACTTGGCAACCATTGGACGTTTGGGTATATATTCATTAAGGTTGGTTCAAAGCTTGAGACCATTCAAAACATGTAATTCACATCTTTAATTCCCTCTAAGAATATTATTTTTAAAACCCAGCTCTATTAAACTCTGCGTTTACTGTAAAATTAAGTTTTATATTATTTAATATAAAAGTCTTTATTAATTTTGCAGAGGAAAGACTTTAGTGTCCCCATGTCTTTCCACTCCTATTGCTGCTATGCTGGTCCAACCACACCAGCTTTCCTCTGACTTTTAGGCCTGAACCTCATCCTGCTTGCTCCACCCTCCAATCCAGGCTCTAGAATGATGTTCTTAAAATTCAAAACTTTCCATCACTTTCCAACTTAACTCCCTTTAATTTGCTACCAAGGATATACCAAATGCCTTCATGCCCTGACGGGCTCTTCATGACCCGACACCTCCCTTCCCTGCCTGGCCTCGTCTCTCACCCGGCTCTGCCTCCCTTTCTGTCATCTTCAACGCTGACCTCTGGACCTTCGCTCGTGCTGCTCTCTCTGCCTGGAATCCTCCTCCTTCCCCACCTTTAGGGTTTATCTTCCAGGTCTGAGACTGAATGGCACTTGCAACTTCCCTGGCACTTTGCAACAGTAAAGAATCTGCCTGCAATGCAGGAGAATCTGGGTCAGGAAGATCCTTTGGAGAAGAGAATGGCCATCCACTCCAGTATTCTTGCCTGGAGATTCCCATGAGCAGAGGAGACTGGTGGGCTACAGTCCATGGGGTCGCAAAGAGTCAACGTGACCGAAAGACTAACACTTTCACTTGTTTTGCTTCCTCAGCAAGGTCTCCCCTGACCTTCTAGATGAAGTTCAAGTCTCCAGGTATATGGCTGCCTGGCACCCTGGGCTTCTTTCCTCCCAACACTCAGTTATAAATCCTTATTCAACAGGCCTTTGAGTGCAGCAAGGGTGGGGACCAGCTCTGTCTCTGTTACTGCTATATCCTGGGTACTTAGCACAGCCTAGAACATGGAGATAATCAATAATCACTACCTGGTTTGATAGGGCTTTGGGGAGATTTAGCAGCTCCTTTTTCCAACATAAATGTGAGCTATGCTGTCTTTCCTTACTCCAGGAGCCACTGGAATTGAAGACCGGCTGCAGGAAGGTGTTCCAGACACCATCGCTGCTCTCCGCGAGGCTGGGATCCAGCTGTGGGTCTTGACTGGAGATAAGCAGGAGACAGCAGTCAACATTGCCTATGCCTGCAGACTCTTAGACCAAACGGACACTGTTTACTCCATTAACACAGAAAGTCAGGTGAGGCCAAAGTAGAGCCCAGATGTCTGAGTGCAGAGCGGCACCTAGGCCAACAGGAGACAGGATTACGGGTACACAGGGGAAGCACCACCCCAAATCTTGGCCCTCAGGCAGTCCTGGTCCTCTGCTTCATCCCCACACATGGGTGACTGGTCTATTTATATTATATCTAGCAAAACATAGCAAGGTGTGGCTCTCACAAATTCCACACTTCACCCAGTCTCCCCATTCCATATATGAGAAACAGAGGAGCTGAGTCATCTCCCCAGGGCCACCTGGTACTTTCTTATAAACAGACTAAGTCTAGAATGCCCTTCTCTGGTCAGGCCAGTGCTATTTGCATTGTTCCAGACGGTCTGCTCACAGAAGCTCAGTTGTTAGTTTCTTATACTTTGGATTAACTCATTCATTGAAAAACCCTAACTAAATTAACATGGTCATGAGTTTCAAATTTAAGCTCCAATCTGTAATATCAAACTGGTTGCCACAGAATGAAATTTTAAGAGAGTCATACATAAAACCAGTATGCTTTGATGGGATGGGAGAGAGAGAAACATAAGTCAAGTTCAAAAACTGCAATTTTCAACTTTAATAGGTTATGAGTGGCAGGGAAAAATGTTTGGAGAAAGTGGGCTGTATAAAGTCTAAAGAAGCATATTTATTTTTTATTTTTTTTATTGGTTTTGCCATACAATTACATGATATCGCCATGGGTGTACATATGCTCCCCCTCCAGAACCCCCCTCCCTCCTCCCTCCCCCCGGGAAATCTCAGTGCAGGAGCCCCGAGCATCAATCCTGGGCTGGCGATTGATTTCACATATGATAACTAACATGTTTCAATGCCATTCTCCCATATCATCTCACCCTTGCCCTCATCCACAGAGTCCACGAGTCTGTTCTATACGTCTGCGTACCTTTTGCTGTCTCGC
The DNA here is from genome assembly GCA_007570785.1 of Antilocapra americana. NCBI lineage: Eukaryota > Metazoa > Chordata > Mammalia > Artiodactyla > Antilocapridae > Antilocapra > Antilocapra americana. The sequence goes on from ML660765.1 coordinate 35,350,594, forward strand.
ATGCTGAGTTCTCGTTACCATCTTTCTAAATTCCATATATATGTGTTAGTATACTGTATTTTTGTTTTTCCTTCTGGCTTACTTCACTCTGGATAATGGGCTCCAGTTCCGTCAACCTGAGTAGAACTGATTCAAGTGAATTTTTTTTTGAATGCTGAGTAATATTCCATTGTGTATGTTAACCACTGCTTTCTTATCCATTCGTCAGTTGATGGGCATCTAGGTTGCTTCCATGTCCTGGCTATTGTAAACAATGCGGCGATGAACATTGAGGTACACGTGGCTCTTTCAATTCTGGTTTCCTCGGTGTATATGCCCAGCAGTGGGATTGCTGGGTCATATGGCAGGTCTATTTGCAGTTTTTTAAGGAATCTCCACACTGTTTTCCATAGTGGCTGTACTAGTTTGCATTCCCACCAACAGTGTAAGAGGGTTCCCTTTTCTCCACATCCTCTCCAGCATTTATTGCTTGTAGATTTTTGGATGGCAGCCATTCTGACTGGTGTAAAGTGGTACCTCATTGTGAGTTTGATTTGCATTTCTCTGATAATGAGTGATGTTGAGCATCTTTTCATGTATTTGTTAGCCATTTTTATCTCTTCTTTGGAGAAATGTCTGTTACGTTCTTTGTCCCACTTTTTGATTGGGTCGTTTATTTTTCTAGAATGGAGCTGCAGGAGTTGTTTGTATATTTTTGAGATTAATTGTTTGTCCGTTGCTTCATTGGCTATTATTTTCTCCCATTCTGAAGGCTGTCTTTTCACCTTGCTTATAGTTTCCTTTGTTGTGCAGAAGCTTTTAATTTTAATTAGGTCCCATTTGTTTATTCGTGCTTTTATTTCCAGTATTCTGGGAGGTGGGTCATGGAGGATCCCACTTTGGTTTATGTCAGAGAGGGTTTTGCCTATGTTATCCTCTAGGAGTTTTATAATTTCTGGTCTTGTGCTTAGACCTTTGATCCATTTTGAGTTTATCTTTGTGTATGGTGTTAGAAAGTGTTCTAGTTTCATTCTTTTACAAGTGGCTGTCCAGTTTTCCCAGCACCACTTGTTAAAGAGGTTGTCTTTTCTCCATTGTATATTCTTGCCTCCTTTGTCAAAGATAAGGTGTCCATAGATGCGTGGATTTATCACTGGGCTTTCTATTTTGTTCCATTGATCTATATTTCTGTCTTTGTGCCAGTACCATACTGTCTTAATGACTGTGGATTTGTAGTATAGCTTAAAGTCAGGTAGGTTGATTCCTCCAGTTCCATTCTTCTTTTTCAAGATTGCTTTGGCTATACGAGGTATTTTTGTATTTCCATACAAATTGTGAAATTATTTGTTCTAATTCTCTGAAAAAGACCTCTGGTAGCTTGATAGGAATTGCATTGAATCTATAGATTGCTTTGGGTAGTATACTCATTTTCACTATATTGATTCTTCCAATCCACGAACACGGCACATTTCTCCATCTGTTTGTGTCCTCTTTGATTTCTTTCATCAGTGTTTTATAGTTTTCTATATACAAGTCTTTTGTTTCTTTAGGTAGAAATACTCCTAAGTATTTTATTCTTTTTGTTTCGATGGTGAATGGAATTGTTTCCTTAATTTCTCTTTCTGTTTTCTCATTGTTAGTGTATAGGAATGCCAGGGATTTCTGTGTGTTGATTTTGTATCCTGAAACTTTACTATAGTCACTGATTAGCTCTAGTAATTTTCTAGTAGAGTCTTTAGGGTTTTCTATGTAGAGGATCATGTCATCTGCAAACAGAGAGAGTTTTACTTCTTCTTTTCCAATCTGGATTCCTTTGATTTCTTTATCTGCTCTGATTGCTGTGGCCAAGACTTCCAAAACTATCTTGAATAGTAGTGGTGAGAGTGGGCACCCTTGTCTTGTTCCTGACTTTAGGGGGAATGCTTCCAGTTTTTCACCATTGAGGATAATGTTTGCTGTGGGTTTGTCATATATAGCTTTTATTATGTTGAGGTATGTTCCTTCTATTCCTGCTTTTTGGAGGGTTTTTATCATAAATGGATGTTGAATTTTGTCAAAGGCTTTCTCTGCATCTATTGAGATGATCATGTGGTTTTTATTTTTCAATTTGTTAATGTGGTGTATTACATTGATTGATTTGCGAATATTGAAGAATCCTTGCATCCCTGGGATAAAGCCTACTTGATCAGGATATATGATCTTTTTAATGTGTTGTTGGATTCTATTTGCTAGAATTTTGTTAAGGATTTTTGCATCTATGTTCATCAGTGATATTGGCCTGTAGTTTTCTTTTTTTGTGGCATCTTTGTCGGGTTTTGGAATTAGGGTGATGGTGGCCTCGTAGAATGAGTTTGGAAGTTTACCTTCCTCTGCAATTTTCTGGAAGAGTTTGAGTAGAATAGGTGTTAGCTCTTCTCTAAATTTTTGGTAGAATTCAGCTGTGAAGCCATCTGGTCCTGGGCTTTTGTTTTTTGGAAGATTTCTGATTACGGTTTCAATTTCCGCGCTTGTGATGGGTCTATTAATATTATCTATCTCTTCCTGGTTTAGTCTTGGAAAGTTGTACTTTTCTAGGAGTTTGTCCATTTCATCCAGGTTGTCCAGTTTATTTGCATATAGTTGCTGATAATAGTCTCTTATGATCCTTTGTATTTCTGTGTTTTCTGTTGTGATCTCTCCGTTTTCATTTCTAATTCTGTTGATTTGGTTCTTCTCCCTTTGTTTCTTGATGAGTCTGGCTAATGGTTTGTCAATTTTATTTATCTTTTCAAAGAACCAGCTTTTGGCTTGGTTGATTTTTTCTATGGTCTCTTTTGTTTCCTTTTCATTTATTTCTGCCCTGATCTTTAAGATTTCTTTCCTTCTACTAGACCTGGGCTTCTGCATCTCTTCTATTTCTAGTTGCTTTAGGTGTAAAGTAAGGTTATTTATTTGACTTTTTTCTTGTTTCCTGAGGTGAGCTTGTATTGCTATAAACTTTCCTCTTAGCACTGCTTTTACTGTATCCCATAGGATTTGGGTTGTTGTGTTTTCATTTTCATTCATTTCTATGCATAACTGAATTTCTTTTTTGATTTCTTCTGTGATTTGTTGGTTATTCAGCAGTATGTTGTTGAGCCTCCATATGTTGGAAGTTTTGAATGGTTTTCTCCTGTAATTGATATCTAATCTCACTGCATTGTGGTCAGAAAAGATGCTTGGAATAATTTCAATATTTTTGAATTTACCAAGGCTAGATTTATGGCCCAGGATGTGATCTATCCTGGAGAATGTCCCGTGTGCGCTTGTTTTGGGGTGGAATGACCTATAGATATCAATTAGGTCTAGTTGGTCTATTGTATCATTTAAAGTTTGAGTTTCTTTGTTACTTTTCTGTTTAGTTGATCTATCCATTGGTGTGAGTGGTGTATTAAAGTCTCCCACTATTATTGTGTTGTTGTTAATTTCCCCTTTAATACTTGTAACCATTTGCCTTACATATTGTGGTGCTCCTAATTTGGGTGAAAGAAGCATATTTAAAGTTGCAATGATTTTTCTGTTTAGGAGGAAAAAACCTATTTTCATGATGTAAACTGAAGAAAGTAAAATTTCAGTATCTCCTTGGCTGATGAATATGGGAAGTAGGTGTTGAGTCATTTGCCCCTATCAAAGGGAGCAGTATTGGATTAGATGTGGAGTTGGAACAAGAAAGACCCTGGGTTGTCAGGGTGGTGAGTGGAGGGCACTGGAGACCTAGAACATTCCATGGGGAGAAGGATGGAGAGAGGGAGGCAGATGAGAGATGCGAAGAACAGCACAGAGAGAGAGGCAGAAAAGATGATGGAATCTCACTCCTTCGCTTTTCCTGAGGCTGATCTGGACCCAAAACAGATGCTTACAGGTTTCAATTTGGTTTTCATTCAATGAAGAATCCACATATTTTTTTTTAAAGAAGTGGTGTATCCTAATAAAAAATGCCAGAGACCCTAAAGTGGCCTAAAGATGAATTAGGAAAATCATTTACTTTCTTGTTAGGTGCACAGACTATGCTATGATTAGATGAAACCCCAGTGAATTTTCAAGATGAAAATAATCTCAGGGAAATCTTTGCATTAATATTATGCTTAAGAAAGAAAGTAATTTGCATCTCGCTTGAGTGCTTGATCCCTGTAACAGTGTGGATGTCTGCCTGCCCAACTTGCAATGGCAATTCAATTTGCAACAATCATTTCACTTCCAGGAGGAGGACATCAACAAGTCTTTGAGTCCTCCTGAGGTGGGTGGAGTGATTTTCTGTGGATTCTGTTAAATGCAATGGCTTCCTATAAGAAGCTGACGATGTTTGTTGATTAATTAGCTGAAGTTCCCAAGAACCAGCAGGTCACACCCAAGTTGAGCTCAGTCCCTGTCGACCATTTTAAAGATGCCCATGACCCTCCAAGATGGTACCTGACTGTTGAACACTGCCCACACCCCTGGGCCCACTAAACCTGAAAGATTAGGCTTTCTCATCCTGTTGAAAAAGTAGTGGGTACAGAGATAGCACAGAGTCAACATCACTGACTCAGAGGACATGAGTCTGAGCAAACTCCAGGACATAGCGAAAGACAGAAAGCCTGGCGTGCTGCAGTTCATGGGGTTGCAAAGAGTTGGACATGATTTATGACTGAACAACAACAATAGAGATATGTTAAGACAGAAATGGGGGAAATCTATTCTAAATCTGACTTATTTAAACCCCAGTTTAATGTAATTGCATATTCTGTAGGTATTTTTTCCAATGGTTTTAATCTGTTTGATTCTATATACCTTGATTTAGGACTATTGTTTCTTTGTTATGTATCTTAAAGCTATAAGCAAGTTATGAGACCTTTCGAAGCTTCAGGGTTCTCATCCAGAAAATGAGAGAAGTACCACCCCATCACTGGAAGTGTTGATCTGTCAAGGAATTTTAGAAGGGACTATATAGTATTAGATGTTATTGTTTAGTCGCTCAGCCGCATCCAACTCTTTTGTGACCCCAGGGGCTGTAGCCCACCAGGCTCCTCTGTCCGTGGAATTCTCCAGGCAAGAATAATTGAGTGGTTGCCATTCCCTTCTCCAGAGGATCTTCTCGACCCAGGGATCAAACTTGTATTTCCTGCATTGACAGGCAGATTCTTTACAACCGAGCCACCAGAGGAACCCACAGTGTTGGATAGGAACTAGTAAGAGCAACTATTATTATCACTAACAACATATACTGAAGACTTAATATGGTCCAGACACCATACTTCGCCAAACTTCAGTCTTCTCATCTGTAAGATGGGGAATTAAAAAGTTTTATTTCAGAGGCTATTGGGAGGGTTAAATAAGATCATAGAAGAAAAATAGTTATTAACACAGGATTTGTATAAGTTTACAAATTACCCCTAAACTTAGTATCTGAAAACAGTAGACACTTATTATCCCACAGTGATTATAGGTTAGGAGTCCAGGAGCACTTAGCTGGGTAGCTCTGGTTCAGGGTCTCTGTTGAGGTTGTGGTCAGGGATGTGAGCTCATCTAAAGGCTCAATGGGATGGGTCATTTGGGGATGGGGAGTCCTTCTCCTTCCAAGTTCATGGACATGATTGTGAGTAGGCTTCAGTTCCTCTCCATGGGAGCCTCTCCATTGAGATACTTCACAACATGGCAGCTGGTTTACCCCAGGGTAAGCCATTCAAGAAAGGGAATGGGAGAGTGCCAAAGTGTAGCCACAGTCTTTTGATAGACTGACCTGGGAAGCGACATCCCATCACCTTTGCAAAAGTCTCTCCATTAGAAAGGAAATATTAGTCATAATGACAATCAAGGGTTGGAGATTACACAAAGAAGGACATGACTACCAGGAGGCATAGGGATCACTAAGAACCATCTTAGAGGCTGCCTATACCTGACAGACAGTAAATGTTAAATGAATGGTAACAATTGTGATTATTATATAGACAATTTGAAGGAAGTATATTCAGAGATTTTATTTTGAAGCTTCTATTTCCAATGACTTGTTGCAGTCATATGTTGGAGGAATTTATAGGCATACCTAGTTTTATTGCACTTCACAGATACTATTCTTTTACAAATTGAAGTTTCATGGAATTGAGCAAGTCTGTTGATGCCATCTTTCCAAAACTTTGGGTCTCCATGTCACATTTTAGTAATTCTCACAGTACTTCAAGCTGTTTCATTATTATTATATTTGTCATAGTAATCTGTGATCAGTGATCTTGCTGTTTTAGGGTGTCACGAACTATGCCCGTATAAGGTGGTGAACTTAATAAATGTTGTGTGTGTTCTGAGTCACCATCCAACTGTCCCCCATCTCTCCCTCTCATCAAGCTTCCTTATTCCCTAAGACACAATAGTATTGAAATTAAGCCAGTTAATAACCTTCTAGTGGCCTCCAAGTGTTTAAGGGAGAGGAAAAGTTGTACATCTCTAGCTTTAAACCAAACGCTAAAAATGATTAAGCTTAGTGAGGAAGGCATGAGGAAAGCCAAGACAGACCAAAAACTAGGCCTCTTGTGCCAAACAGTTAGCTAAATTCTGAATGCAAAGGAAAAGTTCTTGAAGGAAATTAAAAGTGCTACTCCGGTGAACACACAAATGATAAGAAAGAGAAACAGCTTTATTGCTGATAAAGAGAAAGTTTTAGTGATCTGGAGAGATCAAGCCAGCCACAACATTGACGTAAGCCAAAGCCTAAGCTAGAGCAAGGCTTTAACTTTCTTCAATTCTATGAAGGCCGAGAGAGGTAAAAAAGCTGCAGAAGAAAAATCTAAATCTAGCAGTGGTTGGTTCTTGAGGTTTAAGAATAGAAGCCATCTTCATGATGTAAAAGTACAAGGTAAAGCAGTGAGTGCTAATGTAGAAGCTGCAGCAAGTTATCCAGACAGTGTAGCTAAGATCATTGATGAAGGTGGCTACACTAAAGAACTGGAGAAGGAAATGGCAACCCACTCCAGCATCCTTGCCTGGAAAATTCCATGGACGAAGGAGCCTGGCAGGCTACAGTCCATGGGGTCACAAAGAGTTGGACACAACCGAGCGACTTCACTCACTCACTCACTCACACTAAAGAACAGATTTTCAATGTAGACAAAACAGTAATATAGTGGGAAAATATGCTGTCTAGGACTCTAGTTGGAGAGAACTCAATGCCTGACTTCAAAGGACAGGCTGACTCTTACTGGAGACTAATGCAGCTCCTGACTTTAAGTTGAAGCCATTGCTCACTTACCATTCCAAAAATGATAGAACCCTTCAGAATTATGTTAGGTCTACCCTACCTGTGCTCTATAAAAGGGATAGCAAAGACTAGATGACAGCACATCTGTGAACAACGTGGTTTACTGAATATTTTAAGCCTACTATTGAGATCTACTGCTCAGGAAAGAAAAAAAAAAGATTCCTTTCAAAATATTACCACTCATTGACAATGCACCTGGTCACCAAGAGCTCTGATGGAGATGTACAGTGATGTTTTTTTCATGCCTGCTGACACAACATTCATTCTGTACAAACCTGTACACTTTTTTAGATGTACTGTTACTGTATGCTTAATAGACTGCAATATAAACATAACTTTTATATGGCCTGGGAAACCAAAAAATTCATGTGACTTATTTTATTACTGGAACCAAGCCCACAGTAACTCCAAGGTATGCCTGTATATGTGTGCTAACCCCATCTTCCAGGAAGGACTACTTTGCTCTCTTTCCCAGAGAAATGCTTCAGGTATAATCACCTACTCCTAAACTACTTCTTGGGTCCTATGCACGCTCTATTGCTTGCAGTGCTGTTTAGCATCCCCTAAAGGAAGGCTCCAGAATAATGAACTGCAGTTCTACTCACTTCAGAAACAATTATTCCAAATGGTTGTAGAAGCTCCTAGATCAGTGGTCTTCAAACTTGTCATTTCAGAACAAACTTCACAATTTTTGCCTAAATCCATATACTACCTGTACTGTTATTTATTTAATAAGTTCATTTAAATAGACTGAAATTTTTTAAATTTCTTTTTAGAAGAATTTTTTAGCAGTACAATAAATGAAATATCATCTCTTGCCACGGATAAAAGAACACTGCTAAATAAAGACCCTGTGAACAAAACAATGCAATTAAAATTGGTATTCCAGCTGACTGCCACAACTTTTCTCTATCTTTATTTAAAAGTGATCTTTATATAAGTGAAAGAGGTATTAAGGATATATTTAGATACAAATCTGTCTTTATCTTTGATACAATCAAAAGTAATGGAGAAGATGAGGAAATAGCTTCTTCCCCATATTTCAAGATAAACATCAGAAAAAATAAGTTTCTTTAAACCAATAAGACTCACACACATGGTCAGTTTCAACCAGTGTTTGTACCAATGCTAAACACACAATGTATTTTTGCAATTACAAAGCCACAAGTTGAATCATAATGATCTGCCGCCACTACTAAATTGGATGACTTGAGACAACTTACTAAAGATTTCAGTTTCGATTTCCTCATCTCTAACCTAAAGTCAATAATACCACCCTACCTACCACACAGGTATGTTCTGAGGAACAAAGGAGAAGGGAAATGACTTATAGGAAATGAAAAGCCCAATACCAGCCTGATACATCGTCATCACTTACCATCTCATCAGTATCATTTCTAAATGATACCATCCCTGTATCGGTCCCCATGTTAGTGAACTATCTTTACTCTCATTCCCAAGCTTGCTCTCTCTTTGGGCCATTAATGTGGTTCCAAATAATTCTTGCTTTGATGTTGTTTGAAATAACCGCAGAGAAATGTCAAAATCAGAGAGTGATTCCCAGCTCATCTCTATGGTAACAGAGTTTTATAACTCTTTCACCAGAGGATAAAGTGAGGTTTTTAACCTATGTTTCCTGTGTTGCTTACTAACACCAACTTGATTATTGTGCTCTTTATACTCTTTATAGGAAACCTGTGACTCCATCCTCAACTTGGCATTGGAAGAGGTAAAGCAATTTCATGGACCTCTGAAGCCAGACGGCAAGCTCTCTGGGTTCCACCAACCTTCAGCAACACCACCGCCCACCTCAGGAGCTGCAACTCCAGATGTTGGACTGGTCATCGATGGGAAGACGCTGAATGCCATTTTCCAGGGAAAACTGGAGGAGAAATTTCTGGAGTTGACCCAGTATTGCCGCTCTGTCCTGTGCTGCCGCTCCACCCCACTGCAGAAGAGCATGTTGGTCAAGCTGGTGCGGGACAGGCTGAAAGTCATGACCCTTTCCATAGGTACCTGGCATGTAGAGATGGGAGAGGGGGAGGGGGCTGGGCAAGGCCACTCGGACATGACATCTGGACCAGAGCCGGGAGGCCAGGTGTCACAGTCAGGGTGCCCAGGCTGCGGGCACTGTCCAAGCGAGGCAAGACATGACAGCCGGCAGTGGAAACAGAGGCTAAGCAGAGTGGGAGCACGAACCCAAGTTCTCTGCTAAGGAAATGTCAGGACTTGGATGGAGGCCAAAGCCAAGGTCAGAAAATCCAGGTAGATCAGTGTACACTCAGGCTCCCTCAGTTCTGGGATGCAGACCATGTCCCTTTCAATACTTAATACATGGCCTAATACCCTGCACCTCAGGTGTCTGTGGACTTGATATTCTGCTGAGTGTTGATGGCTAGTGGGGAGATTTTAAAAGTGGAGCCTGCCCTACATTTAACATTGTATATTCATTTCTAAATACAAGACTCCACATAAAGCATACCCTCAATTAATGATGGCTTGTAGATTGATGAAACATTCCTATAGGAGATTAAATTTTAGTCATGGTTGAAGCAGAGAAATTAAAACTGCCCTTACTTCAAACCTTCCAGAAACATCCAAACCTGGATTATAAGAATCTTTACGATCTGGATTCCATTACCTCTCCAGCCACCTCCCCGCCTCAACATTCAGCACTCTGTGTTCCAGCGTGGGAAGCTGCTTACCATCCTCCAGGATCCCCCCTCTCTCTCACCTCCTGGCCTTTGCTCAAGACATTTCCTCTGTAAAACCTCCTCTAAGCACACCAGTGTTCCTTTGCTGTACACTCTGCTGGCTCCACAGCACTCTTATGACTTGGTGATGGGCTGCCCAGGAGACCAGGAGCTCCTTGAAAGGAGGGACAATGTCAGTCTTACTTAATTCCATCTTGTACTCACTCAGTGCATACCAAGCACGTGGTAAACGTTGCTTTCATTTAGGGACATCCTTACAAATGGTTCAGGTTTTCTTCCTCTTACACAGATATGGAAAGAAATTTTCTTTCCTGGCATTTCAAATAAGACACCTACTTTATATTGCTGTTGTTTTGTTTTTCGCGGGGTAGGGGGTTGGTTTTTGTTTTTTTTCCCTCTTGGTGTTCAGGTAAAAGCAGTTCAAAACCAGGGGGACAAAAAAAGGAGCGGATAGGCAGAAAAAATACAGGGAACAGAGTTTTACCAACTGTATCCCAATTTTATCCCCTAAATTGTCCTCTTCAAAGCTTCAGACACATTTAAGGCAATAGCCCAAGATCAACTCCCAGAGGCAAAGGGCTGGCTTCAGTGCCACCACAGCAGAAACAAAACCAGCAGGGCGAAAAATAGGATTCCACACCTCTGCTTCCCCTGGCTTGCCAACAGAAGAGGTGAAAGGGTAGGTTTGTTCTGCCACGGGAAGGATGAAAACTATGCACTGCTATGTATGCTAGCAAGGAAAAAATTGTTAGAAGAGTAACAGCTGGTTACAATGACAACATTTTTAAGATTAATAAATTTTGTTGCCAGACAATTAGGAGAAAATTCTCTCCCCCAATTGCATATTGTTTATAATATCATATATTTCACATTATTATGAGAACCTACTGGAAAAACAGGTGGGGCCAGGAGAGAAAGGAAGTTATTTCAGTCTACAAATTGTGGCCCTCAGGCTGAGTCCAGCCCACTGCATATTTCTGTAGAGATGCTAAGAATGGATTTTGTGTTTTTACTGGTAAAATGCATAAAAATCTATTTGTCATTCAGAAAGAACAGTTGTTCAACATTGCATCTTGGCCCAAAAAGCCTAAAATATTTATTATTTGGCCCTTTACAGAAAAAGTTTGCTTAACTGTAATCTGAAGGATAAGGCATTGGAAAAAGCCAGGCTTGTGAAAAAGATCTGTTTATAGAACTGTGCTGTCCAAAATGGTTGCCACCTGCTATATGCGGCTATTTAACGTTACACTTCAAATGAAATAGAAATTCACCAGCCACATTTCAGTGTTCATAAGAGGGTAATGGTTTTCAAATTGGAGAGTAAAGAACAGGACATTTCTATCACACAAAACTCCATTTGACAATCCATGCCATGAAAGGCGGCGTGTGTGTATGTATTTGTTGAACAATAAAAGAAAAGTAGGGTTTCTTATCCAAAGAAGAAAAGACATTTCTTAGGCTAAGTGACCATAGCAATGGCTTTTCCAGAGGACTATTCAAAGCAACATTAAAAGGAGTCAATTCTGTGCCAATGGAGACAATTGAGAGCCACTTATATAAATCTTCTCATTGTCTCAGAGCAGTTGGACCAGGATCTCATGACTGCTCTCCTTTCAGGTGATGGAGCAAATGATGTAAGCATGATTCAAGCTGCTGATATTGGGATTGGCATATCTGGACAGGAAGGCATGCAGGTATCATTTGCTTCAACTCTTCTTGTTACTTTCTTACTCTCCTTCATCCTTACTGGTGAATTAGGGAATTCCCCCTCAGTGTTGGAGGAACTCCTAAAGAGCTTTGCAGAATTATCATCTGAGAGGCAAGGGGCTTCCCTGCCTATACATAAGCTCTATCATCACATCCCTACTGGCCAGTCCTTCAGAATAGAGATCAAAAGATGCTTGGCTTTTAACACTCAACACTCAGCTGAATAGACCTGTATTCTAAAGCCAAATAGTACCCAGCCATTCAGGGAAAACTTAGTTTCCCCCTGACTCCATGCTTCCTCCCTGCAGCCCCTACCCACATCAAGGTTGCAACACCGTTTGTGAGCAACTGGAAAACAATTTTCAATTTTGCCATTTTGATTGTGATGGCTAGATGGAGCTACACATTGCTTGTACCAAAATTACTCAAAATTCAGCCTGGAACAAGCATATTAACTTGAGCTGCTATGTTCCCCATTAAGACAGACTCCACTTTGTAGTTCTGAACCGTTAACAACTCTGTTCCCACCACCAGCGCAGACGTTAGGTGTTACCTAAATTTGTTGGTGAGGAGGAACAAACACTGTCACTTTCTGAGTGTCTATCTTAGGCCAGCACTCTATTTGCACTTCACATCTATTATCTCAGCAGTCACTACCACCCTGTGTGTTAGGGATTGTTATTCCACTTTTTTTCTGATGAGGAAACTGAGGCTGAGAGAGGTTAAACACCTTGACCAAGACCAGGATTTATAACCAGGCATGTCCAAACCTCCTACTCCAAAACGTAATACGAACTGGGCCTAGTTCTGAGTCATCCCAAGAGCAGAAAACACATTTTGGCTCTGCAGGAAGAAACAGCTATCCAACCAGCAGCTCCACCTGAGACTGGAGTGGAAGGCCTTGCCGGGAGGTGGTCAAGGTATTAAGAGGTTTGAGGAGAATTTGCACGGAAGCCCCGAGTCTGTGGTCAACCATCACATGCCTAGCATGGTGTTCAACACACCCTGGTCCACAGTAAATGCTTGTTGGAGAAGTGGAAGGAGGGGAAGGGCCAGACCAGACCACTGGTCCCATCTGACCACCCTCCTTGGATTCTAGTAAGATCCGGATTTCTCAGAGGAGGGAGGGGTTGTCAGAGTCCAAAAAGTCACCCAGGGGTGCTGTCTGTGTCAAAGGGACTTTCAGACCTTACCTACTGCAGACCTTAGAACAGAGCACCACCCTCAGGGGAGCCTGTTTGGTCCAGTAGCAGCCGTGGATGGAAGCTGATATGTCTGCTTTGCCTCTCAGGCTGTCATGTCCAGCGACTTTGCCATCTCCCGCTTCAGACACCTCAAGAAGCTGCTGCTCGTGCATGGCCACTGGTGTTACTCGCGCCTGGCCAGGATGGTGGTGTACTACTTCTACAAGAACGTAGTAAGTAGCCCGGCTGCAACCTGCCTCCCACCCAGGCAGACAGAGCATCTCAGCATAAGGGAATGAGTCAGGCTGACCTGGATTTTCAATCCTGCAACTGTCCCTTACCAGCTCAATGACCTTGTACCTATGAAGTCGCTCAGTTGTGTTCAACTCTTTGCAACCCCATGGACTGAGGCCTACTGGGTTCCTCCATCCATGGGATTTTCCAGGCAAGAGTATTGGAATGGGTTGCCATTTCCTTCTCCCAGAGATGTTCCTCACCCAGGGATCAAACCTAGGTCTCTCGCATTGCAAGTAGGCACTTTACCGTCTGAGGCACCAGGGAACCTTGGGCAAGACACTTCAGTTCCCTGGGCCTCAATTTCTTCTTTGATAAAATGGGGCTAGTAGTATTCAGTGAGGTTATTGTGAAGACTAGCAATGCTGTCCAAGAAGCACCTGGCACATAGGCAGTACTGTGAGTAGTTCCAAGCATGGACTCTGGAGTCAGATCAGATTTGGTTCAAATAAAGGTTCCTGTATTTGGTAATGGCTTCATACCCTCGTTTCCCCGTCTGAAAGAAATGGGGATGGTGCTAGTAGTTTTTGCATATGCTTGCTATGAAGATGAGATGACAGCTTGTGTAGAAAGTGACTGGCATGTAGTGATCACCCTCTAAAATTAGCCACTCTTTTTTATCATTGGTGCTGTTGTAACTCTCAAAGGGACTCCATAACTGAGCTTTGTTTTCTGACTGCAAGGAGGAAGGATTTGAAGATCAGCTAGTGTGTCTTATAGCTTAGGTTTCCTCCCCAGATAGAGACAGACCAATGCAAGAGCCCCATTCTGCCTCTTGGGAGAGTGAAGAGAAAGGTTTAGGACTGGAATCCTGGGCTTCCACCCAAGACCCTACATATCACTCCAGCATTGCCAGCCTTCCCAGCCAGGACTTGTAATTTCCTTAGTGGTCCAGTGATTAAAACTCTGCACTTCCAATGCAGAGGGCATGGATTCAATCCCTGATCAAGGAACTGAGATCCCACGTCCTGAGCAGACAGCCAAAAATAATTTTTTTAAATATCTATTTGAAAAAATACTTAGAGTACAGTGAGCCTCTGGGTTTTAGTCTGGCCTGACTCTAATATGCTGTGTGAACTTGAAAGAGTTACTTAACTTCTCTGAGTCTTGATTCCCTCATCAATAACATGGAGAGACTAGAACTCTCTCTGTCCTCAGAGAGCATTAGCTTTATCATCAGAGCTCTGGGTAGCATGTAGCACTATATAGTCATTATGAGCTATTATTGTTTCTCTAAAAAACGTGTATTTCTGTCTTGTTGATAAAGGCCCAAAGCAGGCACATACCAACTGAGGTATTAAAACTGTCAGAGGTTGCTGTTTGCAAAGCACTTGGTTAACAATGGGCATAGGAAAAAGTCAGAGCACTGCCTTACTAAGGAGGGAACAGGGCCTGGGTTTCCCATTATCCAGTTCAGGGACCTTTAAGTAATCCCCAGGAAACTCCAAATAGAATCCTGTTTGCATAAGGACAAGGGGAGGATTAAGACCAGAGTGATGGAAGGGAAACATATCAGGCCAATAGAAATTACAAAATGGCATGTATCTGTTCTCCCAGGCCTGCTTTCAGGCACCATCATAGTTACCCTGACTTGGGAATAAGCATTTCTGTTCAGGGTTCAATGTATATGTAAATAAGCAGCTTGACAACTAATAATGTAAATTTGAGAAACTGGATGGCACCATGATTTCAGCAAGTCTATGCAAACAAGTCTCTATCTGACTTGAAAGACTGCTTATTTAGAATTTAAAATGCCCCATTTAATGTTTTTTTTCCTTGTCTCCAAAAGAATCATTCTTTTGAATAAGCACAACTTCTCTGCATTAAATTTGTGAAATAGAAAAGGAAACGTTTCCAGCCAGCCATGCTTTCAAAGCTTAAATGATATTTATTTCCAGCCCGATGCCGTGCTCAAAATTTTAATACCAATGCCATATTATCTCTCCTTTGCAATTAGAGGGTGGAGAACTATGACTTCCACATCCGAAACCAATTTCAGAGGGGATTAAAAATCCCTGCCTGCTCTGAAATGTGAACAATGAATTAATTATGCACTGTAGCTTCTTGGGAGGAAAAGCAGGCACCCAATCTCAGCCATGCCATCTGCCATCATGGAGTTCAGCACTCTCCCCTCAGGGTGCAGAGATTCCAGCCAGGCAGAGCAAGTAGAAACAAGTAAGGTCCTAACATGACCTGTGGGGGAAGGAAACAATTTCATGTGCAAACTCCAGGATGGGTGTTAGGACAATAGAACCACCAAGATGTAAGTCGTTTATTCAGATAATTATTGAACAGCTGCTGTGTCGGGAACAGTATCAGGCATTGGATATGGAGCAGACATCTAGACAGACATGCTCCCTGCTCTCATGAGGTGTATGGTCTAAATCGGGGTTCAGCAAACTTCTTCTGCAAAGGGTCTGATAATCAATAGTTTCTGCTCTGTGCACGTACAGCCTCTGGCACTCTGTTGCACCAACTCAGCTCTACTCTAGCCTCTATGGACAATATACAAATGAACCGCTGTGGCTGTGTCCCAGTAAAACTTTATTTATGGCTGGACTTGATGTGCAGAATGTAGATTGTCACCTTCTGGTTTCAATAAATCTCAAAATGTGGTTCTTGGATCAGCAGCATTAGCATCACATCAATGTTTGTTGGAAATGGGATCCTTGGGCTGGATACCAGGCCCATTACCTTGGAATCTGCATTGTCAGAAAGATCCCTGGGTGATCCATATGAAGCTTAAAGCTTGACAAGCACTGGGACAGGGGAAAAGAAATGAAAACTTTTAAAACATATTCTTGGTGCATCTCCCCTAGAGGAAGATCAGGGTGCCATGAACATACTGCCAGAAGACTCTAACCTAATCAATCCAGAAGAAAATAGCATTTACACTATTGCCTGAAAGACAAGATTCAACTCTTGAGTTACTCCATTCCCCGACCAAGGAGGAGACGTTTGACAACCTGAGTCCTTACAGGAAATATTTCGGGAAGTTTACTCATTATTTTATAACATATGTTATATCTAATTCCCAAACCAAGTGTAAGTGACTTACAGTAAAAAACACAAGGCAGTAAGGAAGTTATAAAGGAAGTATAAGGGCGTAGATCAGGAACCATAAAGGGGGGAGTTTGCTCACACCTGTAACCTGGGATAAGATGCCAAGTATTCTTTTAAACACATGTTCAAATTGTGTCTTACATTCAACAGACATGAACGACTCTGTCAGACTGCTTTTTTAAGTTTCTAAAACTGACTTTCAATTTTTTACCATGGGCCAGTAACAGACATTCCTGGGTCAACACAGGTCCGTGAACAAAACGGTAGCAGCACCGGTGGGCGGTGCAGATGTGCGTGAGTGCCCAGTCGTGTTGGACTCTCTGTGCCCCATGGACTGTAGCCCCCCAGGCTCCTCTGTCCATGGGGTTTCCCAGTCAAGAATACTGGAGCGGATTGCCATTTCCTACTCCAAGGGATCTTCCCGATCAGGGATCTAACCCATGTCTCCTGCACTGGCAGGTGGATTCTTCACCACTGAGCCACATGGGTGTACTGTACATATGTCGCTAATTGAAAATCCCTGGTGGAGCAGTAAAATGATATGGTGGTAAAAAGTCCAAGACCAAAGGTCAGAAATCTTGTATTTTTTTTAAGACTTAATACAGCTTCAGTTTTTTATATTATTGCTTTTTAATTTTTATTTTAGAGTATAGTTGATTTATAATGTTTATAATTTTAAATTGTGTTTATGAATACAAATTTATGTCGTGTTAGTTTCTGTTGTACAGCAGTGATTCAGACATACATATATCCTACCCACTCCTTCCCAAATTTTCCTGTATGTATATTACTATTGAGCAGAGTTCCCTGTGCTATACAATAGGTCCTTGTTGATTATGGATTTTATATAGAGTGTACACGTTAATCCTAAACTACCCCCACCTTTCCTCTTTGATAACCTTTCATTTGTTTTCAAAATCCATAGGTCTGTTTCTCTTTTGTAAATAAGTTCATTTGAGTCATTTTTTTAGATTCCATATATAAGTGATACTATATGATATTTCTCTTTCTCTCTGACTTTACTTAGTACAAGTATCTCTAGGTCCATGTTGCTGCAAATGGCATTATATCATTGTTTTTATGGCTGAGGAAACATTCCATTATATATATATACACCTCATCTTCTACATCCATTCATCTGTTGATGGACATTTAGGTTGCTTCCGTGTCCTGGCTATTGTAAATAGTGCTGCAATGAGTATTGAGTGCATGTATCTTTTCAAGTTATTTTCTCTGGATGTATACCCAGGAGTTGGATTGCTGGATCATACAGTAGGCTCTATTTTTAGTTTTTTAAGGAACCTCCATACTGTTCCCTATAACAACTGCACTGATTTACATTCTCATCAACAGTGTCGGAGGTTCCCTTTTCTCCACACCTTCTCCAGTGTTCCTTGGTTGTAGACTTTTTGATGATGGCCATTCTGACTGCTATGAAAGTGAAAGTGAAGTCACTCAGTCACTGCTATAAGGTGATACCTTATTATAGTTTTGACTTGCATTTCTCTAATGACTAGTGATATTGCTCATATTTTCCTGTGCTTTTTGACCATCTGTATGTTTTCTTTGGAGAAATGTCTATTTATATCTGCCAATTTTTGACTGGGTGGTTTGTTTGTTTATATTGAACTTCATGTATTTGTATATTTTGGAGATTAATCCCCTGTTGGTTGCTTCCTTTGCAATATTTTCTTCCAGTTCATAGGCTGTCTTTTCGTTTTATGGTTTCCTTTACTGTACGAAAGCCTATAAGTTTGATTAGGTCCCAGTTGTTTAGTTTTGTTTTTATTTCTAGTGCCTTGACCTAAGAAAACATCGGTATGGTTTATGTCAGAAAATGCTTTGCCTATGTTCTCTTCTAGGAGTTTTATGGTGCCATGTTTTATATTTAAGTCTTTAAACCGTTTTGAGTTTATTTTTGTATATGGTACTAGAGAATGTTCTAGTTTCATCCTAGTTTTCCCAGCACCGCTTATTAGAGAGACTGTCTCTCTATTGTATATTCTTGCATTTTTTTGTCATAGATTAAGCATAGGTGTGTGGGTTTATGTTGAGTTATGTTCCTTCTATGCTCACTTTCTGGGGAACTTTTATCATAAATGGGTGTTGAATTTTGTCAAAAGCTTTTCTGCATCTATTGAGATGATCACATGGTTTTTATTCTTTAATTTGTTAATGTGCTATAATGCACTGATTTGCAGATCTTAAAAAATCCTTGCCTCCCTGGAATAAATCCCACTTGATCATGGTGCACAACCCTTTTAATGTGTTGTTGGATTTGGTTTGCTCGTCTTTTGTTGAGGATTTTTGCATCTATGTTCATCAGCGATATTGGCTTGTAATTTGCGTGGGTGGTATCTTTGTCTGACTTTGGTATCAGAGTGATGGTGATCTCATAGAATGAGTTAAGAATGTTCCTTCCTCTGCAATTGTTTGGAACAGGTTCAGAAGGATAGGTGTTAGCTCTTATCTAAATGTTTGCTAGGGTTTGACTGTGAAGCCCTCTAGTCCTGGACTTCTTTTTGAAACTGTGATTTTAAAATTCCCAGCAATTTTATTACTTGTGATTGGTCTGCCCATATTTTATATTTCTTACTGGTTTAGTGTTGGGAGACCATACCTTTCTAAGAATTTGTCCATTTTATTGGCATATAGTTGCTTGTAGTAAGTAGTTTCCTATGATCCTTTGTGTTTCTGTGGTGTCTTTTGTATCCTGTTTCATTTCTAATTTTGATTTGAGCCCTCCCTTTTTTTCTTAAGAGTTTGGCTAAAGATTCATCAATTTTGTTTATCTTTTCAAAGAACAAGCTTTTAGTTTCATTGATCTTTTTAATTGTTTTCATCTATTTCATTATTTCTATGCTAAGATTTCTTTCCTTCTACTATCCTTGGGTTTTGTTTGTTCTTCTTTCTCTAGTTGCTTTAGACATAAAGTTAGGTTGCTTCTTCATGGTTTTTCTTGTTTCCAGAGTTAAGATTGTGTGTGTGTGTGTGTGTGTGTTTGTGCTCAGTCATGTCCAACTCTTTGGGACCCCATGGACTGTGGCCTACCAAGTTCCTCTGTCCGTGGGATTTCCCAAGCAAGAATACTGGAGTGGGTTCCCATTTCCTACTCCCAGGAATGTTACCAACCCAGGGATTGAATCCATGTCTCCTACATTGGTAGGCAGATTACTTACCACTGTGCCCGCTTGGAAGTCCAAGATAAGATTGTATTACTGTAAACTTCCCTCTTAGAGCTGCTTTTGCTACATCCCATTGGATTTGAATCATAGTGTTTTCATTGTCATTTGTCTCTATGTATTTATTTCCTCTTTGATTTCTTCAGTGGTCCACTGGTTGTTTAGCAGCATATTGTTTAGCCTGAACATCTAGGTCTGGACTCCAGCTTTGTTACTTACTAGTCTGTAACCCTAGCCCCACGACTTGACCTCTTTGATGCTGTTTCCTCAACTGTACAATGAGGATAGCAGTGACGGCCTCAGAGGGCTTGTACGTGGATTGAATGGATCAAAACAGAGCCTGGCACCTAGGAAGTGCTTTAGGAGTCTCTGTTTTATTGCTGCCATTGGTATTCTTGTCCTCGTCTGTAGATGGGGCACTTCCAGCCTCAGTATCCTAAGATTCTACCACCTCAAGT
This sequence comes from Antilocapra americana, assembly GCA_007570785.1. Lineage (NCBI taxonomy): Eukaryota > Metazoa > Chordata > Mammalia > Artiodactyla > Antilocapridae > Antilocapra > Antilocapra americana. The sequence goes on from ML660765.1 coordinate 35,370,421, forward strand.
CACAATTCCAGCCCCAACTGGCCAAGGTGTTGTCAGTCACCCCATCTGAGCCATTCAAGCCACCTGTGTGTACATGGAACTAAGAGTGAGTGTCTTTCTCAGCCAGCTGGGGATGGAGAAGCAAGGTAAGGTGCTCAAAGGGCCAAAAAACAAAAACCAAAGCCTCCTATGATTGCTAAACACTAGTATCCAAGGAGACTTTAGCACTTTGATTCTTCTTAAAGCCACCCTGTCAAGGGCATAAATGGTTGATGTTGTTTTGCAGACTCAGAGTCTGCCCATGAAACAGATTGAGCCCTCTCCTTCCCAAATCTCCTCTGAGAAATAATTTCATCAAAAACTCATAGCAGAAAAGCCCTTTCAGCATCATAGGACTAGAGTGGGAAGAGGTGATCTGAAGCCCTGAAGAAGCAGTGGAGGGGAGCCCAGCCTTAGACAGAGAAATGCAAGGTCCAGGGTGTCTAAGAGCACCAGGGTCTCTTTCAGACTCCCCCCTAGTCATCTGGGCAGGAAAGCCAAAGGCTGGGACTTCTTGGATAGAAGAATCTGGGTCAGCATTGTTACTGCATTATGCAAAGCCCTTCCAGAGCTTTGAGGAAGACGCTTTGCAAACTCAGGGGCTAGTTGTGCCACTTCCTAGCTCCAAACATAGGCAAGGGATCAGTGAGTATCTCAGAGCCTCAAATTCCTCAGCTGTAGGTAATGTTAAATATTATTTAATAATACATAATATAGTACTGTTATATTATTAGCAATAACATTATCTTGCTATGTTGTTGGGACAAATTATGTGTTGCATATCTACTAATGTGCTGTGTGCAGACTCAGTCATATCCAACTCTTTATGACCCCATGGATAGTACCTTGCCAGGCTCCTCTGTCCATGGAATTTTCTAGGCAAGAATACTGGAATGAGTTGCCATTTTCTTCTCCAAGGAATCTTCCCAACCCAGGGATTGAACTCCTGTCTCTTTCGTCTCCTGCATTGTCAGGTGGATCCTTTACCACTGCGCCACCTAATGTGCTGTACACTAATATACTGTTACCACACACCCATCACAAATAGAAGCTCAAATAATTGTAGTATTAATAATATGAATGTTAATAATACTAGTAGTAGTATAATAATAATAAAAAACAGCCTCTTAAAAATAACGCTGGCCCAGGAGTTAGGGGATGAGAATACTAGCTTAAACACAAACCTGCCGCATGATTCCTTACATTAAAAACCCTTACATTAAAAACCTCGGCCACATGGAGCTGAGTTCTAGCTCCAACCCCAGGACCAGCTGCTGTCGTGACCTTGGTCAGCTCACCAAACCACATCACAATATGTTAGCCTTCTCCAGTGAGGAGGTCTTGAGCAGAAAGAAAGCATAAAGCAACATTTGAGCATAAGATTTTATTCTTCACCCTCTGAGTTGTGTGACCATTAAGAACGGGTTTAGAGGTCAACCTTCCCATGAAGCCCTCCTCCCACCAGCCATCCTGCCCACGGTCAAGCCTTTCCTCTTACTACACTAATTATAACTACTTACTGCCTTTTGGTTTCATGGGCCATGGTCAATATACCACTATTCCCATCTGAAAGGTGGCAAGATGATGTTCAGAAAGGGTAAACAATTTGTCCGGCCACACAGCTAGTTCCGGCCATGACAGAACTGAGGATTCAAAGCCAGTCCTCCCTGCCTCCCCAAACCACCGTAGTGTACTTTACAAGTTGAGAGAATTCCCTTCAGGTCCTAAAGAAGGTTCGTAGTAATAGTAATAGCAGACTCGAAGGATGAGAATCACCTCTAATCCTTAGACAACCCTGAATGTAACAAGTGAGGGAACTGAAGCTCCAAGTCTGAGCAGTTCCTTAGCTCCTAAGCAGCGCCTGGCGCTGGCTGCCCTCGGGTCCTCGCTCACACGGCCGTGCTCTCTTCCCACAGTGCTATGTCAACTTGCTCTTCTGGTACCAGTTCTTCTGTGGATTCTCTGGCTCCACCATGATTGACTACTGGCAGCTGATCTTCTTCAACCTCTTCTTCACTTCCTTGCCTCCTCTTGTCTTCGGAGTCCTTGATAAAGACATCTCTATGGAAACACTCCTGGCGTTGCCCGAACTGTACAAGAGCGGCCAGAACTCCGAGGTAAGGGGATCGGCCAGGCAGGGGGCCTGGAGGTGACCTTCAGCTGCTCCCTGGAGGTGTCAGAAGGAGTGTGGGGCCAGAAATCCTGTCTTCTGGTCACCACTCTGCCACTTGCCTCCTATGTGACCCAGGAAGTCTGCTCCCTGCTCCCGGCCTGTTTCTCATTTGCTGTTGAAGGGGATGGACCAGACCAGTGGATGTTTTTCTTTTTAGTTATTTCTTAATTAGATCACACATTAATATGGGCCTGTGCTAGTTAAAAGGGAAGAGGGCTTACAGAAAGACTGCACCACTTTTACCTGATCTTTGTAGGCCTTCAACAGAACCCCTAAGGCTTGGTTTGGGAATCCCTGGGGCTAAAAGCCATCAAAATAGTTTCTTAGAAGGCACAGAGGCCACACTGATGCCCTAAATGATTTGGAAAGGTCCTACAACAGGCAGTCTGAGCAGCACAGACAGGCTGGGAAGCTGGATGCAGGAGGCAGAGAGGGAACCTGATGGCCTCAAAGGAGGAGCTCTGGGAAAAGGGATGTCACTATGCATGAGGGTAGCTCTACCCCTCAGATAAGGAGGGCAAAGCCAGATGTGGTGTTTGAGAGCTGGTGATCCTTTGTGGGCAACCAGCGAAGAACCAAGCCCCATACTCACCCAAAGACGGGCGGAGAGCAGCTTAGCAACCCCAGCCCTTCAGGCGAGGGAGATGTGGAGATGACACACGACATCCTGGGCCCTTCTCATTGTCCCCTTCCCATAGGTGAGTTGGCTGCATGATGTATTCCTTGAGTATCTAACATTAAAAGAAGTTAATGTAGCAGAAACATACACTGTAAATGGTTTCACTGTTCCCAGAGAAGGAAGCACAAAATGAGAAAGCTCATCTCTGAAGCCACTGAGCTGTCTCTTGGGAACTTGTGATCCTGGGCTGTGATTGAGAGCCCCCTTTCAGATGCTATTCAGAATCTCTAACCTCACCAAGTTTGTATTAGCACTAGTATCAATGATCATTAACAGCCGAGCCCTTTCTCAGTGCGAAAGCACAGTTGTATTTAGACCTCTTGAAACTCGAAGAAATCTAGCTGGTGTTGTTTCTATCTACTTCCTATGGAAGAAGAAACAATTCTCAAAGCAGGTTAGTGACTTTCCCTAAGGTCACACGGGCCTGGCACTTGACTTGAGGTCCTGTCATTCCCAGGCCTGTGCTCTCGATCATTCCATTGTATTGCCTCTAGGGTAAGAAACATTGTAAGTGTCATGTTGCCTGGCCCAGCCACGCACAAGGAAGTTGCTTACAAGGAACAGAGGCTTGCCTGGATGGTGGTAACTGTCCGTGTGTTCTTTCCTGGCAGTGCTACAACCTGCTGACTTTCTGGATCTCCATGGCGGATGCGTTCTACCAGAGCCTCGTCTGTTTCTTTGTCCCTTACCTGGTAAGTTGTATGGTCCCATGCTAACCATACAAACAGCAGGGTAGAACTGGTGCCGTTACTTTGAAATCCCAGACAAACAGTATCTTTCTGGACACTTGAGAGCAGAGGCTCCAAATAGGAGACCTGCAGACTCCACCCTACCCCGAGTATTCAGAAAGTCAGAATACTTTACTAAAACGTCTTAATTTCTGCCAGTTTGGGAAAAACTAAAAGCTGTTATTACACTGGGTCATGGCAAAATCCCGAGCTGACTCATCACCCTGCTTAGATAGGGCACCTTTCTTTTTGTCATAGTCCCCACCCTGCCCTTTTGTGTCATGCCTAGCCATCTTCACTCACTCATTTACTGCTTCTTACTCTAACATTGAAGGTATTTGAATTTACAACTCTTGATCTGTATTTACATTTGTGCTTCCAAATTCTGATAATAAGGGTTACTACCTTATCTGAAATAAAAACGAGTACAGAGAGCACAGGATACCAGCCCCATCTCAATTCGGCTCCCCAGTGTAAAGAGTGAGAATGTATGTAGCATAGGCTATCTGTATTCTTCCCAGACAGGGAGCTCAGATGTGGAGTAATTTGTGCCAGGAAAACAGTGGTGTCTGCCTAGTCTCTGGATCACATTCTTTTGCAAACAGCAACATGATGGGTGTTGAGGAAGCGAGCCTTTTGTGCTTTCTCTGAATTTCCTGGTTTACAATATCATCCCTATTCAGGCCTCTTCTGCCCTTACTACGTGATCAACAGACTTACCATTTAGGACTATTCCATCTAGGATGATTTGGATTTTTCGCCCTCAGTTCTGGCCTCTGATCTGCCTCTCCTCTCTCTCTTTAAGAGAACAATCCCTCTTACTACAGTCTCGGCTGATTTCTCATCTCTACTCCCACAGTGCCTTGTACTTGCTTCCATTTTAGCATTTACACCCTTAAACTGTACATTTGTCCTGCCTAGTAGACTCTAAACTCCTTGAAAGTGGACACAGGAGCACCTGTAGCAGTTGGCATTGTGCCTGCTCGGCACTCAATTTTCGGTTTACTCATTCTACAAAGCTCTGGGATACGCTTCATGGCTTCCTTTGCAACTGCATTTTGAAGAGTCCAGTCCCATCAACTCACTCCTCCTCCTGTCCGTCCCTGCAGTCAGTTCCACCTGACGGTAGCTGGACACCTTCTCCCCCTTCCTTCCCCTCCCTTACACCTGCCTCACTGATGCTTTACAATCACTTGTCCAAACCGAGGCCTTCAGCCCACGGGCGCAGCTGACAGTGCCTTGTTCTCCTGCTCTGCAGACCTACAAGGACTCCGATATCGACGTCTTTGCCTTTGGGACACCCATCAACACCATCTCCCTTGCCACAATCCTCTTGCACCAGGCAATGGAAATGAAGACCTGGGTAAGTTCCCCCAAGCCCTTTGGGCCTAAAAATTGTGTTCCTCTCCACCAACTGCATTCAGATTTGAGCTGCCTTTCTCCGTATCATTGATCCACTGAATACACACGTGCTGAACTCATACCTGTGGTCCACTTTGATAGGGATAAAGAAGTAGAGAAGATAAAATTGCTGGCCTCAACTTGCTCACCATCTAGTCAGGATGAAAAAACTAAGACATATAATACCGTGAGGCAGTGTATTGCCAAAACAGGTACTTCCGATTTCAAAATTCACCAGTGTTTGCGAGACAAGGAAAACATTTGACTGACCGTACTGGAGGCAACGTCAGGGAGGTATGCTGTCCATTTAATTTGGGGATAAAAGATTAGAAGACTGTCTTCACATCACCATACCTCGAGTATGTCCAAATATCACTTTTTAGTAATCCAAAACAGTCACACTAGCTTTCTTATTAAATTCGACTAGTCAATGATAATTATAAAAAACAGAGCTTAAAAGTACATGCCAGGTACACACCTATATGTTTTTAATGTACTTCCTCACTTAACTTCCCAAATCCCTTTAGATAGGATTTTTTTGTTTGTCTTATTGAGATGATTGACACAGAGCACTGTAAAAGTTTAAGTTGTACAAAATAATGACTTGACATACACAGTTGATCCTTGAACAATTCCGGGTTTAGGAGCAACACCCCTCCACAAAGGGGAAAATCCACGTGTAGCTTTACAGCTGTCCCTCCATATCTGAAATTCCATATCCATGCAACAGTGTATCACGCAGTACTGAAGTATGTATTTAATGGGAAAAAAATCTGTGTATAAGTGAACTTATGCTGTTCAAACCTGTGTTGTTCAAGAGTCAACTGTGCTGCAAAGTGACGGATGTTTACTAAACTTACTGTGGAAATCATTTTGCAACATGTGCAAGTGTTAGGTATCTTTTTTAATTCCTATTTTATAGATACAGAAATGAGTATAAAGAGGTTAAACTTTCCCCAAGCAGTGCAAGACAGAAGCAAGCCTAAACCCTAGCTGGTTGACTCTTGGCCTTTTAACCTCTGTGCCAATAGTGCGACGAGGTAAGATTGATGGGTGCGGGGAGACCACTTTATGGAAAGAACCATCTCAGTTTGGCAAAGAACAAATCTTTCTGAGAGCATTTATGTTATATGTTTAGAAACTTCCCTCAGTAGGCTCAGGTATTCCCAACCTTATACACTGGATCTCTCTCCCTTGCCAGATGTAGAAGTTGATAAAGATTTTCTATAAATTTAAAATGTTTCTTTTTCCTAGTACAGAGAGGGAGACACCCTTACAAAGAGAGATTTTCCTTATAAGTATAAATGTCTCTTATAAAAAGAAAACGTGTCTTCAGTTTTCAGAGCTTCTCATCTGTATGCTTTCTTAAAAACAACCAGCTCAAGGTAATCCTGATGCCAGAGACACATTTTGGAGTGACAGATTCTGCTCCCATGTATATGGCATAGGTTTAAAACTGGTAAAGCTGGACATCACATGCATGAGATTTGTTGTCTGTGTGCTTGAAATATTTCACAGTAATTACATTCTTTTTTAAACAGTAGCACAAGATATTTCACAAGAGGAACTCTCCTCTCCATGACCTTCTTAACCACTAGATATTTTTTTAACCTTTCAAAAATGCCCTGTTAAATAATCAGACCGCAATGTATATGAAGTGAGTAATGATGGGTCATTCAGCCTTCTCAGAGCACTGCATGCTTTAAAACAGAGAACTTGTTCCTTTCACTCACCATTCAGCCCTATTAATCTACCTAATGCATCTCTAGACCAGGTATCCTGGTAGTCAGTGGTGGTTTCTGTTGCTCCCGAGAAAGGAGTCAGCTACTACCATCATTATGAAGACAGTGTTTCCCTTTTTCAAGTGCTTGAGGGACAGTGTCTTTCTTCCATGGGTAGAAATCAAACATGAGGGTTTTTTGGATGCACTGTGCAGGATCATAGTTCCACAAACCTGTGCCACCTGCCCTGGGAGCAGAAAGTCTTAACCACAGGACAGCTAGGGAAGTCTCAAAATCTAACGTGAATTTTAATAGCTGTGTCAGCTTTCATAGTCCTCACCTAAGTGACTGAAAAATGTTACTGTTTTCTTCTCTAGGAACAGGGGCTAGGATATTTCAAAACTTCTCTTCCACGGAAAACAAATGTGTGTGTATATACATTTTAATCTATTATATATATAAACATATACAAACATATACGAAGAGTGTGTGTGTGTGTGACATATACATACACACACACACTCTAAAAGTATGAAAAGGCTGAGAGGATAATTAAAGACCAAAACCTCTGGGAAAGTGGCATTGTAATGAAGTAAGCTATGCCAAAGCCTATGTTTTCTTGAGAGTGTTTGCAACCCTGCCTAAAATGAACTTTTTGGAAGACTTCATTGAACATAATATTCAGAAATTAAAATGCAGGTCCCTGTAGTGACCGTCTAATAAGAGATCACATTACATTAGGGCCCCAAACGTTCTACCTTCAGAGTAAGCGTACACCTACCTGCCCTCCTCTCCCCAGCGGGACTGTAGGGATTGTCCCCACTGTGCTGAACAGATCGAGAAGAGTCAATATAAAGGACTCATCCTGGGAAATGGACCATGTATATGTAACTATATATATATATATCACTGCACTGTACACCTGAAACTGACACAATATTGTAAATCAACTCTATCTCATTATAATTACAAACAGTAGACTTTAAGATATTTGCACTATATAACTGATTGTATTAAGAAATTTAAATAACTCTCAAACGAGTTAAGAAAAAAATTTAAACACACACACAAATGATGAAGTTCAAATGAAACAAGGACTCATCAACACAAGCACATACATTAGTAACAAATATTTAGGTACTGAAATTATTAGAAATAACTCATAGAAAAGATTTGCTTGCCAAAAATGTCTGCAAGAATGTATGGTAAGCCATACAAAGAAACCTACAAGATTTTCTTTCTTTAAAGACCAAGTAAAACTTTTAAATTACAGTTATTGGTTTTTTAATTTCTAAATTTCAATGGCTGGCTTAACTGCAGATTATGCAGAGCTGAAGAGAAAATTAGTGAACTGGTCAAATTATCCAGAACATAAAACTAAAGTAAAATAATGAACATTATGGAAGAGATATATAGAAGATAAGGTGGCTATCTTAAAAGATCTAACGTACATTTGATTAGAGTCTTGGAGGAGAAAGAGAGATCGAGATACTATTTGAAAAGATAGTGACTTGAGAATTTTGCAAAAGTAACAAAAGACATAAAGCCCCAATGTCAAGAAATTTAGCAAAACTCAAGCAAGATAATTTTTTTAATGCCAAGCTTATAAGATAACTATATAACACTCAAGACAAAAATAAAGATCATAAAGCAGCCATATTTTGAGATAAATGTTTCCTTCTAAGGAACAATGGATAATGTTTTGCTAACATCTCAGTAGCAACAGTAGAAGCCAGAAAATAGTGAACGTTGGTCCCTCAGTCATGTCCAACTCTTTGTGACCTCATGGACTGTAGCCCGCCAGGCTCCTCTGTCCATGGAATTCTCCAGGTAAGAAAACTGGAGTGGGTAGCCATTCCCTTCTTTAGGGGACCTTCCCAAACCAGGGATTGAACCCAAGTCTCTCACATTATAGGCATATTCTTTATCATCTAAGCCAACAGGGAAACCTCAAGAATACTAAAGTGGAAGCCGTTCCCTTCTCCAGGGGATCTTCCCAATCCAAGGATTGAACCTAGGTCTCCTGCATTGCATGCAGGTTCTTTACTGTCTGAGTCACCTGGGAAGCATAGAAAACAGTGAAATGCTATATTAAATATAAAGAAAACAACTTCCAAAAAAGATCAAAAATATCTTTTAAGAATGAGGATGAAATAATGAATCAGAAAATATATCAGCAGCAGACTTCTACTAAAGGAAAATTCCAAAGGATGTATAGCCGTCCTCAGTATCCACTGGGGACTGGTTCCAGGACCCAACACAAATACAAGAATCTGTGGATGCTCAAGTGCCATAATCAGTCCTCTGTATCTGTGGATTCAACCAACCATAGATCAGGCAATACTGCAGTATTTTTGAGAAAAATCCACATGTAAATGGATCCACATAGTTCACACCTCTGTTGTTCAAAGATCAACTAAAAGTACAAGGAAAGATACCCCAGTGTTCACTGCAGTGCTATTTACAATACCCAAGACATGGCTATTGTCTTGACTAAATAGACATGTCCAATGAATGTCTGAATAGAGGGATGGATAAAGAAGATGTGGTACATATATACAATGGACTATTAATCAGCCATTAAAAAGTAAAATAATGTCATTTGCAACAACATGGATGGACCTGGAGATTATCACACTAATGGAGTAAGTCAGGCAGAGAAAGACAAATATCATGTGATATCACTCACATGCAGAACCTTTTAAAAATGATACAAATGAACTTATTTATAAAACAGAAACACAGACTTAACAAGTTCATGGTTACCAGGGGGAAAGGGGTAGGTGATAGACTAAAAGTTTTGGATTGACGTGTACACAGTATTATATTTAAAATAGATAACCAACAAGGACCTACTATATAGCACAGGGAACTCTGCTCAATATTCTGTAGTAATCTAAATGGGAAAGAATTTGAAAAAGAATAGATACTTGTATGTGTGTGTGTGTGTGTGTGTGTGTATATATATATATATATATATATATATATATATATCACTCCGCTATACACCTGAAACTAATGCAACATCGTTAATCAATTATACTTTTTTTAAAAAGTTTATATTGAAGTGTAAGGAAATACAGTTCAGATAGAAAACCCGAAATGCAAGAGACAATGAAGGCATAGAAAGTGTCAAGCATGTAAGTAAATCTTAAAGACTATTGACCATATTAAACTGTCATAATGACTTGTGTGATTTACAAAGATGATAGAATTTAAATATACAGTAGCAATAAGATATAAATCATGAGGAAGGTAAACAGAGTTAATTTATTCTAAAGCCCTTGTATAATTTAGGAGGAGGGAAACATATAAACTTTATACTACAGTAAGCTAAGATTGCTTACTGTCACTTATTGAGTAACCACTGAAAGAATAGAAATACATAACTTTAAAACTAGTAGAGCTAGAAATGAAATTATATGAAATCATCAGTAAGTTTTCAAGAGGATAGGAATTAGAAGAAGCATAAAAGAGGCAGGACAAAATGAGATCAGACTACAGAAGACTGCGCTGCTTCAGAAATGAGTAACTGACGGCCACATGTGGAAAAGACTGACTCATCACACACGCATAACATTAAGGGAAAAAGGCAAAAGTCACACAAAATATAACTAACTTTTTTAAGACTAGCATGAAAATTATCACAAAAGTCAAGGTGATTTAGGGGTGTCTGGGGTAACTGTGTTCAAATTCTAGGTGGTCACAACATAGGTATTTACTTTATAATAAGCCATTAAATGGCACACTTTTCAAAACGGTTTATATGTATGTTGCATTTCCAAAAAAGAAAAGTTTAAAACAGAGTTAAAGTAGCATGAGTGCATTTTCCCCTAGCCTAAACTTCCCCTCAGCGGTGTTTCTTTCCTTCCACAGACCATCATCCATGGGCTCGTTCTCACAGGCAGCTTCCTGATGTACTTCGTGGTGTCCCTTGTGTACAATGCCATCTGTGTCACCTGCAACAGCCCCACCAGTCCCTACTGGGTGACGGAAGGCCAGCTCTCAGACCCCACTTTCTACCTTGTCTGTGTCCTCACACCGGCCGTGGCTCTTCTCCCAAGGTTTGAGCAGGGGGTGCTGTTTCCTTCCTAGAACCACCACTCTCCTCCATCAGCCATTCTCATAGCCTAAGAGTCAGGAGTTTGACCCCAGCTGGGATGCTTGAGGCTCCTGTTCCAAAGGGAGGGAGCTAGGACAGAAAGAACAATAAACTTGAAAGCAAATAGCATGGAATCTGGTCCCAGGTCAGCCACAGAGCAGCAGAGTCACCGAACCTGGCATGGCCTCTGTTATGACACCTGTAAAATGAGAGTACTAATTTCTCCCCTCCTGCCGTACAAATCTTGTTGTGTATAAAGAATCATTTTGAAAAGCTCTTGTAGTCCTTTATTCATCAGCCCAGGAGTCTCACTTTCAAATGCCTTCAGGGACAGTTAAGCAACTGCAGCAAGCCAGGTGAAGTACAGGTATTGAGGAAGGAACCTCTAAGCTTCAGCCTAACATCTGCGTTCCTTTTGCTAATGTCCTACTTTTAAATACTACTCAAATTTGTTAAAACACATACAGACTCATCCACATCCACACACCCTATATTAGCCAAATAAATCACTTCTGCAGAGCGACAGTCTCTAACATTTCCAGTCTATAGCCTCTACAGTCACCTTTTCCAAAAAAAAAAAAAAAAAAAGCAACAGCAATGCCTCACATGTCCTTGGAGTTTACTCTTGACACATGCTTTTCTATCCAGTTTATCATTTTGCTTTTTCAAAATCACCTATGAAATTAGACAGAGCTGTGGTTGTAGTCCCACTTGCTCATGGGACAGCTGAGGTCCCAAGAGGAACCAGAATGTGGGGGAGTCTGTTCTCCCAACTCAGAGGCCAGTGCCCTCTTCTCCAGCACACATCCTGTAGTCAGAGTATCTGGGGAACTTGATGCTGTACCCAAAGGCAAGACGTAGCCCCTCTCCATCCTCAGGATTTTGTCACTCTGAATCTTTGAAATTCAGCTACTTTACCATTAGAAGCCATAGTCAAGAGGCCATCGCAACACTGTGCAGAACTTTTTCTAATCCAAAATTAGGCAGAAAGTCATTAGCATGCTTTGGTTCTTTTCATGAGTTTAGCAGCTTGCTTAACCTAGTTTAGGCTCCATTCCTTCTTCCTAAGACACCTCAGAACCTTGACATCTGATGCAGGATTTAGAGGCTGAACATACCAAGATGACAAACACTCCTGTAAACTCAATAAATGGTTGGGTCTAAGTATACACAGTCTCCCTGCTTGGCCCCTCCTGGTCTCCACGCCTTATCTCCCCAGTCCCTGCCTCAACTTTGGGCTCCACATCACCGTGCTTCTTGAACTCCCCTAAAGTCTGCATGCCCTCTCGTCTTCCTACCTGTGTTCATGCTGACCCTTCTACTCAAAATGTCCTGTTACCAGACCTCCTCATCCTTTGACATCATTCCAGGTGTGACCAGTTCCTGAACCCTTTTGTGACTTCACCTACCACCCTCAAGCTGAAACAGATCATGTGTTCCTGTTACTTGTTTGCATCCGTCACTACCTTTTTCCTATGTATTGTCTGTTTTATCTATTTGTCATGAATTCCTAGAAAGAAGTATCCTCCTTGTTATCGTTACATAACCCACAGTTAGCATAATTCTTATCACAAAGGCTGCCCTCAGAGATAAATGAGAAAAAAAGATGCTAAGGAAACAGAAAGTTGCATAAGACAGGGCTCTTTCTCTCAAGAAGTCTACCATCCAGTGGGCAATTCAGACATATAATACAGGTAAGAGTGATTAGCACCAATCAAGGGCCCTGAGACTGAAGATGGCGAGGCAAGTAAGCATAAGACTCAGAGGACATATTTCCCACCCCACTCCCTCGGGAGACACATCCTGGGAAAGACCTTGAAGGTCCTGCCCTCACTGGAAAAGGTTATCCGATGTCTGTGTTAAATGCTTTCATCCACAGTTTTGGGGTTAAATATGTCTGGGTCACCTCTGACCAAGGACTGACCTCTGTTCAGTGTCTTATTTGGGGTAGAGGAAGAATTCATCATCTACAAAGAGTTCCAGGTTCTTTGTCTTATTCTTGGTTGGAAGACACACTTGAAGCCAGAGGCTACCAGCTTGACAAGGATCATTTAAGAGCACAGATATTCTCGGAAAAGACAAACACTTACCATTATATCTTGTTAAACAGATGAGGGACAGGCTAGGGAAAGTTAGCAAATATTTTCTTGCCAGTTACTATAGCATGCAAGTTAAATCTCTGCTTATTCTAGATCATCATAAACTTGAATTCCTACTTAATTCTGTTTACTAAGAAAGGCAAAGAGATTGCCTTTGACAGAAAAAGGATTATTTTAATAGCTCCAAGGACTGTTAACTTATAACCTTGGAACGATTAATTTTTGTTACAGAAATCTACATGGCAGAATGTTTGCTGTAGAAAACTGTTTGTTCACTTAAAGATGTAAGCTGTATTTATAATAGGATTGATTTCACTCACCAAGCCTATGATAATTAGCCACTAACCATGACCTCACTAATCTTAGTCTCATTAATTCAACCAGTATAAAAGAACTGTATGATTCTCTTAAACTGAGAGCAAACTTCTTTTGTTTTATCTGTAAAATAACTAACACACAAACTTTAAAACACAATGCAGCATAATTAGCTACACTAGGCCCCAGCAGTCCTTGTACACCTCATTTGGCTTCAGAAACATGACACTCTTTTGGTTTTTCTCCTACCTCTTGTTTCCTCTGCTGGTTCAAAGATGACACGGTGTACATCAAGCCTTTGTCCTAGGTTCTTTTGTCTTCTAACTTAAGTTCTTCCCATAAACATAGCAACCATTATTGTGAAGTTAAATGTCATTTTTCACAGATGAATCTCTAATATAAACTCCCAGGCCAGATCTGTCTCCAGAATCCCAGCCACATCCTTCTAGCTACCTGTGCCTCACCAGCACTGGACATGCCACATCTGAGCAAAGTGGCAGACATCTGTAACTTAATTCATGATCTACCTTCTATCACCACCACCCTCCCAGAAACATGGCTCTCCTCCCAAGTTCCTTCCATCCACTGTTACCCACTGAGGATCAAGGCACCCCATGAGAATTATCCTTGACACCACCCACCACCACATGGCCCTCTCTTATCCATTGCCAAGACCTGATGGTTTTATCTTGTTAAACAGAATCCATCTGCGATTCCCATTTCTACAGCCACCACCATCGATAGGTTAGAATTCTTCCGTTCCAAATTATTTCAGTAGTCTCCTATTGGGTTTACTGTAACCCATTATCATTGTATCAGAGTGTGATCATGTCATGTTTGTAACTTGCTGAGGGCTTGCCAAGGCCATTACAATACTGTACAAAACCCAAGACATTCCCCACAGTCCTTGCCTGCTCTGGCCTTACCAACACCTGTGTCCTCTTACCCCACCCCTGCCCTCAGTCTCCACACTGCAGCTGTCGTGCCCAGAATCTAGCTCTCACCCCCTCTTTGCCTGGCTCCCTCCTGTGCATCCATCAGCTTTATTGTTTCCTCCTCAAGGAAGGTCTCTAACACCAGATCATGTGTGTGACACACTCACTGTTCCCACGGCTTCTAACTCTGGTTCCTGTGCTTTCTGACAGCTAGAATCTTGTCAGTCTTGTTCACAACTTAATCCCTTGGGGCTTGGCCCATTGTAGGAACTTGACAGTTATTTGTTCACTAAATGCACAGAGAAGGAAATCCATAGCTTGAGGGAAATGTCTAAACTGTGGAAATTCCAGTTTCCAGGCAAAAGTTGAGTCTTTCCTGAAAAAACATAGGCATGGCCACCTGTACTGCCTCCCTGAGTGAGATAAGAAAGAGTAGGGGAAAGTTTCTGATTCCATAGGATCTACTGTGGGCTTCAGAAAGCCCTGCTCACATTGAGGTCATCCGTAATCTGTTAGACGTAATAAAAGATAAGAGTGTCTCTGCTTATAAGACTCTTAGAAGGTTAAAAAAAATTAAGGATTATTTTTGGAAAAGACCTTAGACGTCCTCTGGGCCAGTTGGATTACTTTTTATTTTTTAATTGAACTATAATTGCATTTAGTTCAGTTTCTCAGCCATGAAGTGATGGAACCGGATGCCATGATCTTTGTTTTCTGAATGTTGAGCTTTAAGCCAATATTTTCACTCTCCTCTTTCACTTTCATCAAGAGGCTCTTTAGTTCTTCGCTTTCTGCCATAAGAGTGGTATCATCTGCATATCTGAGGTTATTGATATTTCTCCTGGCAATCTTGATTCCAGTTTGTGGTTCAACCAGCCCAGCATTTCTCATGATGTACTCTGCCTATAAGTTAAATAAGCAGGGTGACAATATACAGCCTTGACGTCCTCCTTTTCCTATTTGGAACCAGTCTGTTATTCTATGTCCAGTTCTGACTGTTATTTCTTGACCTGCATACAGGTTTCTCAAGAGGCAGATCCGGTGGTCTGGTATTCCATCTCTGTAAGAATTTTCCACAGTTTATTGTGATCCACATAGTCAAAGGCTTTGGCATAGTCAATAAAGCAGAAATAGATGTTTTTCTGGAACTCTCTTGCTTTTTCAATGATCCAGCGGATGTTGGCTATTTGATCTCTGGTTCCTCTGCATTTTCTAAAACCAGCTTGAACATCTGGAAGCTCATGGTTCACATATTGTTGAAGCCTAGCTTGGAGAATTTTGAGCGTTACTTTACTAGCGTGTGAGATGAGTACAATTGTGTGGTAGTTTGAGCATTCTTTGGCATTTCCTTTCTTTGGGATTGGAATAAAAACTGACCTTTTCCAGTCTGGTGGCCACTGCTGAGTTTTCCAAAATTGCTGGCATATTGAGTGCAGCACTTTCACAGCATCATCTTTTAGGATTTGAAATAGCTCAACTGGAATTCTATCACCTCCACTACCTTGTTTGTAGTGATGCTTCCTAAGGCCCATTTGACTTCAGATTCCACGATGTCTGGCTCTAGGTGAGTGATCACACCATCATGATTATCTGGGTCATGAAGATCTTTTTTGTACAGTTCTCCTGTGTATTCTTGCCACCTCTTCTTAATATCTTCTGCTTCTGTTAGGTCCATACCATTTCTGTCCTTTACCAAGCCCATCTTTGCATGAAATGTTCCCTTGGTATCTCTAATTTTCTTGAAGAGATCTCTAGTCTTTCCCATTCTGTTGTTTTCCTCTGTTTCTTTGCACTGATCGCTGAGAAAGGCTTTCTTATCTCTCCTTGCTATTCTTTGGAACTCTGCATTCACATGGGTATATCTGTCCTTTTCACCTTTGCTTTTTGCTTCTCTTCTTTTCACAGCTGTTTATAAGGCCTCCTCAGACAGCCATTTTGCTTTTTTGCATTTGTTTTTCTTGGGGATGGTCTTGATCCCTGTCTCCTGTACAATGTCACAAACCTCCATCTATAGTTCATCAGGCACTGTCTATCAGTTCTAATCCCTTGAATCTGTTTGTCACTTCTACTCTATAATTGTAAGGGATTTGATTTAGGTCATACCTGAATGGTCTAGTGGTTTTCCCTACTTTCTTCAAGTTAAGTCTGAATTTGGCAGTAAGGAGTTCATGATCTGAGTCACATATAGAGACTTCTATTCCAGAGTCCACTACAGGCAGCTTGGCAGGAGAGAGGAACCATGAGTTAACCATCAGGGAGATCTGTCAACTTCTCAGACCTTAGGAAATCCGGCTCATCATTTGGGACCTGAATGGTATCTTCATCTAGCAAATAGTTATAACATACTGATGCTGTGAAGTTGGCATAGCCCATGGATTCAAGAAAAGAATATGTATTGGGAAACTACTTAAAAATTATTAAGTTTGACAAAGAGTTGACACTCCAAAGCAAGTCAATTTGCCTAAATTAGACCAGCCCAGAAATAGAATGGACTGCCACATGCATAGTAGGTGAGAGGAAAGCATCAGAATCCAGGGCACTGGGTCCTGACCACACCTCGACCACTGTGTGGCCCTGGACAAATCATTCAGTCTCTTAGTGCCTCAGGTTCCATGTCTGTACATAGTAGGAAACAAAAGTACCAACTGTTAGGGATTTGGGGCAGAATAACATGAGTAATGTGTACAGTACATGACAAATATTAGCTGTTACATTTTGTTGCTGAACTCCCCCAGTACCGGAAGTGCCTGGACATAGATTTGATCCATCGGTTAACAGAGCAGCAAAGGGGATCCTTCGCTGGGTGGGGACTTGGATACTAAGGGCCCTTTCAATGCTGAAATTCAAGAAGTCAGAAGTCACAAAATATCTTTATTCTGTTATTTCCCACCAGGTACTTTTTCCTGACTCTACAAGGGACATACGGGCAGTCTCCAATCCTAAGAGCTCAGAAAATTGACAAACTCCCCACGGACAAGAGAGAGCTGGAAATCCAGAGCTGGAGAAGCTGCCAGAGGCCTGCCACCATCCCTGAAGAGGCCCAGCCCACCACCCATCTGGGGTCGCCTGCCTCAGATCAGAGCTTCAGAAGCAGCACCCCAAAGAACTCAAGCCCTGCCGAGCGGAGGTACAAGGAGGACTGGGTACTGCCTGGAGGGAGATGCAGCAGAGACCACCCAAGGGATGACCCATACTCAGGGGACTGCTGGGCTAAATTCTCACCTGGGGAGCACCTGCTCTTGGAGCCTAGTAGGATGATGGCATCCGGAGCCTACTCAAGCGGACAGACTAACTCGAACCGGCCCTTCAGCAGGGGCAGCCACCGCCGATCCCAGAGCTCACTGACCATATGAGGGGCCTACAGACATCTCTACACACTCAGTGGAGGCCACCCGATCAGTGGCTTAATTAACCTTGAGTCTTCCTCGTCAAAGAGGAAAGAATATGCCAGTCTTACTCTCTTCTCCCCACCCTTAGAGGACATGCTGGCCCCAAGGGGTTTAACAAAAAAAATAAACTGGAAATCAGCATCTAGCT
Organism: Antilocapra americana; assembly: GCA_007570785.1. NCBI lineage: Eukaryota > Metazoa > Chordata > Mammalia > Artiodactyla > Antilocapridae > Antilocapra > Antilocapra americana. Next base: position 35,388,129 of record ML660765.1, read on the forward strand.
TTCTCCTGCTGCCAGGCAGCATATTTTGTAAATGGTTTTTTATAAGGAAGATATTCTATTGCAATGAATTTTTTTCATTCCTTAGCCCAGAGAGATTCTCTGACCCTCTGGATAATGACAGCCTACAACCCAATGCAACTGGGTTGCATCAGATTCCAAGATGCCAAGAAATGTCTTGATCTAGCCAGTATCTCAAGATCTGGAAGTTTCTGGGCTTCCTCACCCCTTAGTGCCAAGAGTTCAAGTTTCAGAAGAGTCTCATACACACGAGTGCCTCATCTCAAGAGTACTGCAGGAATGGTCATATCAGGGTTAACATCTCTTCCATTCTCAGAGTTGGGTCTGTTCTAAGCCAAAGAAAAGGGCATCTGAAGATTAAAACCAGATTTGAACTCAGAGCCACAGACACTGCCAAAGGTGGTAAGGCCACAGCCAGTGTAAGAGCAGAAAGGGAACAAGCATGTGAAAGGGACAGTGCACCGGTAACCCCAGCGTTAGCTAATAGGCCGCGTGTCCCAGTCTGGGGAACCTACCAACAGGGCACAGGCAGCACTCTCCTTTAAGATATTTATTTTATTTATTTTTAAATAAAAGTATAAAATCCCCAAGTTCTCCAGTCTGCCTTACACCATTTCCCTTTAAGGAAAAACCTATATTAGTACCTATTGTTGCTAACTGAAACAAATCCAAAGAAAATTTTTCCTTTTACCAACACAAGAGGCAAAAAGAGCATTCAGCATTTGCTTTGCAGCCAGTGGCTAGAGGTAGTAGTTAGAGGTGCAGGCTACCTCTAACGGAGCATTCGGTGGTGCTGCCAACCTCCTTCCCTGGGAACTGCACAGCATCTCAAAATCAAACCACCTTATCTTTGAACTCTGTCTGAGCATCTGTGCCTTATCTCAATTTATTTTGTACATCTGTTAGCAAGATGTATCCTAAGCTAACTGCTTCTTTGTTTATACCATTTCAGCTTATAAAATTTTTCATAGTAACGCTCTACTCTCAGACTGCAGGGGAAACCTGTACATATCCTCATTCTGCTCTCAGAAAAGGCAAACTCCAAGATCAAACCTTTGCACAGCTGCACCCAGAACAGACAACCCAGATGATAGAGCAACTCTGAGCCCAAACAACAGCATCTCAAAGAGTAGAACCAATGTTAAACCCCATTCATCCAGAACATCACAGGCTTCAGCTGAATAAGGGAGAGCAAGAGGAAGTCTCACTTCAGAAGAAAAAGAAGAATTACATAGACGACTTGTATGGAAAACAGCGTTGGGATAAAAGAACGGATGATAGGATTCTAATGCATTGTCAAGAGAAGTGAGCTCCACAGTGGGCAAGGATAGCCTGTCATCAGTCTTTTAAGGTGAGTACCCGCCTTAAGGTGGTACCTAGATACTGAGCAAAACGTATGATACAAGGGCGGAAACAATTGTGGCAAGTCACAGCCACCCCACGAACTGACATCACTTGAATAACTTCTCAGCAAAAGCACCCAAAAAGAGCTCAACAATCAAGCCGACAGGTGGCAGAGTGAGCGGGATCTCCTGGCCATCCTGCTGGCAAACCTTACCTAGAAGGGCCATTTGGGGCATCATCCTGGAGTCAGTACACTGGATCTCTCACTGACTTTGCCACATAATGGTGCCAGCACTGGCCAGCTGGTGGGGCTTCAGAGGAATCCTTCATGAGGATGGCTCGAGGAGGAGGTGAATGTACCAGGCAAAGCAGTAATAATGTAAATTGTCCCAAATGAGGGGACTGAGCCAAAGCTTGGATCTCAGGGTCCTTCCTTTTCCTTTATGATTCCTGTCCACTCCTGAAAGCCAGATGAGACAGGTGGGACAGTTCAGAAAAGAACAGAGAAGTGGGAAGAGCACTGGCCTCAGGAGATGGAGATGTGAGCCTTTTCTCTGCCCCATATTCTCTAGGAGCCAGGACCACTGATGTAGCATGCCTCCCCTGCCCTATCTCCCAGACTCGGCATAAGGATCAAGTAAAAATTACATGGGGTTGTTCAAACCCTTTGAAAACAGTAATATCCTTGATAATAACACGGATTTTTACTTGAGAGCTGAGAGGAAGCAAAATCATGGAGAAAAGTTGAGGAAATACCACCTGTACCTAAATGCCAAAGCACACCTGACATTCTCATATTGCTCTCTTTCTGCATGACCAAGCATCCCAGTTTGCCTGGCTTTTCCAAGTTTTAGCACCGAAAGCCCCACAGCCTGGGAAATTCCTCCGGCCTGGGCCGACCAGGCCAACTGGTCACCTACTCTTGCTCTTTTTTGTGAAGCAAACCAACTGTGTCCGTCCAAGTGCCATCGTAGGGGAAAAGGTTATAACAATTATTTCTCTGTAACATAATGCTAATGATTGTAATTAATACATTTTTATACATTCATGACCTTTTACAGATTGACTGGGAACATATTATCCTTTATTAAAAAAAATAAATAAATATGGTTTCCCATCATTGCCTACAGTCTGAGTACTACTGCCCATCCATCTTTCTTGACACCCACTCATTCATCCAACCATTTATTGATCCAATAAACTTTTGTTAAGCCCCTACGAGATGCCTGACAATGCGCTTGGGGTTGTGAGAAACCCATCTCTTTCTTAAAGAAGCCCATATCCTTGTTGGACATAGGGTATCAGGAAGATAATTGATCCAACAGAGACTGTGACACAAACCTAAACAGCTGTAAGAATTAGAAGCATCATACACAATCCCCTCTCTCTCTCTGCAACTCCAACCTGGATAGTCTCCTCTTCCTGGAAGCCTGACACCAACCTCAAACTCATATTGATTAGGTACCTCTTTTCACCCACTCATTCACCAAACACCAAGTGAGTTCTCACTGTACACAGCAGTGTGGTGGGTAGCAAGCATACAGGCCCAGCTCCTGCCCTCAAGGGATTTAGTCTAGAAAGGGACCCAGACAATATTCAAGGAATCAATAAATGTGATAATGACACATAATGAAATGAAACAAGAATGGAAAGGACGGGAGGCAGGAGGTTCTTGAGGTAACCAGAGAAGGCTTTTTCAAGGAGGAGACCCTAACCATGAAAACAAGGTAGCAGGGAAGGACCATTCTGAATGGAGAGAATTAAGTATGAAAGCCCTGGAAAACATATAGTTTGATATATATTAAAGGAGGGGAAGGAGAAGGAGAAGAAAGAGGAAGGGGAAAGGAAGAGGGAGAAGAGGAGGAGGAGGAAGAAAAGAAAGGAGGTCTTTGGGACTAGAACCCAAAAAGCAAGAGGAAGTGCCCCATGATGATGTTAGTGGTAACAACTGTATTCACTTATTGTGTGCTAGGCACAGATCTAAGTTCATATTATCATGTAAACCTCACTGCAACCCTTCAACATAGATACAGCAGTCCCCCCTTACTCAAGGGGGTTATATTCTAAGACCTGCAGTAGATGCCTGAAACCACATGTAACAGCAAAATATAAATATATATTTATATATGAATATATGTATTTATTAAAAATATATATATATATAATATAAGTACACACACACACACTTCCCTGGTGGCTCAGCTGGTAAAGAATCCGCCTGCAATGCTGGAGACCTGGGTTCAATCCCTGGGTTGGGAAGATCCCCTGGAGAAGGGAAAGGCTACCCACTCTAGTATTCTGTCCTGGAGAATTCCATGGACTGTATAGTCCATGGGGTCACAGAGAGTCAGACACGACTGAGTGACTTTCAGTTTCACTTTATACATACACACATACACAATGTTTTTACCTATACACACTTACCTATGATAAAATTTATAAATTAGGTGCAATCAGAGAATATCCAAATTGCTGGCATCACTACTAGTGTGTGCTGGAGCTGTTATTAAGTAAAGTAAGGGTGACTTTGGTCACAAGCTCTGTGATACTGGGACCACTGATCTGAAAACCAAGACCAGAGCACGCTGAGCAGCGGGGCTGCATATGCAATGTGGACACGCTGGACAAAGAGATGATTCATGTCCCAGTGGGAAGGTATAAGATTTCATCAAACTACTCACAAAAGCAGGCAATTTAAAACTTGTAAGTTATTTCTAGAATTTCGTAGTATCTTTGGACCAAGATTGACCACAGGTTAACTGAAACTATGGACGGAAAAATCATGGATAAGGGGAGACTTCTGCACTGTTCTCTCCTATTTCAATCAGCTTCTGCAACATAACAAACCATGCCCAAAATGACTCACGTACTCACGATGCGGCAAGTGGGCAATTTGGCCTGGGTGGCTGGGGTCTCCTTCCACACTGCCTCACATCCTCAGTGGCATCAGCCAGCCTTGTTGCATGGCAACAATGTCCTGAAAGAACAGAAACCGCAAAGAACCTGGCTCAGAACTCAGCAGAGTAGTTGGAAAGATCACCCAGTAGAATGTTCCATTCTGCACAGAGAGCCCCCAAAAGAAATCAGTCACACAGGAGTGAATTCTTCCAGGTAGCCAGCAAACTGATCCCTAAGGCATCTGAGATGGGTTCCCTGGATGAAAGAGATGGGACTGTGATCTGAGGTGGCCCCCCCAGGCAGGCTGGCCTCATGAGGGCCTTAGGAGAGGAGAGCGCTCAGCCAGGACTCCAGGCCGCCCACACTCAGGATTCAAACGTTTTCAGATAGGAGCCTTTCTGTTCCAAGGCGTGCTGGTGCCACCTAGCATCTAGCATTGGCGGAGGAACTGCTGCGCCTGAGGTTCCAGAGGAAGTGCTGCATGCCTCCTGCAGCCGGAGCAGGAATAACAGGACCTGGGGAAGCCGAGCCAGGAGTCAGAGGACAGACCTACCACTCCAGCTCTGCCCACAGTTTCTGCTGTGACTCTGGACAAAGCTTCCCCAAGTTTCAACCTCAAAGTGAGGTTCACTCAGATTCCTCAAACGCTCAGGACAGGAACTGGACTGGTTCCAACATCTTGTGACTCTAAAAACTATTTGGGGGAGGCTGGTTACAGTAAGGGAAGGACCTCTGGTAAATCAGTTTACTACTGGTGAAGTTGTTTGAGTCTTGTGCATGTGCAACACACACACACACACACACACACACCCCTGGGGACTGGTGTCAGGGTGAGTGTATAAGGCAGGAGGGCAGCAAGCATTTGGAAAGATAATCGACACCCCAAGCCTCACTGAGGCCCCAGTTTGCCTTTCTCCTTTAGATAAGGAGATACTAAAGAATTGCAAATATCCAAGGGAGGGGCAGGGTAGCCACCATTCAGCTGTCAGGAGGGAGCCCGAGGCAAGCCCAAGGCCTCTCCTCACCACTGTCAGCTCACTCCAAGCGCTAACGCATGGACCAAGAAGAGCGTCACTCTCCTGTAATCACCAAGCTTCATAAACACAACTGCTTACTATATAAATAAAACACCCAGACAAGCGCAGTACCATGCGCACCACTGTCCCTGCGCCCCTCCTCTGCCCACATTTAAACAGCCACCAGCTCTCTTCTGACTCTGGCTCCAAGAGGAGCCAGCTTCTCACAGGTCAGGCCTGGGGAAAGGTCATCTCAGGCATGTGAGGGATGCTGACCTGGGAGGCACCAGGGAGGCACCTCGGAGCCTTCTTCAGATCCCAGTGCAACAACAAAGGGAGGCTGCCTGACAGACACTTGACTCAACTTTGAAGAAAAGTGATTTTTCTTCCACGTCATGAGCCCTTCCTATCCAAGCTCACGTATGTTCCCACACGAGGAGATGGGAGAGATTCCTGTAGATGCAAATGACAAAACTCAGGTGGATTGATAAGTCGCTGTCCCCAGGGTCACCCCGTAATTTGGAGTTAGAACAGAGACTGGAATGGGGTTTCCTGACACTCCCCACGGAGGACTCTTCAACCAACAGCAAGAGATTAACTGGCAATGCTTTCCAGGACTGCTTAGACATTTAAAAAAGAGAAGATTAATCCAAAAGGGTAAAATTTAAAAATATCAGACCACACAGCAGGTGAGCCAGCATAGATCTGTTTGACTATGGAATCAATCCAGAACTCTTCATATCATCCTGTTTGCGAAAGGGCAGCCTGGGGGTGAAGGATGGGGCTCTTCCAGTGAGAAGTCACCTCTGAGTTCTCTGGTCCTCAGAAACAGAATTCTGAAGCCCCACCAACTGCTGCTTCTGAGCCTCAAATCTTGCCTTTAAGAGAACTCAGTCTCCTTCCCCTCCCCCTCCACACACACAAAGTAGCATCTGTCCCTTTTACTGGATGCAAGAGACAAAAGCGTAAAGAGAAGCGCACCTTTGCTTTCCTCATTTATAACAGATTAGCCGGACTTCCCTTGTCATCCAGTGGTTAAGAATCTGCCTTCAACTGCAGGGGATGTGGGTTCGATCCCTGGTTGGGGGAACTAAGATGCCACATGCCTCGGGGCAACTAAGCTTTCTCACCACAACTACTGAGCTGGCACGGCTAAGCCTGCAACACCACAGCTATGCTCTGGAGCCTGCATGCCATGCTCCACAACGAAGAGCCCACCTGCTGCAGCGAGGCTCCTACACACCACAACTAAGACCCAACGCAGCAAATACATACGTAAATATTCACACAAGATTACCAGGGAGGCTGAGCTTTCAAGAGGAGAGTACAGGGAACTTAATGTTCGCTAGGTTTCTAGAGAAGTCGTCCTCTTTTTAAAGAGCAAGGAACCAGAGAGGGATACAAGGCCAAATGAAGAAATGTGAACTTACTAGAGATTGAGTCACCTCTGCTACCCTCAGTTGCCCCTGGTGGCTGGAGGACAGTGATTAGAAGATCTGTTCCATGTTGAAATGGAATCTCTGGGGTACCCGCGTACCCTCAATGGGTGATTTACCAAATGGGTCCATGGTGCCCTTCCAAGCAGGTGTTCAGGTCACCCTTCTAGCCTCCCCATCAGCTGGCTCAGGATAAATTGGAGGATGTCATTCAGACCACAGTACTAATAAACATCATGACCTAATGTGAGATACCATCTTGTTAATTCATCTATTTTAACAACAGTTTGGGGTGCTCATGCTGAAGAAGCAACAGACACAGGAGTTCTTCATGCAGGGTGGTAAGGCAGAGGGGAAGATGAATACCTTTGGCCAAAAGGCTCTTTCTTTAAAAGACCCTTCCTTGCATCATCCCTTGCCTACACATCAGACAGCTCTTGTACAATAGGATAAATGGAATATATACCCTTTGTTTCCTGCAGATAACAAATTGGCTTTCTTGTCCCATTTTAAAGATGGATAAAATGAGGCTCTCCCCAAAGTCAACAGGAAATTATGTGGCCAAGAGCCAAGATTCAAACCCAAGATGCCCAATTCCAGGGCCCAAAATGTTAACCTCTAGGCTACATTCCTTCTATAACCCAATGAAAAAGCCCTGAATGAATTTAGAGGCAAAAGATCTGGTTCCCAAAACCACAAGTTTCTTACAGGGAAACTTTTTCCCTCTTATTCTCTGTGTATGAAATAAAGACGTTGGCCAGGAGATTTCTCAGGTCTTTACATATTTCCAAATTGGTGATTCTCATCTGGAAGAACATGTACTCATTTGACTCCTAAATGCCCTTGAAGCTTTCACTCAAGCTATCAATAAGAAAAATTTTTTTGAGTTGATGTGTTTGAAACCAGGCTAATCAGCTCTTCAAAAGGATCATTAAAGGTCTCCCCTTGTGGCTCAGTGGTAAAGAATCCACCTGCCAAAGTAGGGGACCCCACATGCCTCAGGACCACTAAGCCCATGCGCCACAGCTACTGAGCCTGTGCTCTGGAATCTGGGAGTGTAACAACTGAAGCCCCCAAGACTAGACGCGGTGCTCCACAACAAAAGAAGCCACCGTAATGAGAAGACTGAGCACCTCAACTAGAGAAAGAGTCTGCACAGCAGTGAAGACCCAGCACAGGCAAAAATAAACGAATAAAAAAAATTTTTTAAAGGGACTGAAAACCTGCTGACTAGCTAAGTATTAGCAAACCACAAACATAGTTGGAAGGTGGGGAACTGGGAAAGTGAGCAGGAGTCAGGGAAGCAATCTGAAGGATAAGATACTAAAGGCTTTGACTGTGTGGATCACAACAAACTGTGGAAAATTCTTATAGAGATGGGAATACCTTACCTGCCTCCTGAGAAACCTGTATTCATGTCAAGAAGCAACAGCTAGAACCGGACATGTAACAATGGACTGGTTCAAAACTGGGAAAGGAGAATATTGTCAAGGCTGTATATTGTCACCCTGCTTATTTAAATTATGCAGAGTATATCATGCAAAATGCCAGGCTGGATGAAGCACAAGCTGGAATCAAGACTGCCAGGAGAAATATCAATAATTCATATATACAAATGACACCACCCTTATGGCAGAAAGTGAAGAAGAACTAAAGAACCTCTTGATGAAGAGGAGAGTGAAAAAGCTGGCTTAAAACTACTCAGCATTCAACAAACTAAGACCTTGGCATCTGATCTCATCACTTCATGGCAAATAGATGGGGAAACAATGGAAACAGTGACAGACTTTATTTTCTTGGGCTCCAAAATCACTGCAGATGGTGACTGTAGCCATGAAATTAAAAGACATCTGCTCCTTGGAATAAAAGCTATGACCAACCTAGATAGTAAATTAAAAAGCAGAGATATTACTTTGCCAACAAAAGTTCATATAGTCAAAGCTATGGTCTTTCTAATAGTCATGTACAGATATGAGAGTTGGACCATAAAGAAAGCTGAGCACTGAAGAATTTATGCTTTTGAACTGTGGCATTGGAGAAGACTCTTGAAAGTCCCTTGGACTGCAAGGAGATCAAACCAGTCAATCCTGAAGGAAATCAGTTCTGAATATCATTGGAAGGACTGATGCTGAAGCTGAAGTTCCATACTTTGGCCACCTGATGCAAAGAGCCAACTCATTGGGAAAGACCCTGATGCTGGGAAAGATTGAAGGTGGAAGGAGAAGGGGATGACAGAGGATGAGATGGTTGGACTGCACCACCAACTCAATGGAAATGAGTTTGAGCAAGTTCTGGGGGATAGTGAAGGACAGGGAAGCCTGGTATGCTGCAGTCCATGGAGTCACAAAGAGTCAGACACAATAACAAAAGAGATAAGAAAGAGCCCTGTGCCCAATTTATGCCCCAACTCCTAAACCAGGTGTTCACTGTGCCCCCATTGCCTGACCATGCCCTTCCTTACCAAGCTCAGAGCCTGTGACTGAGGCAAACATGTTGCTTGCCATCCTAAACAACTGCTGTGCCTTTGGTCAGGCCTCATTCTCTACCTAGAACACCTGCTCAAAACTCAAATTTCAAATTCAGATCTCTCAACAATTTCTTACATAAACATTTCCCTAGTTACTGAACTTTCAAATCTCTTTGCATACCACTTACAAAACTCAATACAGACTCACCTCTAGGTTCTCATTTTGTTATTTTTTCTTTTTCCAATCATTCCTGACAATATCAGAGCCTGATGTCACAGGTCATGAAGGATCCAACTTTAGGTCATTCTAGGGTCAGTGACAGTAGCAGACTGGCTCATAATAACATTCTACCTTGCAATCCTGACTATAAATCTAGGATGCAGAGATAGAGAGAGTATTTCTTCTGCCTCTCCCATGCCATGAGGTCTCTGTCTTGGCTTCCCACTCTTGCCTCCCCTGTAGGCAAAGACCAGAGGACGATCCAAAGGTCAAGTTCAGTTCAGTCGCTCAGTTGTGTTTGACTCTTTGCAACCCCATGAACCACAGCACACCAGGCCTCTCTGTCCATCACCAACTCCTGGAGTCCCACCCAAACCCATATTCACTGAGTCGATGATGCCATTCAACCATCTCATCCTCTGTCATCCCCTTCTCCTCCTACCCTCAATCTTTCCCAGCATCCAGGGTCTTTTCCAATGAGTCAGCTCTTTGCATCAGGTGGCCAGTATTGGAGTTTCAGCTTCAACATCATACCCTCTGATGAACACCCAGGACTGATCTCCTTTAGGATGGACTGGTTGGCTCTGCTTGTAGTCCAAGGTGCTCTCAAGAGTCTTCTCCAACACCACAGTTCAAAAGCATTAATTCTTCGGTGCTCAACTTTCTTTATAGTCCAACACTCACATCCATACACGACCACTGGAAAAACCATAGCCTTGACTAGAAGGACCTTTGTTGACAAAGTAATGTATCTGCTTTTTAATATGCTGTCTAGGTTGGTCATAACTTTCCTTCCAAGGAGTAAGCGTCTTATAATTTCATGGCTGCAATCACCATCTGCAGTGATTTTGGAGCCTCAAAAAATAACGTCAGCCACTGTTTCTCCATCTATTTGCCATGAAGTAACGGGACCAGATGCCGTGATCTTAGTTTTCTTAATGTTAAGCTTTAAGCCAACTTTTTCACCCTCCTCTTTCACTTTCATCAAGAGGCTTTTTAGTTCTTCTTCACTTTCTGCCATAAGGGTGGTGTTATCTGCATATCTGAGGTTATTGATATTTCTCCCTGCAATCTTGATTCCAACTTGTGCTTCATCCAGCCTAGCATTTCTCATGATGTACTCTGCATATAAATTAAATAAGCAGGGTGACAATATACAGCCTTGATATACTTGTTTTCCTATTTGGGACCAGTCTGTTGTTCCATGTCCAGTTCTAACTGTTACTTCCTGACCTGCATACAGGCTTCTCAAGAGGCAGATCAGGTTGTCTGGTATTCCCATCTCTTTCAGAATTTTCCACAGTTTATTGTAATCCACACAGTCAAAGGCTTTGGCATAGTCAATAAAGCAGAAGTAGATGTTTTTATGGAACTCTCTTGCTTTTTCATAGATCCACCAGATGTTGGCAATTTGATCTCTGGTTTCTCTGCCTTTTCTAAAACCAGCTTGAACATCTGGAATTTCACAGTTCACGTATTGCTGAAGCCTGGCTTGGAGAATTTCAAACTGCCAGACAAATCAGTGATTCTTGAGGGTCTGTCTCCTAAAGGCGATACAATCTCTCTCTTGCATTTCCTCTTTCCATGAGGTCAGCCAGCAAACTAAGTTGAGGCTCATCTTATGGAGCAAGTCAACCTCTAATTTGTTCCCTTTTCTTTCTCCTACTTTGGCTCATAGGACTCAGTTATAAATAAGTTACTCTTGTTCCCATCCTTCTAATGCTCCTTGTACCACTCGACTGGGAGAACAGAGTAAGGGAATTGGGAAGTGGAGGCTCACAAAGGGTAGAAGTGATTGTCCGTGTGGGATGCAGGCATTCCTGATTTCTATGACCATGATGCCAAAATACTCAACTTAATTTGTATTTTTATCCCCATTTTATGGATAAACAAACTGAGGCTCAGAAAAGTTAAGCAGTCTCCTCAAAGATGCACTGTTAACAAGAGACAGAACTAGGTATTCCAAACCCAGATCAGATTCCCAGTGCACTGTAATTAATAACCAAGGTAGCCTGGTCTCTGGGAATGTGACAGGCAGGGCATATGATTTTCCAGAATACTCCTGTTTCACAAACTCCCTCAGAGTCTCAGGTTGTACCTCCAGCCACTTAAACTTTCCAGCCTCCCCCCATTCCAGTTCCTCCACAGGCACCCCATCCAGTGACACAGAGCCTAGCAGAAGAACTGACTGCCACGCTGACACCCGCCCCGCTCTAAGTATAGCTCAAACAGCCTGCACCAAGCCTGCAGACAAACCACACCAGAGGCACATCAATCTCTGCCCTAGCTGGCTCCCACCATGGGCATGTTCACACTCTTGTGCCCAAAGGGGCCCTGCCTGAACCCCTAAAGTGGGAGGAATGCACCCAGCCCCGTCTCACTGCTTATTTTTAATTAGAAGTTCCATTAAAACCACTGCAGCAATGAGGTGCACCCCAGGCTACACACTTCAGAACAATTAGCACACCCCTTGGGTGGCTAACATGGCCTCAGCCCTGGTCCAGGCAACGTAATTGCACCAAAACATACAGCCTACCAGGAGGCTCCCTATTTAAGTGGAAAGAAACAATTAGCTACACAATCTATGGGGCAGTTAAAACTGTAGGAAATTCTTCAGGATACATAATTTAAAAGTTTACCAGGGGTGGGGTGAGATATATGGACATTATCTATATCGCCTGTGGCTCAGTCAGCAAACCTCTGTCCCTACCCAACCCACACCCCCTTGCCTTTAATGCTGTGTGTGTTGGAGTGGGGGTTGGGAGGGTGGAGACAGGCAGGAAGCTAAGACACGTGGTGCATTAAAGGGACCTGTTATACTGGGTTGGACAAAAAGTCCATTCGGGTTTTTCTGTAACATCCTATGGAAGAACGTGGATAAATTTTTGGCCAATTCAATAATTCCACGTCTGGTTCATTGTGGACCTGAACATCCCATTCCTGGAATGTGGGAAATAATCAGTGGGGCAAAGAGGTTATGGAGTCCCCACTTACACTACTGCCACTTTCAGAATCCCCAAGTCACTAATTAAAACCTACCCCTAAGATAGCTCCTGGCTGAGTCATCCTAGTGATTCTAAGGAATAAATAAAATGAGCAAATGAGAAGACCAGAAAGACCTCTCTGAACACCAGGAGAGCTACAGAAAACCACCAGAGGTTCCCTAGCCTCTGTGTGAAGCCACACTTGGATTCCATAGCCAGAAGCATCTCGTCTGCATTGCGTCTTCCTCGGGCCAGCACTGCCGCTACAATTAATATTCAACTGGCATTTCCACTGCACACTCAAAGCCTGTTCTTTCAGCCTTTGCAAATCCAATTCAGACCAAAGTCATCTTTGCCCTTGCATTTCAGTTTGAGCAGCAGTGATAGGATTCCCGCTTACGGTTTATTAGCATTTATTGAATAGCCAAGGAGCCCTGCATGACAGCAGCTGTCACTAGGTCTCTGACTCCCAAACTAAAATTAACAAGCCAGCAGGACACCAATCCTGGGGCAGGAAGGAGGGCATTACAGTGAGAATTATTATTTATGATTTTTTTAATGCAAAACTATGGATGGAGTGGAGGCTTCTGAGACTTTGGAAAAAAGGGCAATGAGACTAATAGAAGGCAGCCACTGTTTGATCTCTCACTTGAAAGTCTCCACAATCACCCTCCAGCTTCATCATTTGTGGATCTAGAGGCAGCGGTGAAGTATATGGAGGACCTGATTTGAGTCCTGAACTATCTGCTACACGACCTTCTGCCAATTATTCCCCCTCTCGGGGACTCAGCCTCTTACATTCAAGAGGAGAGTTAAACGGGATCAAGGGTGGTCGGTCCATCTCCCTGGGAGATATGGTCAGGATTGGGGTGGCAGAGTCCCTTGCCTGCATTACCCACAGCAGCTATCATTCTACCCGATTCATGTGGCAGGCTCTCCCCCAAGATTGTGCTGAAAGAAAATTCTTCTTTTTGATCTGTAGACTACAAATTTGAAGCTACTAGGTGATACCTAAAATCCTTCATAGCTGTGGAGCCTATGAAGTAGGAAGAACTGAAATGGTGTGAGGAAACTGCCACACTAGAATAGAGTAGCTGTACGTTTTGAGTGATGAAAGAGTCATGAGGGCCAGGAAAAGGATCAATATGGAGTCCCAGAGGAGCAGAGAAAACACCCAGAGATTATATTAATGACTGTAGATACAGAAACTCAGAGCGCAGGGGAGCTGAGAACTGATTTGAGTGATATGTAGGCGTTCTTTAATAACTAAGATAGCTCAGCATCATTCTGTGGCAGATTTCCTGGGCAGATGGAAGGCCCCCTGGTCCAGGCTGACAGGTCCAGACTAATAAGACTTTCTACCCCTTCTCTCTTGAATGGGTGCATTGCTTACACGTGCAAGACTTGAAAATAGGGAAAGTGTCAGCTGCTTGACTGAAAATCTTCTCAAGCTGAAATCTGAAACCTAAAAGAAATCTCCATGGGTCTTCCAGAATGAAAACAAATGATTCTGGTTAATGAAAGCCTGACAGACCCACATAACCAGTGATGACAGACAGTTATTTAACTTCTGAAACATAAAAAGAGAACATCAGCTCAACTTCCAATTAAATGAGATGAATTGACATATATGTTTATCTCCACTTTCTCCTAAATTCTTGCTAGAATATGAGATAAGAGTAGAAAGGTATAAATCCTCAAGAACAAATAAAAAGGGAGAAAAATAAAACCAAAGAACAGTCAACAAAACTTAAGAAAATGGAAAAGAAATAAAGCAAATGTAACTGGATTACATTTCAGCTTTCTTCTCTCTGCAAAGGACCCACAGGGTGAGAAACCAACATGATTCCAGGCAGTACCTACCAACAGCCCTCAGAGGCTTGGGAATCAGAAGCACCAAGTAATCCTGACAACAGGGGTCCACAGAGCAGAGCTGAAAACAAGGTGTTACAAAGTCTGAGCCAGGTCCCCTCCCCCAACCAGTGCAGACATGGAACTTCAATTCCCCAAGCCAGGCAGGAGTTGAAATAAAGACTCTGCAAGAGGTAACATAAGCAGAGAGCAGGCTGAGGGCAAGATCCTCCCTGATCAAAAGGTTAGGCTCTTAGCTCTTAGAATGCAGGCAGCCCCAAAACCAAGCATGAGATCAGAGAACTATTTTTTTGGAAAGCTGATTAGTCCAAGAGAAGAGATTCTTCAGGTTCTACCTCAGAAGAAACCAGGCAGAAGATACGGAAGCAACGTAAGTGTTCATCAACAGATGACTAGGTAAAGATGATGTGGGGGATATATATACATCTGATTCTTTGTGGCCCCATGGACTGTAGCCTGCCAGGTTCCTCTGTCCATGGAATTTCCCAGGCAAGAATAGTAGAGTGGGTTGCCACTTCCTACTCCAGGGATCTTCCTGACCCAGAGATCAAAACTGTGTCTCTGGTGGCTCTTGCATTGGCAAGTGGATTCTTTAGCATGGGCACCACCTGGGAAGCCCCACATACATACACACACACCCACAATATAATACTGCTGCTGCTGCTGCTAAGTCGCTTCAGTTGTTTCCGACTCTTTGTGACCCCATAGACGGCAGCCCACCAGACTTCCTTGTCCCTGGGATTCTCCAGGCAAGAACACTAGAGTGGGTTGCCATTTCCTTCTCCAATGCATGAAAGGGAAAAGTGAAAGTGAAGTCGCTCAGTCATGTCCAACTCTTCGAAACTCCATGGACTGCAGCCTACCAGGCTCCTCCGTCCATGGGATTTTCCAGGCAAAAGTACTGGAGTGGGTTGCCATTGCCTTCTCCGCAATGTAATACTACTCAGCCATAAAAAAAGAACAAAATTTTTCATTTGCAGCAATATAGGTGGATTTGGAGGACATTAAGTTGACAAAGATCCATATAGTCAAAGCTATCATTTTTCCAGTAGTCATGTACAGATATGAGAGTTGGACCATAAAGAAAGCTGAGCACCAAAGAATTGATGGTTTTGAACTGTGGTGCTGGAGAAGACTCTTCAGAGTCCTTGGGACTGTAAGGAGTTCAAACCAGTCAATCCTGAAGGAAATCAGTCCTGAATAGTCATTGGAAGGACTAATGCTGATCTGATGGTTCAAGACTTTGGCCACCTGATGCCAAGAGCTGACTCACTGGAGAAGACCATGATGCTGAGAAAGATTGAGGGCAGGAAGAGAAGGGGCTGAGAGAGGGATGAGATGGTGGGATGGCATCACCAACTCAATGGACATGAGTTTGAGAAAACTCCAGGAAATAGCAAAAAACAGGGAAACATGGTATGCTGCAGTCCATGGGGTCACCAAGAGCTGGACACAACTGAGTGACTGAACAGCATGCTGCATGAAGTAAGTCAGAGGAAGACAAACACTATGTGATATCACTTCTGTGTGGAATCTAAAAGACACAACAAACTAGTGGATAAAGCAAAAAAGAAGCGGACTCACAGATCTAGAGAACAAACTAGTGGTTACCAGTGAGCAGAAATGGCAGGAGGGCAGAGGGGGAGGAACAGAGTGGGTTGGAAAGTACCAACTATTGGGCATAATCAATAATCTAGGTACAACACAGAGAATATAATAACTGTAAATGGAAAGTACCTTTTAAATTTGTATAAAATAGTTTAATTTAAAAAAGACAGGCATACTAATGCATATATATGGAATTTAGAAAGATGGTAACAAGAACCCTGCATGCGAGACAGCAAAAGAAACGCAGATGTATAGAACAGACTCGTGGACTCTGTGGAAGAGGGCAAGGGTGGGATGTTATCGGAGAATGGCATTGAAACATGTTAATTATCATATGTGAAATCAATCGCCAGCCCAGGGTTGATGCTCGGGGCTGGTGCACGGAGATGACCCAGGGGGAGGGAATCGGGAGGGAGGAGGGAGGGGGGTTCTGGAGGGGGAGCATATGTAAACCCATGGCGGTTTCATGTCAATGTATGGCAAAACCAACACAATAAAGAAAATTTTAAAAATAAAAAAAATAAAACAAATGAGAATCACTACAAAAAAAAAAGACAGGCAGGTCATTATTTTAAAAGCCCACCATGTTTAAGACCCACTGTTTCCCTCTGCCCTAGAGAGTCATAACCCAACCCCTTTCTATCTGGAATTCCACCACCATCAACAGCTGGACTCCACCAGGAATATGGTAAATGGAGGCCTTAATTGAGTCTACCCCCATTTCATTGGCAGGAGAGGATGAGAGAAATCCGTAACACACCTTATCAGGCTAGGTTTTGCTGAGTGAAGCTATATGAGTACAGGGTGAGGGTGAAATGGCAGAGTGAGAGAGGTTTTTTTTTCAATATTGGAGATTTGTGACTTACAAAAAGAGATAAAAGGTGGTTTGCAAGGAAGAATTACTCTAGGGAGAAGAACAAGATATCTAAAGGTATGACTCTCTTATAATTGCCATGCATAGTCTTCAGTTAAATGTCACTTCTCCTGAACACACCCTGGAGCTGTATCTACTTGGGAGATGGACCAAACTTCCATGTCCTTCCTCAAAGGGGCATCAGGAAAGAAGAGAGGCTGCCACATCCAGAATGCCCAGTTATTTGTCTGCATCCCACCAGCATGTCTTAGTTGAAAATCACTCATTTTAAAAATGGTCAGGGACTTCCCCAGTGGTCCAGTGGCTGACAGTCCATGCTCTCCAAATAGGTGACATGAATTCAACCCTTGGTCAGGGAACTAGAACTCACATGCCACAACTGAGAGTTTGCATGCCACAATCAAAGATCTTACATGTCACAACAAAGACTGAAGATCCCGTGTGCTAGAATTAAGACCTGGCACAGCCAAATAAATAAATATATTTAAATAGTCAGAATGACTACCTTCCCACAAGTGAAACCACCTGCCAATAAACACCATGGACACACCAATGCCTTTGCATGTAGTGTAACAATTCTTGGTGGCATTCTCTGAGGAGAAAATTCTACCCCTTTTCTTGCATTTTAAATCAAGAATGGGCAACAAATGTTTATGAGGATGTGGAGAAAAGAGAACCCTCACTGGTGGGAATGTAAATTGGCAGAGCCAGTGCTTTCTTGGTGGCTTAGTGGTAAAGAATCCACCTGCCAATGCAGAGGCTGGGGTTTGATCCCTGGCCCAGGAAGATCCCATACATCAAGGGGCAACTAGATTCATGTACCACAACTCCTGAGGCTATGCTCTAGAGCCCAGGAGCCACAAATACTGATCCCCCATGTGCAACTACTGAAGCATCCTAGAGCCCATGCTCTGCAACAAGAGAAGCCACCGCAATGAGAAGCCCAGACACCAAAACTAGAGAGTAGCCCCCACTCACTACAACTAGAGAAAGACCTTGGAGCAACCAAGACCTGGCATAGCCAAAAATAAATACATACAATTATGTGGGGAAAAGATTGGCAAAGCCACAGTGGAAAACAGTACGGAGATTTCTCAACAAGCTAAAAATAGCACTACCATCAGTTCGGTTCCTTCGTTCAGTCGTATCCGACTCTTTGCGACCCCATGGACTGCAGCACACCAGGATTCCCTGTCCATCACCAACTCACGAAGCCTACTCAAACTCATGTCCATTGAGTCAGTGATGCCATCCAACCGTCTCATCCCCATGAACAGCACTACCATATGATTGACTCAGCAGTTTCTTTCTAGGATATATATTTAAAAAAATAATAATAAACATTAATTCAAAAAGATATATGCACCCCAGTGTTCATAGCAGTACTATTTACAATAGTCAAGATATGGAAGCAACCTAAATGTCAGTGGAAGGATGGAAGATCTTAATCTATATTTTTCCAAAGAAGACATGTACTGTGTTGTGTCTAACTCTTTGGGACCCTATGAACTGTAGCTCATCAAGCTCCTCTATCCATGAGATTTTCCAGGGAGGAATACTGGAGTGGATTGCCATTCCCTTCTCCAGTGGATCTTCCCAACCCAGGGATCAAACCCACATCTCATCCATCTCCTGCATTGGCAGGCTGATTCTTTATCACTGAGCCACCTGGTCAGAATGGCCATCGTCAAAAAGTCTACAAATAGCAAATGCTGGAAAGGGTGTGGATAAAAGGGAACCCTTCTACACTGTTGGTGGGAATGGAAGTTGGTGCAGCCATCATGGAAAACAGTATGTTAGATTCCTCAAAAAACTTAAACTAGAGTTGCCATATGATCCAGCAATCCTATTCCTGGGCATATATCCAGACAAAACTAGTTTTAGAAGACACATGCACCCCTATATTCATATAGCACTATTCACAATAGCCAAGACATAGAAGCAACCTAAATATCCATTGACAGATGAATGAACATAGTGTAGTGTGTATATATACACAACAGAAAACTACTCAGCCATTAAAAAAAATAATACCATTTGCAGCAACATGGATGCAACCAGAGATAATCAACCAAGTGAATGTCAAAGACAAGTACCATATGCTATCACTTATATAGAGAGAGAATCTAAAATATGACACAAATGAACATGTCTGTGAAACAGACTCATAAGTATAGATAGAGACTAGACTTGTGATTGCCAGGGGGGAGGGATGGAGTGGGAGGTTTGGGATAGCATATGTACAGTTATATACAGGGATAGTTAGGGACTTTGGGAAGGTTATGTACACTCTGTTATATATATCATAGGATATTGAATATAGTTCCATGTATACATAATAGCTTATGTATAGGATGGATAAACAACAAGGCCTTAGTGTTTAATACATGGAACTATATTCAGTATCCTATGATAAATAAAGCATTGTGTACACGACCTTCCCAAAATCCCTAACTATCCCTATATAGAACTATATTTAAAGTGAATAACCAACAAAGACTTATTGCATGGCACATGGAACTCTGCTTAATGTTATGTGCCAACCTGAATGGGAAGGGTGTTTAGAGGAGAATGGATACATGTATGTATATGGCCCTATCCCTTTGTGGTTCACCTGAAAGTACCACAATATTGTTAATCAACTATACTCTAACACAAAATGCTTTTGGTGTTAAAAATTTTTTAATTAAAAAAATATATATTCTATGTTCAAGCATAATTAAAAAGACATTTTAAAAGATATATATGTGTGTGTGTGTATATATATATATATAGCTGAATCACATTGCTGTACAACAGAAATTGACATTGCAAATCAACTATACTTTGACAAAATAATTAAAAAATGTGATATAAATGCAGATATGCTGCTGCTGCTGCTAACTCTCTTCAGTCATGTCCGACTCTGTGTGACCCCATAGAGGCAGCCCACCAGGCTCCCCCGTCCCTGGGATTCTCCAGGCAAGAACACTGGAGTGGGTTGCCATTTCCTTCTCCAATGCATGAAAGTGAAAAGTGAAAGTGAAGTCGCTCAGTCGTGTCCAACCACCAGTGGCCCCATGGACTGCAGCCCACCAGGCTCCTCTGTCCATGGGATTTTGCAGGCAAGAGTACTGGAGTGGGGTGCCAGTGCCTTCTCCTAATGCAGATATATACATGCACAACAGACCACCACTCAGCCACAAAAAAAAGAATGAAATTTTCATTTGCAGCAACATGGCTACACTTGGAGGGTATTATGTGAAGTAAAGTAAGTCCGACAGAAAAAGACATATACTGTATATCACATGTCTGTGTAATCTTAAAAAAAAAAAAAGCATGATAGACTAGTGCATATAACAAAAAATAAGCAGACTCACAGATAGAGCAAACTAGTATTTATCAGTAGGGAGAGGGAAGGAGGGAGGGACAATACAGGATTAGGAGAATAAGAGGTACAAACTATTATGTATAAAATAAGGTACAACGCCTGAATTCTCCAGGCCAGAATACTGGAGTGGGTAGCCTTTCCCTTCTCCAGGGGATCTTTCCAACCCAGGGATTGAACCCAGGTCTCCCACAATTGCAGGCAGATTCATTACCAGCTGAGCCACAAGGGAAGCCCAAGAACACTGGAGTGGCTAACCTATCCCTTCTACAGCAGATCTTCCCGACCCAGGAATCGTGGTACCAGCATCCTAAATGAGAACCCTTTTGACAGCTTTTTGTGTCCTTAAAGACAGCTGTAGGGAAAGTAGCTTGCTTACAGCATGCACAGCAACTTCTCCAGAAGCCAACAGAGAAAGGAGAAGCATGTTGGAGGATGATACTAAGTCACAATGATGAAGCATCCTGTAGCTGTCAGAATCCAGGCCCTGAGATTCCTCTCTAACATTCACAACTCTTGAGAATGTTGTAAGTTAAGGTTGAGAAGGATAATAAGAGTAACTGTAAAAATGATAGGATTCTTTGAGCATTTATAATATTCCAGCCATAGTACTAATGTTCTACATACATCTCTTCACTTAATCTTTATGACATTTGTACAAAGTATCACCATTTCTGTTTTGTAGAGGAAACTAAGGCTCAGAGATATTACTTACTGATGGACACACAACTAGTATGAGGCAGGCCTTGATTTTAACTTTGGTACCTCTAAGTCCATAGTCTGTCTACCTAACCACCAAATCTGAACTGTTGGCTCTTAAGCCATCTCCACATCCTGCTTAGAAAGTTTCAATGACACCTTACTGCCTACAACAGTGGCCCTCAACCCAACATTATATGTTCAAACTCAATAACTTACTGTTGCCCCAAAAGTCACATATACTATCCAACTCTTGGAAGTTTTCCTATATTTAGCTGCATATTACCCATCTTTATCTTCCCTGGTGGCTCAAATGGTAAAGCATCTGCCTACAATGCGGGAGACCCGAGTTCAATCCCTGGGTTGAGAAGATTCTCTGGAGGAGGAAATGGCACCCCACTCCAGTACTCTTGCCTGGAAAATCCCACGGATGGAGGAGCGTGGTAAGCTATAGTCCATGGGGTCACAAAGAGCCAGACATGACTGAATGATTTCACTTTTTCACTTTCACTTTACCCATCTTTAAGAGACCAACCAAGAAGTCACACCTTCTCTGAAGGTGAGCACTTTAGCCCCTAAAACTTTCTGGAAAGATTTTCTGTCCTCTGGGCTCCCCAAATGTTTACTATCATTCATTCTGACTTTATAACACCTTAAAACATCTTATGTGTTATATGGACCATGGTTCCAGCAACAAATGTATTCACTTTAGAATAATTGGAAGAGTGTTTAATAAACGGACCACCTACAAAGGTTAAAGGGAAACTACAGAAGCTAATGTGAACCACAAGTGTGGCAATTGAGACCCCCATAACCACTCCTAGTTCAAAAAAATAGGATGAGAAGAGGGAACATTTGTGGTCAATGGGACCCAATACAAAAAAGATAGGATGAGAAGAGGGAACATTTGTGGTCAATGGGACCCAATACAAAAAAGATTGCCTGGAGAGTGGTGCCTTACAGGAACTGTGACTACCAGCTGAGGAACTAAATAACTCCATAGAAAAAACTAAAACTCTAATTCAAAAAGAAATACTATTTACAATAGCCAAGATAAGAAAATGCCCATCAGCAGACAATTGGCTTAAGAAGATGTGAGATACACGTACACACACACGACTACTACTCAGCCATAAAAAAGAACAAATAATGCCTTTTTCTGCAACATGGATGGACCTAGAGATTATCATACTAAGTAAGTCAGAGAAAGACAAACACTATGTCATTTACATATGAAATCCAAAAAATTTTACAAATGAGTCTGCATACAAAACAGAAACAGGCTCACAGATACAGAAAACAAACTTATAGTACCAAAGGGGAAAGGGAGGTCAGGGAGGGATAAATTGGGAGTATGGCATTAACAGATACAAACTATTACACATAAAATAGATAAGCAGCAAGTACTTACTGTATACCACAGTGAACTTTAATATGTTATAATAACCTATAATGGCAATAATCTGACCAAAAAATTTATATATATATACATATACATATACACGTGTGTCTGTATATGTAAAACAATCATTATGAAGTACACCTAACACAATATTGTAAATTAACTATACTAGACTTCATTTTAAAAAATCCCAGATGAGAAAATATATAAATAAATAAATGCATATATGCTTAAATACATATATATACTTAAATACATATATATACACATACACAAATCGTTCCATTGGGTAAGAGACAGTAAACAAATACCTTGCCTTGCTCTTTTTCCTCCCTCCCTCTCTCCACCCATCTTTTGCTGATGCTCCTCACTGGCAGAAATCGACAGGAAGCTGAAGGACAGAGAAACTCAGACTAGTGGTTCTACAACACTAACGCCCATCAGAAGCTGCTGTGTAACAGGAAGCTCAATCTGGCACTCTACGATGACCTAGAAGGGTGGGCTGGAAGCGGGGAGGGAGGCTCAAGAGGAAGGGAGCATATCTATTTATAATTATGGCTGAATCTCATTGCTGTACGGCAGAAACAACATTGTAAAGCAATTATCCTCCAACTAAAATCAATAATCGTACATCAGGATCACCCAAGGACTGTTAAAACAAAGATTCCTGGGCCCCTGCTCCCAGATTTCCTGATTCAATTATTCGGTGGGGGGGGGGGGGCTCAAGAATCTGCCACAAGATCACCAGTGATGCTGGCATAACACTGATTTCAGGACCTGACACTGGGAACAACTGCCAGAGACCCTAGCCTAGACCAGCCTCCTAGGGTACAGAACAGCGCTCAAACGGTGACAATTTGACCCTGTGGGGCAAAGGGAGGATATGCAGCACACACCCATTTATCCAGCACACACTGTTAGACTAGAGGTCAGCATACCTTTTCTGTAAGAGCCAGAAAATAAATATGTTAGCCTTTGCAGGCCATATGGTCTCTGTTGCTACTACTTAACTCTACATTCTTGGCACAAAATCTCTCATAGACAACACAAATGAGTGAGTGTGGCCATGTTCCAATGACATCTGACTTTCATTCTTTATCAGTATAAAACTTTATTTACCACAAACTCATTAAGTCTTCCCCGCCTTTATATCCCCACAGTCCTCAAAAACAACCACTACAATTATTCACTGAGTAACCACACATAAATGCCAGGAATCTTACATGCGTTCTCTCTTCACTTTGAGGAAACCTAGATTTAAATGAGGCTTTTGCACTGTGGTGTTGGAGAAGACTCTTGAGAGTCCCTTGGACTGCAAGGAGATCAAACCAGTCAATCCTAAAGGAAATCCACCCTCAATATTCTTTGGAAGGACTGAAGCTGAAGCTCCAATACTTCAGCCACCTGATGCGAAGAGCTGACTGATTGGAAAAGACCCTGATGCTGGGAAAGATTGAGGGCAGGAGGAGAAGGGGCCAACAGAGAATGAGATGGTTGGATGGCATCACCGACTCAGTGGATATGAGTTTGAGCAAGTTCCAGGAGATGGAGAAGGACAGGGAAGCCTGAGGTGCTGTTAGTCCACGGGGTCACAAACAGTCGGACATAACTAAGTGACTAAACAACAAGATTTAATCTGCCCCAGTGAGGATCAGCACTTGGGTAGCTCCCAATTTAAGTCAATCTTTCTGTTTTTTTTATTTTTATTTTACAGAAAAGTTACAAAAACAGTAGAGATTCCCTGTGTACTCTTACCCCAAAACCAAAGACTTCTTGTCTCTTTTGATCTCAGAAGCCACACAGGATCAGATGTGTTCACTACTTGGATGAAACTTTCTGTGGTTTCTCCTTAAGGCATATTACTAGAGAGTTAAGATGCCTCCTTCAAAACTAGTGCTTTTTTCCACTTTATCATTGACTTGTAGAACAAAACTGTTACCTCAAATATAAATTTTTCTGTCCAAATATAGATAGAATTACCCAAAGAAGTCACCTGGACATTAGTATTACATGTTATAACTCTCAGACACCCATAAGGTTTGCAATAATCTAAAAAATTCTCCCTTAAGTTGTTAAGCCAGTTTTTCATCTCACTGTGTGTCAGGAACTGTGTGAGTCACTCCCGATCCAGAGGTGAGGGAGACAGTCACAGTCCCTAGCTTTGAAGGTTAACTGACTAATGAGATATCAGTTCAGGTTTTCTGGTCGCAAGCAACAAATGTGAGCCTGAGTAATTTAAAACGAAATGTGCTGGCAAAATACTGAAATGCTGATAGGATTGAAAGACCAATAGGTCAGCCGTTCTTCAGAAAGGCTGGAAACCAGAATACATACCACAAGAAATGCCAAGTTCAAGTTAACTCTCTGAATTCTTGTAACTCTGTCCTGGATGGGGCTATGGCTTAGGGAGGTTTTTTTTTTTTTTGACTTTGAATGCTTTATTTTTTTTTTCTCTTTTTTTTTTATATTATTTTTTTTTATTGTTTTTGCCATACATTGTCATGATATCACCATGGGTTTACATATGCTTCCCCTCCGGAACCTCCCTCCCTCCTCCCTCCCCCCCGGGAAATCTCGCTGCACCCGTCCCGAGCATCAATCCTGGGCTGGCGATTGATTAGACACATGACAATTAACATGCTTCAATGCCCTTCTCCCATATCATCCCACCCTTACCCTCATCCACAAAGTCCACGAGTCTATTCTATACATCTGCGTTCCTTTTGTTGTCTCGCATGTTGGGTTCTCGTTACCGTCTTTCTAAATTCCATATATATGCGTTAATATACTGTATTGTTGTTTTTGCTTCTGGCTTACTTCACTGGAGCCCATTATCCAGAGTGAAGTAAGCTTAGGGAGTTTTTAATACTTTCCCACATGATGGACCTAGAAATTGTCATACTGAGTGAAATAAGTCAGAGAAGGAGAAACATCATATGCTATCCCGTATATGTGGAATCTAAAAAGAAATGATACAATTGAACTTACGTTCAAAACAGAAATAGACTTACAGAATGAGCTTATGGCTGCCATGCGGGGTGTGGGGTGAGGGTAGCAGGGGAAGGAATAGTTATAGAGATGGAGAGTGACGTGTACACACTGCTATATTTAAAATGGATGGCCAACAAGGTCCTACTGTATAGCACAGGGGACTCTGCTCAATATTATGCGGCAGCCTGGATCTGAAACAGCAGTTTCAGAGAGAATGTATACACGTACATGTATGGCTGAGTCCCTTTGCTGCCCACCTGAAACTATCACAATAGTTTCAATTGGCTATACTCCAATATAAAATAAAACTTTAAAAACTTCCCTTATGTTTCTAAATTATAAACATGATTGAGAACTACTGCTCTGGTCTTTCAACAGAGTTGTTTTACTTTTCAGAGTCATTCTGGTTTTTAGTAGATCACTGGCTCTTGATAAAGTTAAACTTTCAAAAGCATACTCCAATTCCGCCACAAAGTTTAGCAGATGAACAACAATATATTCCGTGTTTACAGCACTCGCTTTGCCTGAAAGCATTCTCGGAAGTCCCATCTCAAGTGATTTTCATGACTGCCCTATGAGTTGACGGCACAATGTTACTATTTCTCCATAAGAAAATTGAGGCTGTGGTAAGCAATAGGTCCAGATTCTCATGGCGAGTAAACAGAGGTGAGACTAGACTGCCAGATATCCATAGGGCATCATCACCAACTTTAGAGTGGCTAAGAAGCCCCTGAGTGCTAGTTCCAGTGCAGCCTCCTTGAATTCAAACCCAGAGGTTCTGATCCAGTATGTCTTGAGCAAGGCACAAGTGCCTACAGTGTCACCCGTGATGCACGTGGCCCCATTCTGTCCATGGCTTTGAATATGATCTGGCCCAGAAGAAAGGAAGTGGTTCAGCTGACTAATCCATGATGCTTTCCAAACCAATAGCATTTCCTTTGCTTTTCCCTCCATCTTATTATCTACTACTGTTAGCTTTTCAGAGAACAAAGACACACTCTAGATCAGCAACGGTCAATGAGTTTCAGTCAACTCAGATCAATCAGCGATGGCTTCTTAGAGCCTTGGAGTGAGAAGTAATGAGACTACGCTGGGCGAAGTAGGAAAATGTACTGCGATCAATCAGTGATGTCTGTCAGGGACACAGTGAGGATGCCAAGCCTATCATTGATCTAGACAGGACTTTATCCTCAATTTTTTATTATTACTTTTGTAGAAAGAACATGTCTACAAAGAAAGACTTTGTTTTTAACTATAGATAATGAGAAATGATTTTTTTTAAACTGCTTCCATGCTGCCCATAAACTATGGGTTGTACTTGAGACATTTTAGATATCATGATTCAAATGTAAATATCCCCAGAAATCCATCACCGTCTGGGTAGCTGACTAAGCACTGTGCACTATAACAGTGTTCCCTTTTCTGATCTTCAGGCATTTTTTTTTATTTTTGTGAGCTGATGTATTACAAAGACGAGGGTACTTTCTCCCATATTCTGCTCATGGTAACAGATGAGGTGTGAAATTGATTCCAAACATCTAGGAGGGTTATGATTTATCATCATACATTAGGCCCTGTGGAGCTTTACAGGATGAATCCCAACCACACTCAGAATCCATCCACACTTCTGGAAAGAGGACACTCAGTGACTCAAGATACATTAAGCACAGCTATTTCACAGCTGCCACCCCATAAGGGGCTTCACTTCATTCAGTCAGTCAGCAAATATTTACTGAGCACCTAATATGTGTCAGGTACTGTTTCAGGAGCTGCAGATATCACAAAGGGCAAGAAAGACTCACTAATCCCTAGAGTTGGCGTCTCTCCCTGGTAACTCACACTCACCACTGGCCTGTCGCACCAACAGCCTGGCACCTGGTGACCAACGCTTGAGGCAGCCTGAACTGAACGTCATTCTACAATTTTACCTGGAGGAACCAACTTGTCAATAGCCGGTGCTGCAGCTTCGGGGTTATTACTCTCTGTGCGAAGGAGGGGCCCCGTGGAAATCTCTAATGAGTGAGGGGTTACAGCTCGTGCTCAGTAAAGACGGGGCTTCAGGGACTTCCCTGGGGGTTCAGTGGGGCCCAGGTCTGATTCCTGGTCAGGGAAGTAGATTCCACATGCCACAGCTAAAAAGATCCCATGTGCTACAATGAAGACTGAAGATCCTGTGTGCTGCAACTATGACCCAGCACAGTCAAATATCAGTAAATAAGTATTTATAAGAGGAGGAGCGGGGGCTTTAGGCAAAAGCCTTACCTAACTGAAAGCATGTAAACCCTTGGAAAGAGTTCTCTCTCCTGCTAATCAATGCTTAAAAGCATATCCTTACACAGAACTAGGCAAGATAAAAGGGAGACGGGACATCAAAAATGCCTAAGCAGGTGGTGGTGGTGGTTTTTAATACACAGAATTCTATCTCTGAAGTTCTGGGCTAGGCTGCAGGCAGATCTATAAAAGCACCCATGGGTGATTCTGATGAATCTAGAAAACACTCTCTTCAAGCTTCAGTTAGATATAGGCCTCACCTCTGTCAAAATACAAGGTAGAAATTATGGTAAAGGGAATAGAAACCCATCTGACTGGGACTCACTCAGCTTGGGTTCCAGTCCTGATTCTGTCTTTAATCAGCTGCATGACCTCAGACCAGCTATGTCAGCTTTCTGGACCCCAGTTTCATTATGGACATAAGGGGAAGAGGAATAGATGATTTCTAACATGTCTTAAAGAGCTAAGGTTAAGTAGTTATTTTTTTCACATTTGCAGACCAATTTCAAACACTAATTGATTAAGCCTCAGTATAAATAATCACTGTTAAATAGTTCTTACAGGAAAGCAATGCATATTTAAAACACATTCGTGCCAAATCAGTCCATTACATATTTAGATGTCTTCAGAATCCATAATTAAGCTTCTGCAGTGGTCAGCGTATAATTTTTATAAACTCCCCAGTAGCAGTGTCATCCTTGTACTATTTGTCACCCTGCTTGTGCCTTCCTGACCCCTGCCCCATCCTACAGATGTCCCCTCAGCTGTGGTAATTAGTCATTATCTGACTCTCAAGTGGAAGCTACCAGTTTTCTCTAATAATATGTAAATTATCTCTTCTAATTAGAGAATCCAGAATTGTAACTTCTTACAAGACTGACTAGATTACTATTCTTGTACTTTTTCATGCTGATTGCCTGCCTCTCTATACCCCATTCACTCACAGCATCATGCAAATCCCCTGTGCTGATGGCTGAGACCACTGGCCAAGCAACTTCTCAGAAGACAAACATCAAAATTTCTGTTATCTACTGCTTCTCCATACAGATAACCTCCTTTGAGATAATGATGAATGAGACCAAAATCTGACTTTCTTGACCATTCACCATAGTTATCTTGTGAATACCCCTAGCTCCAGCCTAGTTACAGGTCAAAATCAGCAAGACTAATTCCCCAGTATCCCCAAGCCACAGTTGACTCAGCCAGTGTTTGTCTTTGGGATGACAAACTACCCCCCTAGAATTATAGCATGTCAGAGCAGTAGATCTCATACCTGTAATGTGGTAAGAATTCCACAGGGAACTGTGGAACTGTGTGATTGTTTTCCAGTCTGCTCACAGCCCCACACTCCCCTTTCAATCTGCCACTCTATACTGCCAGGCCTGGAAGCATGCTAGGTTTTCCAGAATCTCTTTTCAGTGGTTTTGGTTAGGTTCAGTCAATGAGAATCACTGGCATCTGGAAAGAAGTCACCCTGGTCCTAGCAGAGGCGGTATCTCATAAGTAATTCAAGCAGTGACAGGGCACACCTCCCTCCAAGACCTCAGCACTGCCTGTTGACACAGTATTGCTTTTGCTATCATATGTCAGCCAAAGCAAGCTGTAAGGCCCACCTAGACTCAAGAGATGGAGAAGACTACCTCCTACAAAGGAGCAGTCCCATTAAAATCATATTTTAAAAGTGCTATTCCTTAGCACATTCCTTGTTCCTTTAACTCCTCCAGTTCTCCCAACACCATTATTTTTATGATAGACAGTATGCAAAATGGTCCAGATTAATCCCTTCTGATTACCTATTCCCCTTTGCAGTATGACTATAAAGCTCCTCCCCTCAACAAGTAATGTCTTTATCCACCTCTTGGATCTAGGTTGGACCTATGACTTGCTTTGGCCAATAAACAGTAGCAAAGCAATATTCCAGTTCTGATTATTTTTTTATATTGCATATATTTATTTCAACCCAACAACCTGTGATCAAGTGGGATTTATCCCAAGAATCAAAGGATTCTTCAACATATGTGCATCAATCAAGTCCAACACCACATTAACAAACCAAAGAATAAAAACTATATAATCTCAATAGATGCAGAAAAAACTTCTGACAAAATCCAATACCCATTTACGATAAAAACACTTTGAAATGTGGGCACAGTGGGAACATACCTCAACACAATAAAGACCATATACCACAAACCCACTGCCAGTTCTGATTTTTAGACCTAAAAACCTTGCATGCTTTCTTCTAGAATCCCACTAAGCTTCCGCATGAATGAGCCTGAGCTGGTCTGCTGAAGAACAAGACCTCACAGAGAACAAAGTGCCCCAGCCAACATCCATCAGATCAGGACCAGAGGCACCTCGCTGACCTTACATCTACCGCAGACACACGACTGAGACCAGCCAGGATCACATGAGCAACCCACTTGTCCACTAGACTGAGGAGCAATAACAAACAGTTGTTCCACTAGTTTTAGGGTGTTCTGTAACCTCACAACAGATAATCTTTTAATAACTGATCCCTTTCATTAAATGGAAGACGTTGCTATTTCTCTGACTAGATAATGACTAATAAAGAAAGCTTTTTAAAAAAGCAAAACCCCAATTGAAACACCCTAGTGATTTTGATCTTTGCCAAATACAGATTTCAAGGAGCTGTGGAAATTATCTTGTCAAAACTCTCATCTCTCAGGTGGTTTATCTATAAGATCACCTTTAGGCAAAACCTCAGTCTGATCAAATACTAGGTATAATCAATTCCAGTGTCCAAGGAACATGACCATACTGTCAGGGATCTTTTTTTTTCATTCCTAGCTTCATTTCCTCAAGCTGCAATTTTTGTCTCTTTCCTCATTTTTCTTTCTGAGAAGAAGAAAAAAAATACCGGCTGGCAGATATTCTCTACAACTAAAACATGTTTTACCCCTTAGGTTAAATAGCTGCAGCCAAATTCTGTAAGTTTTAATTCTGGCTGTTTGGAATTAAAAAAGAAAAATTAGTGCCTGATGAACAGCATAATGATCTGAGATTTCTATACATTACAAAACAATCACCACAATAAGTCTAGTTACCATCTGTCACCACAGAGATATTACATTACTATTGACTATATTCTAGTTGGTGTACATTTCAGCCCTGTGACTTATTTATTTTGTAATGGAAATTTATACTTCTGCTGGAGAAGACTCTTGAGAGTCCCTTGGACTGCAAGATCAAACCAGTCAATCCTAAAGGAAATCAAGTCTGAATATTCACTGGAAGGACTGATGCTGAAGCTCCAATACTTTGGCCACCTGATGAAAAGAGCTGACTCGCTGGAAAAGACCCTGATTATGGGAAAGATTGAAGGCAAAATGAGAAGGGGATGGCAGAGGATGAGATGGTTAGATAGGATCACCAAATCAATGGACATGAGTTTGAGCAAACTCTGGGAAATGGTGAAGGACAGGGAAGCCTGGCATACTGCAATCCATGGGGTCGCAAAGAGTTGAACACTACTTAGAGACTGAACAAACAAATCCCCTTAACATACTTCACTCATCTGTTAGGCAGGAAGTTAGCTGAGAACAAGAGGCAACTCCTTCAGCTAAACATCCATGACCCTGTCATGCTACAAAAGAGGAGACTCATTTTCTTTTAAAATACAGTCTAGATCCAATATCACCTTTGGGTCTGGGAATCCTGGCCCTTAAATGGAAACATTAATTATGACACTATTCTCCAGTTAGACCTATTTTGCAAAAGGCAGGGCAAATAATCTGAGATCCCATAAGTACAACTTTCCTTTGTCCTACGGAATAGCCACAATTTCCTTACAACTTGTAAACTTCCCACCCTTGCAACCCTGCTACTTAAGGAAAATCCCTCAATTACACCAGTTCTGCCCCACCACCTTATGAAGGACCTCTGTTACCTTCATCAGCTGAAGTCTATCCCTTGGTGGAAGCACCAGGAGGCAAATTTGGCCCACAACTAGTCCATAAGCCTTTCTCATTGGTAGAACTAAAACAGATCAAGGCAAAATTGGGTAGTTTGTCAGACAATCCCACTAAATATATCAAGGGATTCCAGCATATTACTATGGTCCATGAAATGATCTGGAAAGATATCGCCATAATCCTAAACCAGACCCTCTCTGATACTGATAGAGAACAAGTTGAAAGAGAAGCAAAAAATTTTGCTGATGGACTCCACCTTTCTGATACTAAATACCCCAGTGGGGAAATAGCAGTCCCCAGCATTGATCCAGAATGGGACTACAATCAGAAAGAACATCAGTGGGAATGAAACAATTTTATCACCTGTATCAAAGCAAGCCTTAAGGCAGCCCAACATAAAGTCATAAACTACTCCCACATAACAGCAACCAGCCAGGAGCCCAGGGAAAAATCAACAGCCTTTCTTAACAGGCCGAGGGAAACATTCATTAAATATACCAATCTAGATCTGGACTCATGTGAGGGACAAGTTAAATCAGTATCTGATATTAGACACAAATTATAAAAACTGAAGACCTAAATGTCACCTTAGATGTGCTAGTGAACAAAGCCTCAGTCTTCTATAACTATGACAAAGAGACTGAGGCCAAGACCTGGGAGAAGGAAAGAAGGAAGCAATCAAGGCATGCCCAAATGATGGCTGCCCTACAGGGTCAAGCTGCCTCCAAGAGCACCCTGAATTTACAGCTCAAAAAAAGACAAATGTCACACTTGTTGCCAAATGGGCCACTGGGCACAGAAGTGCCCCAGTTGGGATAAACCTAAGACTGCTCGCTATAAATGCCAACAGCTGGGAAACTGGGCAGCCCTTTGCCCCTTGATCCAAAGAGACCAAGGACCAGAGGCTGCTACCCAGATGATTGCCCCAGACTGAGGAGGGCCCCTCCAGCTGACCCCAATACAACAGATCCACATCACTGGAGTGGAGTGAAGAACACCGATGGATGTGGCAGGTAAGTCAACCATTTTCTTACCCAGTTGGGGGGCCACCTATTTGTCTTGACTTCCTTCTCTGGACCCTTCCCTTCATAGACCTGCGCCATCATGGGAGCCACAGGCAAGCCAGTCAACAGGCCTTCTACTATACCCCTCTTCTGTGTCTGGGAGCAATCTGGATTCTCCCAGTTTTTTTTTTTTTACAAATGCCTGACTGTTCTAGATGACTCTTGGGGAGGGATGTACTACAAAAATGGAATGCCATTCTTTCTCTCTTCCTAAGAGGGTCACATGGACCCCATCCAGGGTGCAAACTCTGGGAAACTTTAGGAAGTCTCCTAACTAATGCAGATATCAAAAATTCCTCTGGGCCAGACCGGCTACAAGTCGACCCACTGGCCTGGGACTCCGGTGTCCAAAGAAAAGATAAATGTAACACTGGTCACAACAGCTCTAAAGGACCCACATAAATTTCCCCAAAAGACATAATATCCCCTTAGGTCCAAAGCCCACATGGGACTTCAACCCATCATATCCAAATCCACAATGTCTCATGGACTCCTTATCCCCACAAATTCACTTTGCAATACCCCAATACTAGCAGTCAAGAAAAAGGGTGGCACTTACCACATGGTCCATTATTGTCTTGTTAATGATTTCTGAATCATTAACAAGGCAATAATTCCCCAACATCCAATAGTCTCCAGACTGTAGATGCTTTTGGGAAAGCTACCCTCAGATAGTAGCTGGTTCTCAGCCCTAGATTTGAAAGATGCTTTCTCCTGCATCCTCCATCCCCAGGATCACAATACTTGTTTGCATTCAAATGAGAATCTCCATTACAAGTCCTTCAACAACTGATCTGGACTGTTCTGCTGCAGGGCTTTAGGGATAGCTCCCACTTCTTTAGACAGGTGCTTGCCTGAGATTAGGGCTTCCCTGATGGATCAGATGGTAAAGAATCTGCTTGCAATTCTTTCAATTTACAAAGAGACCTAGGTTTGATCCCTCGATCAGGAAGATCCCCTGGAGAAGGAAATGGCAACCCACTCCAGTACTCATGCCTGGAGAATCCCAGGGACAAAGCCTGGTAGGCTGCTGTCTGTGGGGTTGCACGGAGTCGGACTGGCGGCGGCAGCAGCAGCAGCAGCGTGACTTCTAGTCGGAAGACTTTAACACTTGAGAGGGGAGCTCTCACACAGGATGCAGATGAACTCTTGATTTGTTTGCTCTCGCAACCCTAGGCCATTCATGCCCACAAGGTCCTTAATTTCCTGGCCGAGTGGGACTATAAGGTGTCTGAACCTAAGGCTCAGCTAGTACAACAATAAGTTTCCTATCTCAAAACAATTCTGACAGGTATACTACTGACAGGCACAGCATTTTGGCAGACTGTATAAAAGCGATCTATATCTGACCTTCAGACTCCCACCCCCTGTAAGCAGCTGCAAGCATTCCTGGGCCTAACCAGGTATTGTATTCAGATACCTAACTACAGTTTCATTGCGCAGCCCATATATGAAGCCCTAAAATGCAGAGATTATTAAATAGCCCTTGCATGGGGACCATCCCAACAGGAGGCCATAGAAACCTCCTCTTTGCCAGAGCTCCAGCTTTAAAATCCCTTTGCCACAGATTTGGCAAACAGAAATCTCTCTACCAGAGCTCCAGCTTAAGGATTACCCAACCTTCCAAGCCATTCCAAATTTCCACCCATGAAAAAGGGGGTGTTACCTTAGGGGTCCTCACCAAAGACTAGGAGAAACTCCAAAGCCAGTAGCCTCTCTCTCCAAACAGTTGGGTCCCGCTGTGAAGGGCTGGCCCCCTGTCTTAGGGCACAGGGGGTACTATCCCTCCTAAGAGAGGAGGCCCAGCGAGGGCCAGTGGCGCAATGGATAACGCGTCTGACTACGGATCAGAAGATTCTAAGAGAGGAGGCCCTTAAATTCACCCTGGGAGCACCCATTTGAGTTCTCACTGCCCAACATGTACCACATTTACTTAATAACCAGCTTCAGCCTGGCTTTCAGACAATAAGATCCTCAAATATCAAATCCCCCCACCTGTTATTTTTTGTGGGTTTTGTTTTTTTTTTTTTTTTTGGAAATCCCACAGGTATCTTGGGTTTGTAGGACTCTAAATCTAGCAATCTTGCCCATACTAGGGGGAAAGTGTCTTGACAATTTTCTTAAATGCCCACCTGGACCTCTCAGATCAACATTTGGCTGATGCTGACCAGGTTTGGTTCACGGATGCAAACAGTAATACAGCAGAGGGAAAACACAAGGCTGGAGAGATTCGTCCTCATATCCCTCCACAAGATCACTGAGGCCTGGGCTCTGCCTCACTGCTCATCCCCGTAACTTGTTAAAGTCACTGCACTCACCCAAGCATTACAATTGGCCAAATCAAAAAGGGTCACAATTTCTACTGATTCTAAATATGCTTTCTTGATCCTACATGCCTATGTAGCCATCTGCAAAGAAAGAGAATGCCTTACCTCTAAAAATAGCCCCATTAAATATGGCCCTCATTAATCAGCTAATCCAGACTGTCCACCTGCCTACAGAGATAGCCGTGTGTGTGTGTGTGTGCGTGCTAAGTCGCTTTAGTCATATCCGACTCTTTGAGACCCTATGGACTGTAGCCCACCAGGCATTTCTGTTCATGGGCTTCTCCAGGCAGGAATACTGGAGTGGGTTGCCATGCCCTTCTCCAGAGGATCTTCCCAACCCATAGATCAAACTCACGTCCCTTATGTCTCCTACATTCCAAGTAGGTTCTTTACCACTAGCACCACCTGTGAAGCCCCCAGAGGTGGCCATCAATGAGGCTCATCTGACATTACAAAGGGAAACCAATTTGCAGACCAAGGTGCTAAGCAGGTTGCCTCTAAAGAAGCCCCAGGAGAGGGAACGCTCATCCCTGCCCCAGGCACTTCCTCTACCCACCTATATAGAGAAGAAAAGGCATGGGCAGCCCGGAAGTTTTTCCATCTAGACTCATCCAGATGGTATACTTCTGATGAAACTCTTGACCCCAGTAGCCTCCAATAGAAACTCATTAAGGCCCTCCATGAATTTACACATTTGAGACGGGATGCCCTCTCTGCCTTGGTATCTAGAGTCCTAAAAGGCACAGGACTTAAGTAATCCAGCAGGTATCCAGCTCCTGTTTGACCTGTCCCTATAATAGCAAAAGTGTTAGTCACTCAGTCGTGTCCAACTTTTTGTGACCTATGGACTGTAGCCTGCCAGGCTTCTCTGTCCTAGGCATTCTCCAGGCAAGAATATTGGAGTGGGTTGCCACACCTTCCTTCAAGGGATCGTCCCAACTGAGGGATTGAACCCACATCTCTTATGTCTCCTACATTGGAAGGCAGGTTCTTTAACACTAGCACCACCTGGGAAGCCCAACATCATTTATATGTGTAATCAAAAAAAAAGGTACAAATGAACTTACTATAAAACAGAAATAGATTCACAGATGTAGAAAACAAATTTAGGGTTATGGAGGTGGAAAGGGAAGGGGGACAAAAACTGGGAGATTGGAACTGACATACACACACAACTATATATAAAGTAGATAACTAAATAGCACAGGGAACTCTACTCAGTACTCTGTAATGATCTGTATGGAAACAGAATCTACATATATTCAGATAACTTATTCACTTTGCTCTACACCTGAAATTAATACAGCATTGTAAATCAACTATACTCCAAAAAAAAAATTTTAAGACATTATTCAAAATAAAGATTGTCTTGGTTTCACCAAACATCCAGACTTGGAAATGATGCATTTGGTCTTAACCTTTCAGTTTCTAATGCCTGACTATGGCTCTGTGACCAGCCGTTGTACTTAGAGAACTCTAGATCCGAAGTTCTTTTTATAATCTTCAAATAAAATAAATTTAATGTTTACTCTCCCTCCAAACACAGCTTGAACTTTCTAATTTCCAGGAAGCTTTCTTTACCTCCCAGTTTGGGTTTTATATCCTTCTTCTCTTTTCTAGTGCATCTCTGTTATCCTATTTTGTAATTGCCCTGTCCCTCCCATAAACTGTTAAGTTTCTTGGGAACAGAGACATTGTCTTACTCATCTTTGTATGTTCCTTCTCTAAAATGCATGCACAGTACACTCTCAGTAAATTTTCACTGATTGAATAAAGAAAAATGGTCTTTACTCTCAAAGAAAAAAAAAAATTATTGGGACATTCCTCGTGGTTAAGACTCTGCCTGCCAATGCAGGGAACGCAGGTTCAATCCCTGGCGAAGATTCCACGTACCACAGGGCAACTAGGCCCATGTGCCACAATTACGGAAGCCCACACACCCTTAGAGCCTGAGTTCTACGCAATGAGAAGCCTGCCCACAGCGATAAAGAGTAGCCCCCATGCGCAGCAACTAGAGAAAGCAAAGATGCAGCACAGCCATAAATAATTTTTAAAAAAATTAAAAATAGAACCACATGATCCAGTAATCCTGCTTCTAGGTATATATCCAAAAAAGATGAAAATAGCATCTGGAAGAGATATCTGCACTCCCATAGTCACTGCAGTCAGTATTATTCACAGTAGCCACAACCACACACACATACACAATGGGCTATGTTCAGCCATGAGAAAGGACATCCTGCCAATTGTGACAACATTTATGAACCTTGAAGCCATTATGCTAAGTAAAATTAGTTATTCAGAGAAAGACAAACACTGTAACATCATTTATATTTGGAATCAAAAAAGTTAAATTCATAGAAACAGATAAGAACTGTATTTACCAACAACTGTGGGAAAGGAGGAGACATTGGTCAAAGAATACAAATGTCTAGCTATAAAATAAAAAGGTTCTGGGAATCTAATGCACACCATAGTGATTATTAACACTACTGTATGATATACTTGAAAATTGCTAAAAGAATAGATCTTAAATGTTATTACCACAAAAAAAGTTACTAAGGGATGTGATGGAGGTATTAACTAATGCTATGGTAGTTATTTCACAGCTTATAAGTGTATCAAATCAACACGCTGTATATCTTAAACTTATATAATGTTATATATGTCAGTGTGTATCTTAAACTTATAACATGTCACTTATATCTCCATAAAACTGGAAAAATTTTCCATAAAACTGGAAAAAAAATCTTAAAAAGATGACTTGAAAATTAGAATGATTTCACAATAATATGCACTAAAACTTATATTATTTGCTAAGTAGTCTTAAAATATATATAGTATATAAGAATTAATCTCCAAAATATACAAGCAGCTCACGCAGCTCAATACCAGAAAAATGAACAACGTAATCAAAAAGTGGGCCAAAGAACTAAACAGACACTTCTCAAAACAAGACATACAGATGGCTAATAAACACATGAAAAGATGCTCAGCATCACGCATTAATAGAGAAATCCAAATCAAAACCATAATGAGATATCATCTCACACCAATCAGAATAGATGCCATCAAAAAGTCTACAAACAATAAATGCTGGAGAGGGTGTGGAGAAAAAGAAACTCTCTTACACTGTTGGTGGGAATGCAAACTAGTACAGCCACTATGGAGAACAGTGTGGAGATTCCTTAAAAAGCTGGAAATAGAACTGCCATATGACCCAGCAATCCCACTGCTGGGCATACACACCAAGGAAACCAGAATTGAAGGAGACCTGTGTACCCCAATGTTCACTGCAGGACTGTTTACAATAGCCAGGACATGGAAGCAACCTAGATATCTATCATCAGACAAATGGATAAGGAAGTTGTGGTACATATACACAATGGAATATTACTCAGCTGTAAAAAAAAAAACAAAATGCATTTGAGTCAGTACTAATGAGGTAGATGAAACTGGAGCCTGTGATACAGAGTGGAGTAAGTCAGAAGGAGAAACACCAATACAGGATATTTATGTATATAAATGGAATTTAGAAAGACAGTAACAACCCTATATGCAAGACAGAAAAAGGGACACAGATGTAAAGAACAGACTTTTGGACTCTGGGAGAAGGCAAGGGTGGGATGATTTGCGAGAATAGCACTGAAACATGTATATTACCATATGTAAAATAGATGACCAGTGCCAGTTCAATGTATGAAGCAGGGCACCCAAAGTCAGGGCTCTGGGACAGCCCAGAGGGATGGGGTGGGGAAGCAGTTGGGAGGGAGGTTCAGGATGGGGGGACACATGTACACCCATGGCTGATTTATGTCAATGTATGGCAAAACCATCACAATATTGTAATTAGCTTCCAATTAAAATAAATAAGGGCTTCCCTGATAGCTCAGGTGGTAAAGAATCTGCCTGCAATGCAAGAAATCTGGGTTCAATCCCTGGGGTGGGAAGATCCCCTGGAGAAGGGAAAGGCTACCCACTCCAGTATTCTGGCCTGGAGAATTCCATGGACGATATTTTTGGGCTTTCCTGGTAGCTCAGACAGTAAAGAATCTGCCCACAATGTGGGAGACCTGGGTTGGATCCCTGGATTAGGAAGATTCCCCTGAAGGAGGGCATGGCAACCCACTCCAGTATTCTTGCCTGGAGAATCCCTATGGACAAAGGAGCCTGGTGGGCTACAGTTTACGCGGTCACAAAGAGTCAGACATGACTGAGTGACTAAGCACACAAAATAAATCAATTTAAAAAAAAGAAAAAGAGTCAATGAACCTGTATATGTATGTGCTCTCATTAGCATCCTTATGGCTTTGACACTACTCCAGGGAAGCCTCTTCTTCTTTCATCTTAATCCAAATATCCCTTTGCTCAGATGCCCTTTCCACAGCCAGGAGAAGAACATGAAAGAGCAGGAAGTGGGAAATGAAACAAGATGACAGTTGACTCTCATGAGTAACCAAACTTGTCTAGAAACACCTAGGAACACAAATGACCATGACTTTAATGCCTGCTGGCTCCGATGCCAGGGTGACTCCGGGGCAGTAACATGGTTGCTAAATTACTTGCAATATTGGACTAGAGAAACTAGGCCAGTGCTCAGATGTGCAGTTCACAGCAGCCTGCTCTGGGCCCTGAACAAGC
This sequence comes from Antilocapra americana, assembly GCA_007570785.1. Taxonomy (NCBI): domain Eukaryota; kingdom Metazoa; phylum Chordata; class Mammalia; order Artiodactyla; family Antilocapridae; genus Antilocapra; species Antilocapra americana. The sequence goes on from ML660765.1 coordinate 35,427,563, forward strand.
CTGTTGCACTGGGTCAGCAATATCTTGAACTCTCACTATTGGCCAGGGAGCACTTTTCATTAAGACCCTTGTATACAGAGACCAGAACTCACCACTAGCTAAACAGCCCAACAACAAAATTAGGGAATAAAAAAAAACCTATACGATTGGTAAACCCTATAGGGGTTTGGGGGGAAAAAAAATCACGATTGTAAAGGTGAAAATGCCTGGAAAAGATGATTAAGAGTAAGCTAGCATAACCCAAGTGCTTTCCAGGCAGCAAAGTGATGAAGAACCCACCTGCCAAGGCAGGAGATGCAAGAGACAAGGATTAGATCCCTGGGTCGGGAAGATCACCTGAAGGAGGAAATGGCAACCCATTTCAGCATTCTGGTCTGGAAAAACCCATGGACAAAGGAGCCCAGGGGGCTACAGTCCACGGAGTCGCAGAGTCGGACCTGACTGAGCAAATGAGCACAGATGGACACAGAGCATAACCCAAATGGAACTAGGTCTTCTAATTCCTGCTTCTCTGTGTGGGGCTATGCTCAAAATCAACACAAGTTGGACCCCAGGAGTCTCAGGGATCAAAGAATTTTGGGAAGGTGTCCTAAAGCACAAAAGGGGAATTGCACTCCCCACTAGAGAACAAGATTGAACTTCCTAAAACTCCTTCCAAGCGATCCACACCTCCTCCTCCCCAGACGTGTCCTGTGCACTGTGCCCCTCCCTCCCTCACAGCCTCAGTCGCGTCCCACCCGAGACCCTCTCTCGCTGGTGGCCTAGGGCCCTTCTCCTGCGGAGGTGCACGCCTCCTGGCACTTGGCTCTGTCCAAGGCTCTGTCCACTGCCTCTGTCAGCACTACAGAGGCAGGCAGCTGGGCACCGATCTCCTCCTAGCAGCCAGGAATGGGAGACCAAGGATTTATTTATTACTCTTTGCTGCTCCAAGAAACCATTTTGAGTGCCATTAAGTACGTTTGGGGGTCACAGTAAAGTTCTAAAGTCTGCACCATCATGAGCATCGGAAAAAAAAAGAGTAACAATAAATCATTTTGTGCATCACTTTCTTCTACTGCTGATAACTATGGTTTGGGACTCTATTTAGGCAGATTTTCCTACATGGCTTCTATTCAACAGACTGCTTTGTTCTAAAGTTTTAAAGGAGCCTCTGATAAATCCACACATCTATGGACACCTTATCTTTGACAAAGGAGGCAAGAATATACAATGGAGAAAAGACAACCTCTTTAACAAGTGGTGCTGGGAAAACTGGACAGCCACTTGTAAAAGAATGAAACTAGAACACTTTCTAACACCATACACAAAGATAAACTCAAAATGGATCAAAGCTCTAATCATAAGACCAGAAACTATAAAACTCCTAGAGGAAAACATAGGAAAAACACTCTCCGACATAAACCAAAGCAGGATCCTCTATGACCCACCTCCCAGAATATTGGAAATAAAAGCATGAATAAACAAATGGGACCTAATTAAAATTAAAAGCTTCTGCACAACAAAGGAAACTATAAGCAAGGTGAAAAGGCAGCCTTCAGAATGGGAGAAAATAATAGCCAATGAAGCAACGGACAAACAATCTCAAAAATATACAAGCAACTCCTGCAGCTCCATTCTAGAAAAATAAACGACCCAATCAAAAAGTAGGCCAAAGAATTTAACAGACATTTCTCCAAAGAAGACATAAAAATGGCTAACAAACACATGAAAAGATGCTCAGCATCACTCATTATCAGAGAAATGCAAATCAAAACCACAATGAGGTACCACTTTACACCAGTCAGAATGGCTGCCATCCAAAAGTCTACAAGCAATAAATGCTGGAGAGGATGTGGAGAAAAGGGAACCCTCTTACACTGTTGGTGGGAATGCAAACTAGTACAGCCACTATGGAGAACGGTGTGGAGATTCCTTAAAAAACTGGAAATAGAACTGCCATATGACCCAGCAATCCCACTGCTGGGCATACACACCGAGGAAACCCGAATTGAAAGAGACACATGTACTCCAATGTTTATCGCCGCATTGTTTACAATAGCCAGGACATGGAAGCAACCTAGATGCCCATCAACTGACGAAAGGATAAGAAAGCTGTGGTACATATACACAATGGAATATTACTCAGCATTAAAAAAAAAATTCACTTGAATCAGTTCTACTCAGGTGGACGGAACTGGAGCCTATTATCCAGAGTGAAGTAAGCCAGAAGGAAAAACAAAAATACAGTATACTAACGCATATATATAGAATTTAGAAAGATGGTAACGAGAACCCTGCATGCGAGACAGCAAAAGGAACGCAGATGTATAGAACAGACTCGTGGACTCTGTGGAAGAGGGCAAGGGTGGGATGATACGGGAGAATGGCATGGAAACATGTTAATTATCATATGTGAAATTAATTGCCAGCCCAGGTCTGATGCTCAGGGCTGGTGCACTGGGATGACCCAGGGAGAGGGAATCGGGAGGGAGGAGGCAGGGGGATTTTGGAGGGGGAACATATGTATACCCATGGTGGATTCATGTCAATGTATGGCAAAACCAACACAATAAAGTAAAGAAAATTTAAAAAATAAATAAATAAAACTTCCAAAAAATAAATAAAAGAGCCTCTGCTGGCGTGAAATTTGATCTTTTTTGTCTTCAATTTCCCTTCTTTCATATTCTCAAGCTTCAGCTGAATGCTTAGGAACCACATGGCCTTTCCTCCAACTTCATTTTTTTTTTTTTGCCCCTTTAAATTTTTTTTCATCATTTTTTAAAGAGTTTATTTTCCTAGATCTGTATTTCTATGAATAACAGAGAGTGACTGTTTCTTAATTTAAGCCACAAAAGTACATTAGTTTTCCTGAAGGGCCAGACATTCTGTTCTCATTTTAAAGAGCCTACTCTGAATTATACTACTTAAAAATATTTTATTTTTGTACAGTTGACAAATAAAGAATTATGTCCAAACCACAGTGTTTCAGGATTATGACATTTTTCAGACACATCAGGTGCCCAATATTCTAAGATGTCTAAGGGCAAAAAGCCTTTGCCTTACCCCTGAGTTATCTTTACTCATAACCACAAATGTGGTCATGCTATGGGAGAAAGGCCACAAGCCCTCAAGTCACAGAAGCCTCATTCAAGTGATAGCCCTGACTCATACGAACTCTGGGACCTTGACCAAGTGCTAGTAAAGGATTAAGTTTGCTAATCTCATAAAAAATATAACTCTGCATACTTTACAGCTTTTCTCATCAACAGAGGGAGCTTCTCCAACCTTAGGATCTTTGCTGGCCTTGAGACTTGCTTTGACAAATAAAATGTGGTAGAAGCAACAGCCTTGCAGCTTCTGTCTTCACCATCTTGGACTGCTTCCCTGAGGCCTCCAAGTGAGGAAGCTCATCTAGTCTACGGAGGAGGGGAAGCCACGTCGGGGAGAACCAAGGCATCATAGCCCATAGCTAACATCAACTGCCACATACACCACTAAGGCTCTCTTGGACCCTCTGATCCAATGGACCCTCCAGCATCTTGAACCTGGGCAAAACCAGCAGAGGAGCCACCCTGCCAAGCTACAAAATCATGAAGTCGTTACAAATAAACTTCCTTGTGAAATAGGAACACACTCACCGTTGAAGAGAATAGATTTGTGGTTGCCAAGTGTGGGAGGCGGCCAGGAGGAATGGAATGGGAGTTTGAGGTTAGTAGATGCCAACTAGTATATATAGAATTAATAAACAAGATGCTACTGTATAGCACCAGGAACTAGATTCAATATCCTATGATAAACCGTAATGGAAAATACGTATATGTATTTATATGTATAACTGAATCACCTTGCTGTATACCAGAAATTAACACAACATTGTAAATCAATAAAGAAAATTTTTTTTCAAGGAGTCATTGTTGCTTTCAGCTACTAAACTTCAGGGAAATCTGTTACCTAACAAAGAATATGTTTCTATTTCCTCATTCAAATAGGACAATAATGCCTATCCAACTAGTCATTTGTTTATTCAAGAGAGTTAATGGCTTACTACATAGAATCTACAGAATATATAATCATATATAATTGAGAATCAAGTGAGACAATGGATGTTAACATACTTGGTAATATTAATTTTATTTTTGTTACTAACACCTCCTTTCACGGAGCTCCCATGTTTCTTAAGCACTTAAATTCACTTTGATCTTCTCAGAGGACCAAATAGCATTTTTTCAGCTCTCTCTGATGGAGCTGACCCTTCACACCTGCCCTTCTTCTACCTACTCTCATTAGCAGAGAAATCAGCCCTTAAATTAAGGACCACTGGGACTTTTTTAGAGGCCACAAACTGACTCATTACAAGGAGCCATAAAGCACTAAAGATGGAGGACCTTCCTATTACCATACCAGTAAGAGCTTTAAAAAAAAAAGTTAATGCAAACTAGTACAGCCACTATGGAAAACAGTGTGGAGGTTCCTT
>ML660765.1:35432025-35555482 GCA_007570785.1 Antilocapra americana
GGATAAGAAAGCTGTGGTACATATACACAATGGAATATTACTCAGCATTAAAAAAAGATTCATTTGAATCAGTTCTACTCAGGTGGACGGAACTGGAGCCCATTATCCAGAGTGAAGTAAGCCAGAAGGAAAAACAAAAATACAGTATACTAATGCATATATATGGAATTTAGAAAGACAGTAACAAGAACCCTGCATGCAAGACAGCAAAAGGAATGCAGATGTACAGAACAGACTCGTGGACTCTGTGGATGAGGGCGAGGGTGGGATGATATGGGAGAATGGCATTGAAACATGTTAATTATCATAATCACCAGCCCAGGATTGATGCTCAGGGCTGGTACATCGAGATTTCCCGGGGGGAGGGAGGCGGGAGGGGGATTCTGGAGGGGGAGCATATGTAAACCCATGGCGATATCATGTCATTGTATGGCAAAACTAATAAAAAAAAAAAGGAAAAAAAAATTAAAAATCCAGCCACTGTCCTGCTTATACCCCCTTCAAAAGCATATAACTCCTTTCAAGAAAGTTCAACCTCCAAATATGGCGTTCAGGGCCCTTCGTGATGGGACCCCTGCCTCAGACTCTCCAGCCCCACATCCCTCCTCTATTCTCACCAGCCTATTTTCTGTTCCCCACATCCAACCAAGCTCCCAAGCCTTTGTCTGGGCCCTTTTTTTCTCTTTCCTTCCTCCTCATCTGCATGGAGAACCTGTACCCATCCCTTAGACTCAGGTCAACTGTCACCTTCTACCCAGAACCCTCCCACCTGCCCCTTCTCCGAGCAGTTACAGCAGCAGGTGTATCACATTCTATTCTAGGGTTACTATGTATCATTCTCTACCCCTTCACTCTGTTGGCTGAATTTCTAAAGCGACCTTTTTAACAGAATCCTGGCTTTGCCCTGACCATGAGACTTTTCCTAAAGATTCCCCCCAGTAAAAACTACACTCTCTCCATCCTCTGGAGAGGGAGTATCCATCCTCTCTTCCAGACCATTCTCCTCTCTTCCAGACCATTCTCCTCCTCTGTAAAACCTCTGCAGCTCTGAATCTTGTGTTCTCAGACTATACCACTGACCACCCTTTGTTGTCACAGTCCTTCTCCCAGGGTCATCCCTTTTATTCCTTGAAAACTTAGCTCCTGGTTTACTGTCCCACTGCAATACCAGATCAGTCCTTATTGCTGGTAATTCTGGTATCTACATTGTTGACCCTTCCAATATCCTGTTCACGCAGTTCTTTGATTTTCTCACCTCTGACGAGCTTGGTTTCTATGCCACTCCACCAACCTCTCCTCTGGTCTCACCCCAGACCCTAGACCTTGTCATTACCAATCACTAAAACTCCTCCAAAATCTCAGCTTTCAAGCATCCCATTCTCCAAGTGAGGATGTGGCGTGGGGGAGGAGGAGAGACAGTGAACAGAGGCTTAGGTTCCCTGCCCATTGTTATCCTTGCTTCCTCTTGCCCAATCCCCTGGCCTCTTCTCACTTTGTGAGACTCACTTGGCTAAAACACACATTTCGCAGTTAAAGCCAAGTCTCTGCCTGTTCTGTCCCTATACACTGAGAGCTGCAAGGGGCTAGAGAAAAATATAACCACGCCGACTGATCACTGTCAAGTCGTGGCTGTGAACATCAGTGGCTCCCATTGCTAGTCCACTCACTCGTCTACCCACACTGAGAATTCTTTCATGCTTCTGCCCCTCACTGCAAACCACAAATCCCTATCCCCATTTTCAGCACTTGACTTCGCTTCTCTAAATCATTAGAAAACAGAGGCAATCAGATAAGAACTTCCACAAATTCCTACCCCATTTCACTCAGGTGCACCCACACCCACATTCTCACCACCCTCCTGAAGTTATGGGGCAGGGTTCCAGAGACCTTTCCCTGGCCACCCAGGGATTCCAGAGGCCGCAGCACCTCTAGAGTGAGCCAATTCTCTTCTCTCCTTGTGCCACATCCTCCCTAGATGGGGAGATGCCACCAAGACAGAACAAACTGTGGTGGGGGTTTGGATCTCTTTTATTTTGTTAAATTGGAAATTTAAATTATTCTTTTGTGCTTTGTACCAAAGTAGAGGATAAAGCCCTTGATATGCAATTATTTCAATAAACAAAAGGCTGGGCATCCCTGTATTGTTCCTCCAGTGGATGCCTATTTATCTGGCTTCTACTTATTTCAAGTACAGTGACCCACAGAAGACAAATAAAATAGGATTTGAAGATTTGAAGTCCTTAATGTGTTGTGTATTTACTTGGATTTACAAAGATCAATTGTTCAACTCAATCAGTAAAAATGAAATCTTATTCAGTCTTTTCCCTTGTAATCATTGGAGGATCTCAAAAATGAATGGGAAGTATGTGTGCGGGAGGGAGGAGGATGGGTGGGAATGCCACTTTCTGTCAACTTCTTTGAAAAGTCTTCACTTGCCCCAGACAATTTTTTGAAAAAGAGTACTCTGTAGGATTGTCCCCTCCCTTTCCAGCCCAGACTATTGACAATTAAATTCCCACTTCCATAGTTCATTAGTTAAAGCCATAGGAGAGAATCTTCTGAGAGTATTTCTGTTTTAATTGACCTTGAGAACTTACATTTCTGCAAATGCCTGCCTTGGCATTTGCAAGTGCTTTATGTCTGATATTTGAATCTTTAAGCTTCATAGGACAGGTAGTATTATACCATCATCCCCATTTACAGATTTGGAAACTGAGGCTTAGATAAATTCAGAGGTCAGCCCAAGGTCTGTAACTACTGAGTGAGGGAGCTGAGAACCAAACCCAGGCAGTCTGACTTCTGGGTGTGTGTACATGGGGTGTCACAACACTTGTCAGTTTCCTCTCAGAGATTCAATCCTTTATATTCTACAGTCCATTTGAAACAAGAGGGAAGGGAGCAGGGCACAACTTTTAAAAGAACGACATAACCCAAGGATACAACATAAACCGAATCAAATAGGTCCAAGATGGCAGACAGTCAGCAAGGTAAATGACACACCCAGAGGGGCCATGACAGTCCCAAGGCACCATCAAAAGACCAAAAAGTGAGCAGGGACCCAACTCCTAAAAACCTCCACTCCTTCCCCAAAATAGTTGGAATAATCCTCCCACTCATTTGTCCATGAAATTACCCAGCCCATAAAAGCTAACCATGCCACATTTCAGGGCCCCCACACTCGCCTCTGCGATGGCCCACATTCTGTCTGTGGAGTGTGTTCCTCTCCGAATCTGAATAAATCCACTTCTTACCTATCCCTTTGTCTCTCACTGAATTCTTTCTATGAGCAGACATTAAGAACCTCAGCTTCATCATGTCCTGAAACCAGGTACCATGGGTTTTGGCTGGGCTCAAGTCCTGGTCACACGGGTTTGAGTCCTGAACTGGGTTTTGGCTGGGTTCGAGTCCCAACACATGGGCTCAAGTCCCAATCTGAGGTAAATGGTTTCACATTGGATATTTAAAAGGGAAATGGGGGACTTCCCTGATTGTCCGGTGGTTAAGAATCTGCCTGTCAATGGAGGGGACATGGGCTCGATCTCTAAAGTCCAAGAAGATCCCACGTGCCTTGGGGCAAGTAAGCCCATGCACCACAGCTACTGAAGCCCGTGGGCTGGAGAGCCAGTAATGCACAGCTGTGAGCCCAAGGCTGCAGTTACTGAAGCTGTGTGCCTAGAGCCCATGCTCCACAGCAAAGGGAAGCCACAGCAATGAGAAGCCTGTGAGGCACAACTGGAGAAAGCCTGCATGCAGCAACAAAGACCCAGTGCAGCCAAAAAAAATTTTAATAATTTTTTAAAATGAGATGAATATGGTTAAGTTTCACTGAGAAGATAAAAGATGGGTTAGGTCATATGGAATGGATTGCCTTACTCAGGAATAGAAGTAGCAGTCAAATTGTAAACTCTGATGATGGAGAGGTTGCATTTTTTTTTTTTTTTTTTTTTTTTTGCGACTCAGTGGACTGCAGCCTCCCAGACTCCTCTGTCTATGGGATTTTCCAGGCAAGAGTACTGGAGTGGGTTAACATTTCCTTCTCCAAGGGAGAGGCTGCATTTTAAATTCTTACTGGCTAACATACTGGCAAAGACAGAGTGACTCCAGTCTCTAAGTGGCTAAAGGAGGTAGTCTAAGGTGGTGGTTTCTGGAGTGAAAGCTGCCAAAGTTTAAAGCCAGGCTCGTCTTACCATGTGATCTTGGGTCAGTTACTTAACCTCTCCAATTCTCAGGTTCTTCTAGGTAAACAGAGATGACAATAACAGTAGTTGCTTCCCGATCAAGTTGGCTCCAAGTGTTCATCAAAGAAGCACCATTAAGTTTTGAATGCAAATGCAGCATAAAAGACTGAATATAAGCCTGTGCTGTGCTTAGTCACTCAGCCATATCGACTCTCTGCAATCCCACGAGCTGTAGCCTGCCAGGCTCCTCTGTCCATGGGGATTCTCAAGACAAGAATACTGAAGTGTGTTGCCTTGCCCTCCTCGAGGGGATCTTACCGACCCAGGAATCAAACTGGGGTCTCCAGCATTACAGGTGGATTCTTTAACAGCTGAGCTACCCAGAAAGTCCATACATCAGCCTAACCCTATGTAAAAATACAACTCTATCCTACTATCTCAACCAGCCCTAGAAACCAACTCATTATCTAGGGAGCCCATGAAGCCAGCCCAGTTATTATTTACAAGGCAGACTTGTACAAAGTCAGACCACTATCTCTAGAAAAAAATTCCATGAAGCCAAACAACTCCTGTCACTAGCAGCCCAAAACAGGCAGAATTGATTAATAACTGGCAGCTTCATTAAAGTTTGTCCTTGCTTCAAACTTAGACAACCAGAGAAAGCCAAATATGCATGCTAACCAATCACATAAGATGTCCTGTCTCTAGCTGGCCCCCTCTTGAGAACTTCCCCACACTAACAGCATTCAATCAGGGCAAACCTGAAGTCTGCCCTTTTCTCCACTACAAAATCTTCCCATTTCTCTGCCTACTTTTGAGTCTCAGCCAAAACCCAAGTGATGGTGGTTGGCTCCCTTGTTACAGCAAGCTGTGTACAAATAACCTTCACCTGTTCTCACCGGGTTGGTCTTTATCTCCACAAACATTAATTGAACTCATTCAAGTTATAAATGATGGAGACATAGATCAAGGTGTAACAGTGAAGACAGTACTAGGCATATACCCTGAGGAAACCAAAATTGAAGAAGACACATGTACTAGAATGTTCACTGCAGCACTATTTACAATAGCTAGCACACGGTCACCCTGCTTATTTAATTTATATGCACTGTACATCATGAGAAACACTGGGCTGGATGAAGCACAAGCTGGAATCAAGAGTGCCAGGAGAAATATAAATAACCTCAGATATGCAGATGACACCACCCTTATGGCAGAAAGTGAAGAACTAAAAAGCCTCCTGATGAAAGTGAAAAAGTTGGCTTAAATCTCAACATTCAGAAAACTAAGATCATGGCATCTGGTCCCATCACTTCATGGCAAATAGATGGGGAAACAGTGGAAACAGTGGCTGACTTGATTTTTTGAGGCTCCAAAATCACTGCAGATGGTGACTGCAGCCATGAAATTAAAAGACACTTGCTCCTTGGGAGTAAAGTTATGACCAACCTAGACAGCATATTAAAAAGCAGAGACATTACTTTGCTAACAAAGGTCCGTCTAGTCAAGGCTATGGTTTTTCCAGTAGTCATGTACGGATATGAGAGTTGGACTATAGAGAAAGCTGAGCCCCAAAAAATTGATGCTTTTGAACTGTGGTGCTGGAGAAGACTCTTGAGAGTCCCTTGGACTGCAAGGAGATCCAACCAGTCCATCCTAAAGGAGATCAGTCCTGGGTGTTCATTGGAAGGACTGATGCTGAAACTGAAACTCCAATACTTTGGCACCTGATGTGAAGAGCTGACTCATTTGAAAAGACCCTGATGATGGGAAAGATTGAGGGCAGGAGAAGAAGGGGACAACAGAGGATGAGATGGTTGGATGGCATCAGTGACTCAATGGACATGGGTTTGGGTAGACTCTGGCAGTTGGTGATGGACAGGGAGGCCTGGCATGTTGCGGTTCATAGGGTTGCAAAGAGTGGGACACAACTGAGCGACTGAACTGATACTGACTGATAGGACATGAAAGCAAACTAGATGTCCATTGCCAGATAAATGGATAAAGAAGCAGTGGTACATATATACAATGGAATATTACTCAGCCATAAAAAGGAATGCATTTGAATGAGTCCTAATGAGGTGGATGAACCTAGAGCCTATTATACAGAATGAAGTAATTCAGAAAGAAAAAAAACAAATAACATATACTAACACATATATATGGAATCTGGAAAGGTTCTGGTGAACCTATCCACAGAGCAACAATGGAGTCACAAACATTGAGAACAGACTTATGGACAGGGCTGGGGAGAAAGGAATGGATGGGATGTATGGAGAGAGTAACAAGGAGACATACATTACCATATGTAAAACAGATAGCCAATGGGAATTTGCTGTACAACTCAGGGAACTCAAACAGGGGCTCGGTCACAACCTAGAGGGGTGGGATGGGGAGGGAGGTGGGAGGGATGTTCAAGTGGGAGGGGACACAGGTAAACCAATGACTGATTCATGTTGATGTTTGGTAGAACCAACACAATACTGTAAAGCAATCATCCTTCAATTAAAAATTAACAAAATTTTTAAAAAGTGATCATATTCAGGAAAAATTTTTAAGGGAGAACCTTCAAAATGTAAGCAGAAAAGGAAAGTGAGAATCAAGCTCTAGCCTGAATATTCAGTTAGGTAGGCAATAGTGACAGTGGAAAACTGGAGAAGGCTGGAGTACATACATTCTCAAATGGGAGAAATAAGGCCTTGGGTTCATGTCCTCCCTCCACACACAGTAATAGTTAGCTCCAAAAATCTTCTCTGTCTCAGAGACCATATCTGCCAGCCCAACATGTGGACAGAAAATCATTTCTTTGGATGAAGATGTCTCTACAGTGTTAGTTCATGAGTAGCCATGCACTCCCACTGCCCCCTCCCACCCCATCAACTTCCCAGATCAAAAAAGAATTGTTACAATCCCCTAACTGATTCATGAAATTACACCCTTGAAATTGGCTTCAACCACAATTAAAAAGTTAATAAAACAGTTGAATCTCGGTTTTTTTTTTAAGTATGTATATATCTGGAAGAAAATATAGCAAAATGTTAGCCACATTTGTTATCCCTGGATAGTGATATTATGGGTGATTTAAATTTTCTTTTTAATACATTTCTATATTTCCTAAGCCTTTCAAAATGAACAAGACTTTTCTTATTTAAAAAAAAATACATGTCTTAAAAATGAGATCTCTGTAAATTAAGAATGCTTCAATTTTTTTTTAAAAAATGAGACCTAAGGGATAGTTAACAAATTAAAAGCTGTCAGTCATTTATCCCTTGGTATGAATAAATAGTGTGTTTATCACCATTCTGTTGGGGTGTGGTAGGAGATATGAGAACTGGGGTGGGAGGTGTCAAAGGCATCCCCCTTTATGCCTTAATAGGGCCAAAGGCACAAGGAGGAATGTATTTCCCAAACATTCCACAGCATGACCAAAGACAGCCATGCCTCTGAAGGTATGTGAGCAAGAGTAGACACAGAATTCAGCCCAGAGACAGGAGCTGAGAGGTACAAATATATGCAGCATTTCCAAACTGTTTTAGTGGGGTCACTGCCCACCTAATAACAAGGAACAGACTAGTTTTAACTAAATAATTGAAGCATTTGAAATGCAAACAGAGGCAAATTGAGAAGTAGACACCCAAAAGAACATTGATCAGGGCAGATTCAGCCCTGACCAGACCTCATGGACAAGTCCTGGACTTGGAGAATCACCAAGGAATTTGGCCGGATTTTGTTACCAAGGTGAGAAGAAGTGAAATGATTTCAGGCACCATTCCCTTCTCCCAAAACAGAAGGGGGGAGAGATGTCATTGCCCAATGCCCACTCCCAATTCAACAGGTCTTCTGCTTCAGGAAGTTTAAATCTTACTTATTTCCACTCATTCTTGGCTAAACTGACAACTAAATCTGTTTACTTTGGCATCTAGCAAAGAGAAGGTCCCTCCTGGGTTCAGAATTTCAAATACTCAGCAGTTTGGCTGGTTGATATTGGGAGGTTTGATGTTATGGAACAAGACTTCTCTTTCCTAGGATAACTTCCTCTTGCAGTGTATACATAGAAGATATAGAGATGGATGGACCCTCGAAGAATCAAGGACAGAGAACACTCCAGAAACCCATATTCCTTCTAGATAGTAACAATTGAGTACTTCAGACTTGTTTTTTTCATCACATTCACATACTAAGCCAAATTTATCCAACTTGAAAATAAACTACCATGATAAAGGTATGTCTTTTCAGTATCAGTGTTTTAACAGACTCATCAGAGGAGCATTAATTAGGACTTTCTTTGATCTTGCCATTCTACTTGTTTAGAGAATATTGTGAAAATAATGTCAACTTGTAAATTTCTATCCCAAAAGTTAAAATTTCATTGCCCTCTAGAACATTAATCAATTTTGTTTTATCTTTTAGCAAATTCATTTCCACGTCCATTTGACTAACATACTGTATAAATGTTTCTTAAATTTCTTTTGGAATCAATTCTATCTTCTTTGAATAAAATCTTTAAATGTTTTTGTCTTTTGTATAATTCATGTGTCATAGAGAAAAACTTTTCCTTGATCCTCTTTTATCCTGCTCTTGGGGGCCTGCTCAAAAGAACAGATTAGTAAGAGAAGATATAGATTTAATCATGGAAGTTCATAAAAAAGATGCAACTCAAAGGGGTTTATATACTATCTTAATCAGGGAAGAGGAAGAAAAGGGCACTTCAGGGGAAAAATGACTTTTTAGAAAGAGAGGGAAGAAAGGGCACTTAGATATGGGGGACAGAATAGTTTTGTAGCATGTCTGTTTTGGTGTAGTGCCAGCTTTACATCTCCAAGAAGATTAGAGAGTTGTTCCCAAGGAGGAGATTTATGACAGCTGAGCTCTTTTGAGAGCTTTTAGGCAGATAAGCAATTTCAGGATCTCAAATGCTTCAGCCCAAAATAAATTTTATGCAACAATGGTATACTCTGGACTTCTTCATCCCTTCATATGTTTTAAATTTTCTGAAATTTATTCCCCATATTGTAGAACAGCAAACGAACCACACCTCATCAGGATCAGAGCCAGACCCTAAAGCCAGTTCTGACACCACAGTTCTTCCCACACTGCCAAACTAAACAACTGTGTGACCTTGAACAAGTCCCTTTTCCTCTTTGGGCTCAGCTTCCTTAGCTATAAATTGGGTCATGTGGAAGAGATGATCTCTACAGTTCCTTCTAGATCTAGCCATCTTTGCTAAAGTTAATTATTTAGCAAAATGATAAAAAAAAAAAAGAAAAAGAACAGGCCTTATTGGTCTTTAAGTCCTCTTTCCATTCCGCCCCCATCCCTAATAACGTCACCTCATGCTCCTGCTGCTGCTGCTAAGTCACTTCAGTCGTGTCCGACTCTGTGTGACCCAATAGACGGAAGCCCACCAGGCTCCCCCGTCCCTGGGACTCTCCAGGCAAGAACACTGGAGTGGGTTGCCATTTTCTCCTCCAATGCATGAAAGTGAAAAGTGAAAGTGAAGTGGCTCAGTCGTGGCCAACTTGTAGCAATCCCATAGACCACAGCCTACCAGGCTCCACTGTCCATGGGATTTTCCAGGCAAGAGTACCGGAGTGGGGTGTCATTGCCTTCTCCAAACATCACCTCATACGCGAGGCCTCTTCTACCCAGGCAGAAGCCCAGAGTCATGAATTTTCTCTCTCCCCACCAACACTAAACTAATCTATATTCTGTCTACCAGGAAACGTTTCCAGCAGGGAACCTACTCATATTGTAAACTATAAAGTAATCAGTAGCCAAGGCACAAAGCTATTAAGAGGGGACGTTCTCACATGCTCTCTTTTGAAAAAATATCCATATTTCTCTTTCAAAAACGTAAAATTTTTACTCAAGTGAGGGCTAGCCTCTCAGGCAGTGTGACAGAGAAGAGGGGTAGGCTTGTGAAAGCAGGAGAATCCTACTACCACTATGTCAAATGTATCTGGAGGGCTGGTTTTTGGTCAAAACTGACCAGAACTATGTCCTGGCTAGCCCCAGTCCCCATGCTATGCCAGCTCTTGTACATTTTGAACATCACCTTCGGTTTTTTGGCTTGATGCATAGTCACATCTGTCTTTAAGAACGTACAACAGTGACAAAAATGTCTGCATCTGTTGCTAGTCATTCATCCTCTCTGACCCAAAATGTAACATTTGCACTTGGACACTGCTGTTAAGATGATTAGACTTGACTCTCACTCTTTTTCATTAACTAGAAAATAGATGCTTATGTATTTTTCTTTTCACTTATTAATCTGCCTTAATGTTTCTACACTGAAAATTTCTTTGATACTAGAATTTAAAGTATGAAAACAATTGAATTCAGAGACTCTATTAAGGATAAGGAGTTTGCCACTGTCCTGATTCCTGCAATGAAGCTTGTCTTTTCAAAGCTCATTCCCCCCTCCCTGGTAATTAAAAGACAAGCATTTACACCAGGAAAGGCTGGGGGTACGCATCTTTTAGAGCAGAGGAGAACCAGCGGGACACTTGTTGCCGCTGCCACTGCTGTGATAACACAGCAGGTCTTGACGCGCGGGACAATCATTTCAACATCATTTTTCACAGAGCTAATGATGAGTCTTCTAGGTTAGCACTGTATCTCTAGGGACTCTTCTGGTCCAGACAAGACAGCACACGTGGTCAAAGATGCATGTACAACCATGACTCTTAGCCCCAGTCTGCACATTAAAATCACCTGAAGACCTTTTTAAAAATATTCATGCCTGGGCAGCACTCAGGCCAATAAAATCTCGGGTAATGAGATCCAAATACAGGAGTAGAAGAGCTGATTAGAAAAAAATGCTGAGTGCCAGCTGTGCCACGTTCCAGGCCTGAGACTGGGAGTGGACGGCAGCACTGCCTGGATAATCTCATCACTGCTAACACTGAGGAACTGGGGGGTGAGAGGGGGCAGGGGTGGGGAGACTTTGTATTTCGTGCTCCTGATGACAGAAGAGAATAAACCCTTTATATGTGGGGAGAACAAAACAGGAAAGGTGATTCTAACATGCAGTCAGAGGTGTGAACACCTGAGATAGGGGTATTCACTGAAGCTTTGCTTGTAGAAGAAAAACAATACAAACAAGTTAGATTTCATTGATTGAGTGCAATTAATTATGATCCATTCACGCAATGGGTGAATAACCCAGTCATTCAAAAAAAAATAAGGCAAATCTATAGGCATTGGACAGAGAAGGCAATGGCAACTCCAGTACTCTTGCCTGGAAAATCCCATGAATGGAGGAGCCTGGTAGGCTGCAGTCCATGGGGTTGCAAAGAGTCGGTCAGACACGACTGAAGCGACTCAGCAGCAGCAGCAGCATAGGCATTGGGTGAGCTTCCCAGGTGGTTCAGTGGTAAAGAATTCCTCTGCCAATGCAGGAGACACAGGAGATATGCATGGGTTTGATCCCTGGGTCGGGAAAATACCCTGGAGTAGGAAATGGCAACCTGATCCAGTACTCTTGCCGGGAAAATCCCATGGACAGAGGAGCCTGGCGGGCTACAGTCCATAGGGTCCAAAAGAGTCAGACACGTTTGAGTGACTGAGTACACATAGGCATTGGGTAAAGCCATTCTCTCCATCAATGATTTGGGCACAATAATTAAGGCCTATAAGTTTTCAGGAGGCCTATAAAAATGTTAGGGACCTGAAAAAAATTGTTAATTACAAAATACAAAAGTAAAACTACAACATTACAATGAATGTTTATAATATCATGCCAACTTCAGCAATTATTAGGTTTGAGTATTCATAAAATTATTATATTTGAAAACAATTGGTAAGCTCTATTTTACCTCAAGAATTCCCAAGTATGAGTGGTCAATGGTTCTCAAAACACAGTTCCCAGAACGGTGATATCAGCCTTGTCTGAAAACTTGTTAGAAATACAGACTTCTAGTCTTCACCTCAGACCTATCAAATCAGAAACTCTGGAAATGGAGCCCAATTCTCTGTTTGCACAAGCCCTTCAAGTGACTCTGATACAAGCTCAAGTATGAGAATAACTGTGTCAGGTGATTACCAAAGTAAAAGTATAATAATCTTACAGAATAAAATTTAAAATAACCAATCATAAATAATAGTCAAGCAATTCACAAAGCACAATTTGAAAATTCTTTTAAAAATTTCTTTTGAGAAAAATATATGTAGCCTCAAAAAGTTAAACATAAAATTACCACATGACCCAGCAATTCCACATCTAGATATACTCAAAGGAATCAAAACCAGGGACTCAAACACATATTTCTTTATCAGTGTTCACAACAGCATTATTCACAGTAGCCAAAAGGTAGAAATAACTCAAGTGTCCATCAACAGGCAAACTGCAATCCATATATATATATACACATATATATATATATATATATATATACACATATATACAATGGAATATTATTCATCCTTAAAAAGGAATGAATTCTGATACATGCTAGAACTTGGATGAACCTCAAAAACAATATGCCAACTGAAGTAAGCCAAAAACAAAAGGAAAATTTTGTATGATTCCACTTACACAAGGTATCTAGAATAGGCAAATTCATATAGGCAGGAAGAAGAATAGAGATTACAAGGAGCTGGGGAGAAGGAAGTAGGGAAGAGGCAGTCCTGTTTAGTAAGTACAGAGTTCCTGTTTGGGGTGATGAAAAAGTTTTGGAAATGGATAGTGACATGGTGGAGGTGCACTAGTGGTAAAAAATCTGCCTGCCAATGCAGGAGATGTAAGAGACACAGATTTGATCCCTGGGTCAGGAAGATCCCTCAGAGGAGGAAATGGCAAACTGCTCCAGCATTCTTGCTAGGAGAATCCCATGGACAGAGGAGCCTGGTGGGTTATAGTCCATGGGGTCACAAAGAGTAGGACATGACTGAGCATCTGAGCACAGCACATGGTTATGCAACATTGTAATTGTACTTAATGTCACTGAATTGTGAACTTAAAAGTGGTCAAAACGGTGAATTTTATGTTGTATATATTTCACCACCATACTGCAAGCTGGAAAACCAGGAAAGCCAGAAATAGAATTCAGTCCAAAGGACTGAGAACCAGGGGAGCCCACGGTTAAGTTGCAGTCCTAGTCTGAAGGCTTGATGTCCCAGCCAAGGAAAAAGAACAAACTTGCCCTTCTATCTGCTTTTTGTATTAGTTAGGTCCTCAGTAGATGGACGATGCTCAGGAGTATTGGGGTGGGGGTAGGGGGATCTTTATTCAGTCTACAAAACTAAATGCTAATCTCCTCTAAAAACACCCTCAACAGACACCCAGAAAAAATGTTTTACCAGCTCTCCAGACATCACTTATCCCCATGAAGCTGACACATAAAATTTACCATCACAGATGGTTTACTTACCATCTGTAAGCTTGGTCTCTAGAATCCTTGAAGGTAGGGATCATTGTTCTTGAGTCTCCAAAACCTAACACAACACCTAGATTACAGCATTAGCTAACAGTAAAGGAATGAACAAGTGAATAAGTGAAAGAGCAAGTAAATGAATAAATGAGTGGGTAAATAAATGACTACCACATAAGTCGTTAGGTCATCACATCCACTGAGATTATGTGCAAAATTCTGTGCAGACATGAATTTTCCAGAGAAGGGGTTTATATCCATTATCATAGCATCAGTGGAATGCGTGACTCCAAAGTGCTCAAAGCCACTGGTGTAGAGACGGGGTGAAGATGGAATAGAAGATTTCTCACAGGTGGCTGCTGGCAAGTATTTCAAACAGATCAAATAAAAGTGGGCCAGGGACTTCCCAGGGGGTCCAGTGATTAAGAAACATTCCAATGCAAGGGATACAGGTTCGATTCCTGGCTGAGGAAATAAGATACCATATGCCACAGAGCAACCAAGCCTGTGGGTCACAAAGCGTAAGCCCACGTGCCCTAGAGCCCGCGGCCCACAGTAACTGGAGAAAAACCCACGCGCTGCAACAAAAATCCCCCACACGCCACAGCGAAGATCCTTGTGCTGAACTAAGACTCAATGCAGCCAAATAAACAAATAAAAAAAATTTTAAGTGAGCAGCATACAAGCTGACAAGACAACATATCACACCGAGGACAAACAAGAGTTTAGAAATCAGAGTTTACTGAGTGGAACCTGTCATTAGATGAACATTCCTCTTTGCGTCCTTGAAGTTCACCGATTTTCTGATTTCACAGGAAAAAAAAATGCACTTGTCATTATCCTGATTGCAGTGCTGGCAAACACTAGCTAGACACAGATGCTTCCAACTTAAAGAAATTTCAAGAAAAATTTGTATTTGGAATACCTCAAGACTCTGCTGAAGGAAGAGCCAGGAACGGATGTGAGGAAGAAGATCTGCTGGGTAACAGAGGTCAAATACACACACATGATTACTCCTCAGCCTCTGGGGAGCTTACAGTTTCATGGAAGAGAAAAATAATCTTCTGCTCAACTTCCAGTAACAGTGAGAAACCTCGGGAGACTCATCAGATGTTTCATGAGGATCTGGGAGAACAGGATCTTAATTGGGACTAAAAAGCTAAGATCATTCTGGGAGGCCCTGAGCTCACCGTGTAGCCTATCCAACCTTACCCCAGGATCAGTACACCTTCCCTCAGTTCAGTTCAGTTCAGTTCAGTCACTCAGTAATGTCCAATCCTTTTCAACTCCGTGGACTGCAGCACACCAGGCTTCCCTGTCCATCACCAACTCCCAGAGCTTGCTCAAATTCATGTCCATTGAGTCAGTGATGCCATTCAACCATATCATCCTCTATCATCCCCTTTTCCTCCCACCTTCGATCTTTCCCAGCATCAGGGTTTTTTCCAATGAGTTAGTTCTTCGCATCAGGTAGTAAAAATATTGGAGCTTCAGCTTCAGAATTAGTCCTTCTGATGAATATTCAGGACTGATTTCCTTTAGGATTACCTGGTTTAATCTCCTTGTAGTCCAAGGGACTCTCAAGAGTCTTCTCCAGCACCACAGTTCAAAAGCATCAATTCTTCAAGGGTGCTCAACTTTCTTTATGGTCCAACTCTCACATTCATACATGACTCCTGGAAAAACCATAGCTTTGACTAGATGGACCTTTGTTGGCAAAGTAGCATCTCTGCTTTTATTATGCTGTCTAGGTTTGTCATAGCTTTTCTTCCAAGGAGCAAGTGTCTTTTAATTTCATGGCTGTAGTCACCATCTGTAGTGATTTTGGAGCCCAAAAAAATAAAGTGTGTCACTGTTTCCATTGTTTCCCTATCTATTTGCCATGAAGTGATGCAACCAGATGATCTTCATTTTTTGAATGCTGAGTTTTAAGCCAGCTTTTTCACTCTCCTCTTTCACTTTCAAGAGGTTCTTTAGTTCCTCTTCACTTTCTGCTATTAGAGTGCTATCATCTGCATATCTGAGGTTTTTTATATTTTTCATGGCAATATAAAATTTTGATTTCAGCTTGTGCTTCATCTAGCCTGGCATTTCACATGGTGTACTCTGCATATAAGTTAAATAAGGAGGATAACAATATACAGCCCTGATGTACTCCTTTCCCAATTTGGAACCAGTCCATTGTTCCAAAGCCAGTTTTAACTGTTGTTTCTTGACCTGCATACAGATTTCTCAGGAGGCAGGTAAGGTGGTCTGGTATTCCTACCACCCACAAATCTTACTCCCAGGTATACATCACCAAGAAATTATCACACTGATTCCTAAGAAGGCAAAGTTGGGAAAGTTGTTCTCCAAGCTTCCTAAAAACCCCAAATGCTCCCTTTTTGACTCTTGCTTATAGGGGACATGTTGGAAATATTAGTTCATTAAAGTTGTACCACAAGGGGAGAATTCAAACATAAAGCCTCAACCTAACCTCACCACCTACCCCCAAAATTCCCATCTTGAACCACTGAAGGTATGTAATTTCTATTTGGGGAGCTGCGGTGGGGCTGATTCGAGGGCATATGTCCCCTGGATGCTGGAGACAGAAATCTATTCAGAAACATGGTCTTGGATGTAATAGGTGTCTTGGCCACCACTGTATGAGAAAACAGAATGAGGAACTTGGAAATTAACCTTACTAGGTCATTTCATCTAGTCCTCTGCCTCTTGTGCCCTGAATGATTAGAGCAGCCTCAAGAACACAGATCTAGAGAAATGATTTTCTGGTTTTTTTTCCTGAGACTCTTTAAAAATTTTGATTCAGGAGAACTATGAACTCTTGAATAAAGGAGACGAGAGAACTCAAGGGAGAACTACAATGGTACACAAAAGTTTGAGAATGGGACCCAAATATGATTTCATAAATACTTTCAAAATATCAGCATAGTTACAACTCACCAGTAATGTGCTGAGTTGCTTAACAATCTCAGCAACCTCAGTTTCTCTACAAGGATTATAGTAGACCTACCTCACAGGGCTGTGGAGAGGAATAAGTGAAATAATAATTATGAAGCATTTACCACATTTTAGATAGCCCAACAATGTCAGTCATTATTCACAAATTCATTATTTCCTTTTATTTTCTTAGCCAATAAAATATATTAAGCCCTTTTGTGTTCACTGAACTAGACCTTGGGAGAAGAGACTGGACATATAATTTTTGAAAGCTGAACAATAAGTTAGATATCATTCATTTTTCCTAAATCAAACCTTAATTGTAATACCCAAAAATAATAATAATAATTAAAAACAGCTTCTCTGATTTGCCAGTATTTTCTCACCTTTAAATTATTCTGATGTATGCACAGTATAATGTAAAACATTGCTTATTTTTTACTTGACTATGTCATTTCAACCAAATGTTGTTATTGGTTATTGTTGTTTAGGCACTAAGTCATATCTGATTCTTTGTGACCCCATGGACAGTAGCTGACCAGACTCCTCTGTCCATGGTATTTCCCAGGCAAGAACACTGGAGTGGATTGCCATTTTCTTCTCCAGGGGAATCTTTCTAACCCAAGGATAGAACCCATGTCTCCTGCATCTCCTGCATTGGCAGGCAGATTCTTTACCACTGAGCCACCAGGGAAACCCCATTTCACCCAAATACCATATTCGAGTCTCAATTTTTTGTTTATACTGTGTGTAACCTAATCACTGACTACCATGAGTTTACATGTCGCTTGGCCTTTAAAAAAAAAAATTAAAAACAGAGTAGTGGGAGAAGTTGGTAGAGAGCTGCCCTTTGCTCTCCCAGGGAACCCACCCTAGGTATTAAAGAGTACAGTTTGCAAGTCACAGTTCATCCAACCTCTTCATCTTACAGATGAGGACTGTGGGATTACTGGTCTAGTTGCTTGTCAAAGATCACACAGAGAATCAGACAGCCTGGGCTAGAAGCTGGATCTCCAATATCAAAGAATTTACCAACTAGCTATGGAAACTGGATATATGCATGTCAGGATGTGATAGAAAATGGGGTCATTTTCTTTAAGTCAGATTAACAAAGTCTGGACCTTAGCCAGGTCCTATGCCCTTTGGGTTTCAGGTTCTCTACCAGACTTTTGGTTCTGAATAACTTCTGCCTTAGTATTCATTAACATGAAAAGAATGATCACTTATATTCTCAGTGACTGGTACCAATTTTTCATTGAATATTTTTTTATAAATTTGTGGATTCATTATTCTCTAAGTGAAATACAAATATGCTGATGTTGTAATTAAGGAAAATCATTTTGAATAAAACATCCTTATGCAATCTAGAAATACACAGAGTAAAAACTCAGAAATGGAACATTAAGTCTGATTTCTATTACTTATCTTCTCTGTGCTTCAAACAATGAAATTTATGTGACTTTTAGGGAGATTTACTTTTTAACACTTACTAAGAAATACGTCAAATATACAAAATAAGATCTACTTGCCCTGACACCTGATTTTGAGCAAGGCAGAGTGATAGTGAAAAGAAATGCTTTGATAAAATGCAATTCCTCCCTAATAGAAAAATCAAAGATTAAAGGATTTGGGGTGTTGGATATTTTCTCCCCCCTTTTATTGTTTTTGCCATACAATGCCATGGGTGTTGGATATTGTAGCACTTCCTACTAGGGTGTGAACAACCAAAGGAAAGGAAGTGAAACTTGTTTCAGTGCTCTGTCCCACTACCGGGGTTGGAGGTAAAATACTCAGCGCCCTCCAGATCCTCCTTTTAATCTCTCTCATTACCACATTAACTTTCCTTGTGAAAACTCAAAGACACCCTAGCCTATGTTTCAAATCCTATTTCAAAGGCCTCAAATGGAAACAGAGAGGGGCTTCAACCAGAGAACAGAGTAGTTGAAGTGAGGTTCATTTACCCTCCACCAGCATCCCCTCCTCCCACCAGTCCTGGACAGACAGATAATTCTTTTTTTTTTAATTGGAGTGTAATTGATTTA
Source organism: Antilocapra americana (assembly GCA_007570785.1). Classification (NCBI taxonomy): domain Eukaryota; kingdom Metazoa; phylum Chordata; class Mammalia; order Artiodactyla; family Antilocapridae; genus Antilocapra; species Antilocapra americana. The sequence goes on from ML660765.1 coordinate 35,450,557, forward strand.
CAATGTTAGTTTCTGTTGTACAACAAAGTGAATCAGCCATATATATACATATATCCCCTCCCTCTGGAGCCTCCCTCCCAACAAGTCATTCTTGCCCAACACATACACTCAAAACAGAAGAACATGAGGGCTCAGACCCTGCTGACAAGGTTTATTGTCTCAGTCAGTCAGTTCAGTCATTCAGTCGTGTCCAATTCTTTGTGACCCCACGGACTGCAGCACACCAGGCCTCCCTGTCCGTCACCAACTCCCGGAGTTTACTCAGACTCATGTCCTTTGATTCGGAGATGCCATCCAACCATCTCATCCTCTGTCATCCTCTTCTCCTCCCACCTTCAATCTTGTCTAGGGACTAAAAAATTCAAACACATGGACATTAAAAGGGAACAAATGTCTCAGCAGAAAATGTTTGGTACCAAGTGAGGAGAACAAATTATAAATGGTCTGGAACTTTACAGAGAAATCACTGCTGGTATTTAGAAAAGACTTTGGCATAAAGATATGGACCATGAGCTAAACCTTAAATAACAAGAATCAGATGGACAAGAAGGAGGGTGTTTCAGGTCAGGATGTTTTTCTGTATATTCTTGTGTATCCACAATTATTAAGATCAGCTGAAAATGGATACTATTGCACAGAATGAAGTTGAGGTAAGACCACAGAGCCCACTCATAAAAGAGATGAGGGATGTTAAAGCTTATAATCATAGCAGTTGTGTTTATCTTAACTTACTTCTTTAGTGAGAACTTGTTGATATTTAGTGGATAAATCGTGTCTGACTCTTTTGGGATGCCACAAGCTCTAGCCCTCCAGGCCCCTCTGTCCATGGGATTTCCCAGGCAAGGATACAGGAGTGGGTTGTCATTTCCTTTTCCAGGGGATGTTTCTGACTCAGGAATAGAACCTGTGTCTCCTGCATTGGCAGGTGAATTCTTCACCACTGAGTCACCAGGGAAGCCCCTTAGTGAAATCTACCCAGTACTTAAAACCATGCAGCCCATGCATGTGACTCCCAGGGCAGATCAGTCCTCACTGGCAGCGTCTCATCCTGATCTCTGATCTCCCTGTCTCTAATTTTCTGTCCTGTTGGAAGCCCTTCATCTGCTTCCCTACCACGCTCCTGGGGAAAATGGGGTTTGTCGACAGACAGAGCAAATTTTTTTCCTTATTAATTCTTCCTATAAATGCAAACAAGCGACCAGCACTACAAGAGCTTTAATATTTGCAAATACCCCAGGGTGTTTCACAAAAATCAATCTGACCAAAACCCATAAAGTATAAATTCACCTGCTACAAGCACAGGATGACTGCGGCGATTTCTCCCCCCGACCTCCACATTACACAGTGTCCATACAAATGACTCTGGAATCTGCACCAATTACTAGAGCCACGGGAAAAACCTCAAGGTCAGGAGAATTTGCAGGGAAAAAGAAAGCAAATGAAATGCCTCTTTAAAGAGGTCCCTTATAGAAGAGTCTGCTCTGAAGCAGATTTGAGCAAAAGTAGATGATTTGAACAAGAAATCTGCCACCTTCCCTTTGTGATGTTGCAACTCTCTGAGAATCACAGCCCCAGCACCCATTCCCAGAGGTGTTCCTAATCTGGAGTCTATGTGATGTGCTTCTGCTACTGGAGAAGTGAGGGTTGTGCTGGGCGTGGGGGAAGGCAGCCAGGAGGGGCAGAGCTGCTGAATATTTAAACACATAAAATGTTTATCTTTTTAATTATAAAAAATGCTTCTTGCTTACTGTTGAAACTTTTAAAAATACAAGGAAAAAAATGTCACGCCTCATCCGTCTCTGGGCTTCCCAGGTGGCGCTAGTGTAAAGAACTCACCTGTCAACACAAGAGATGTGAGACATGAGTTCAATCCCTGGGTCGGGGAGATCCCTTACAGAGGAGGGCATGGCAACCCACTCCAGTACACTTGCCTGGAGAATCCCTTGGAGAGAGGAATCTGGCAGGCTACAGTCTATACAGTGGCAGAATCAGACACGACCGAAGCAGCTTAGCACACACACCCCTCTCCAACCATCGCTTGGCAGTACATCAACCAGCACAGTCTCCCAAAGCCTGCAGCAGAATCTCCCTGTGCACACACAAAATCAGACTCCCGGGCATGCCCTTCACATCCGCAGAATCCAGATTTCTGAGCAGGGATGAGTCCCCATCCCCTGAATTTTGAAAGGCACCCCCAGCAATTCTTATGATGACTTCCTTTTGGAACTGTAAACCCTGCCAGTGCAGATATTTGGGCTTCTTCTGTTCACTCTTCTATCCCAGAGCCTGCCATATGGGAGGTATTCAGTAAACATGCATTGAATAAAAAATATATTCCTTTTTTTAACCACATACGCTTTTCTTCCTTTTTTTTGAAAGATGTCCTCATAGTTTCACTTAACAATAGATGAGGGATTTACCATGTACTTATCACTGTCCTTAGTTTTGCAAACATTATCTCATTTATACTAAACTCATTAAGCAATGAGCAATCATAATTTATAATCCCTATTTCAGATGAAAACTCCTAAACACAGAGAAACTGTGTAATTTGTCCAATGCCACACAGCTAGTAAGTGATAGAAGCACATTTAAACCTCAGAACTATAGAAGACTGGAGCCTTCATGTTTCATGTTTGGATCCATTGAGCCTTTTCTCAAGCTTTCAACAATGTTCTACATTTTTATGTGACTGACTGACAAGGGCTTAATTTACAAAATATGTAAAAAGTTACTACAATTCAGTAACAAAAAGCAAACAATACAATCAAAAAATGGGCAGAAGATCTAAAAAGACATTTCTCCAAAGAAGACATACAGATGGCCAAGGGGGACATGAGAAGATGCTCATCACTGCTAATAATTAGAGAAATGAAAATCAACACAAGAATGAGCTACCACCTCACACCAGTCAGAAAGGTCATCATTTAAAAGTCTACAAATAATAAATGCTGGAGAAGGTGTGGAGGAAAAGGAACACTTTTACACTGCTGGTGGGAATGTAAACTGGTTCAGCCACTATGGAAACTAGTATGGAGTTTCTTCAAAAAAACTAAAATTAGAGATGCCATATGATCCAGCAATCCCACTCCTAGGCGTGTGCCAGGAAAAGAAACTGTAATCAAAAAGATACATGCAGCTGTACATTAATAGCAGCCCTATTTACAAAAGCCAAGATATGGAGACAACCCAAAGGTCCACTGACAGATACAATGGACTATTGCGTGCATGCAAGCCAAGTTGCTCCACTGTGTCCAGCTCTTTGCAATGCTATGGACTAGAGCCCACCAGGCCCCTCTGTTCATGGGATTCTCCAGGCAAGAATAGTGGAGTGGTTGTCATGCCTTCCTCCAAGGGCTCTTCCTAACCTAGGAATTGAACCTTTGTCTCTTATGTCTCCTCCATTGACAGAGGGGTTCTTTACCACTAGCACCACCTGGGAAGCCCACAATGGACTATTTATTACTCAGCCATTAAAAAGAATGAAATAACCCCATTTGCCATGACATGGATGCAACTAGAGATTATTATACTAAGCAAAGTAAGTCAGAAAGAGAAAGACAAATATCATATGCTATCACTTTCATGTGGAATTAAAATATAACACAAATGAACATATCTATGAAATAAAAATAGCCTCACAGATATAGCAAACAGACTCGTGGTTGCCAAGGGGTAGATAGGGGAAAGAAGATTAGGAGTTTGGGATTAGCAGATGCAAACTATTATATATATGATGGCTAAACAACAAGGTCCTACTGCATAGTACAAGGAATTATATTCAATATCCTGTGATAAAGCAAAATGGAAAAATATATATATATTTTTTTATATATGTATGTGTGCTTAATTGAATCACTCTGTTGTCAAGCAGAAATTAACACAACATTGTAAATCAACTATATTTCAATAAAATTTTTTAAAAAGCAATATCCTACATTTTTTAATTACACTTACACATTCACTAGAATTTACAAAATTAATTAATAGTTCCTCTCTATTTTTACAACACTGTTCCAGAAGCATGTTGACTAAATTTTTGCACAATCATACTTTTTCCTTTAACCATTTCCTGAAAGTGGAATTGTTAGTTGAAAGGATATGATCACTTTTAGGACTCTTGATTTATGCTGACTATTGTCCTACTAAAATGTTTTAATAACAAGACACAGATCTACCAGCATTATAAAGGTGTCTATTTCTTCCATTAAAAACATAGAAACTTTGAATATCATTAAAAAATATTTGCTTATGGATGTCAAGCTTGGGGGCATGTTCTACTTCTTTTTTAAAAGGGGGCACTTCTCACAGGGCAGGACCTTAGAAGTACCAGATTCAGGCAGGGAGACAGAGTTCATCTCCAAACCTCTGGTAACACCTGTTTTGGAGTTTGTTTCCTGTTTTTATTTTCTTTGACCTCTGTGCCTTGACTGATGTTACACCCCCAGCTGCTGGGGATGTTTTCATTTCTGTGCATTCCACAAATTCACTCTGTCCCATTCCAGCTCTTGGTGACCCTGCTCCTCAGAAGATCTATGTAAGGTCTGCCAAGCGCCAGCAGCAACCTGGTCTCCTGTCATTGTCCACAGAGCACAGATAATGGAATCCAGGCTCAGCTAGGCTGAGTAACTTGCCCAAGATCACACAGCACATAAAGAGGTAGAATGAGGATTCTTAGAGCAGGAACTCTTCACCATCATCCTCTACTCCCTCTTCCTTGGCAAAACTTGACACCTGGGAAAGAAAATCTGAATGGTGAACCAACCATTGCCAGGGTGGAATAACTTAGCAACCCTTCAGTCAAAAAAGAAATTACTTCTCCTCATTCAGGAGAAGGCAATGGCAACCCACTCCAGCACTCTTGCCTGGGAAATCCCATGGACGGATGAGCCTGGTAGGCTGCAGTCCATGGGGTCAGGAAGAGTCGGACACGACTGAGCAACTTCCCTTTCACTTTTCACTTTCATGCATTGGAGAAGGAACTGGCAACCCACTCCAGTGTTCTTGCCTGGAGAATCCCAGGGCCGGGGGAGCCTGGTAGGCTGCCATCTATGGGGTCGCACAGAGTCGGACACAACTGAAGTGACTTAGCAGCAGCAGCTCCTCATGCAGAGGAAGTGAGAAGGAAAGAGCCCCTACCCACGGCCCCAGCACCCTAAATGTATGCATCACTCAGCCCAGAGACACTGGCTCCAAACACTCGGCCTCTGGTGGAACTGAAATCATTATTGATTCAAAAGTATTCTCTGAATGAGCTCACAATCTACCTCAGCTGCCTGCTGGCCCACCAGGTTCCTAGGAGCAGCTGCTTCCTTGGTCAGCTCTTCCAGGCTCATATTGACTCTGAGAAATTAGAAGTTAAAAGTAAAAGCAAATAGAGATGGAATTTAATTATATTGAGCAGATTTGCAACGTGCAAGGAATGCTGTTCTCCTCTGAAAAGCAGAAGAGACAGCTGAGCTGGCACCCAGGCACTGCCTGTGCCAACAACTCAGCTCTCTTCTATTCTCGCTTTTCTCTCTTCTTTTCTATGAATTGCATGTAAGCTCCATGAGGGCGAGGACTGTGTCCCCGTCACTCAACATACTGCTATCTGTTACTGTAGCTTTCAGCAGGAAATGACTGATAAAGAGGATGAGAATGTCTTGAACCATTCTGCACTGACTGTTTTTAGATGAGAAGCCCAGAGGAAGGCAGCCTTCGAGTTGGTTTGGCAGGATCCAGACTCTCCTAGGCAGTAATCCCCCTTATCGGCAGTTTTGCTTCCTGCGGTCTCAGTTACTCCCCCACCCCAGGTCAACTGAGGGGCATGGGGTAGATGAATGCTGTCAGCCAAGAAAGTGCGAACTCATGCCCACACAATTTGTACTTCCAGGCTGGTGATACTTGCGTTGCAAGTGAGCAAGACATAGTTGGCTACAGTTTTTCCACATGGGGAATGTGGCTTACCTAGATGATCAGAGCAGGTGACACTGTTGGTGAAAAGCCCACCCAGGAAACCAGAGGTCAGCCTCTCTGTTAGGATCTGAGGATTCTGCAAACAGAACAGGAATCAGGGGAATGCTGGCAGCTAGGACCACCTCTAGGATGTACATAGAACCAGATTCACTGCTCTTTCACTGGGTCAGATGGTCCTGTGGATGAAAAAAATTGCCTGCCTTAACAGTAAACAAAGGATGTTTCAGTCATCCAGCTACTACATCCACCCCTGATGGTGAGCCCTGAGGAACTCAGGATGGAGACAGAAGGGCTGCCTGCTGCCAAATCCTCAGCCATTGGAGTCACCTCAACTGTGCAACACAGGATGGGAAAGAACAGGATGCTGGTTCTAGTTAGCTGAGGTGCAAACGCAAGAAATGGTTTCAGTGAGCCCAGACTCCCACATCTTCCCATACATAGAAAAGTGCTAAATTCATTAACTTGAGATGTCTGGTTGTCTTTAACTAATGATAATCTTTTAATGTTCCGACAAGCTGATCTTGGTTGCAAAAACATCTAATATCCTGTTATCCTTCCTGACCTCTTCCAAGCAGTCCTTCAGAGCTATCTGAGAGGTTGTGTCCTGAGACTGAAGTCCTCAGAAAGTCTGCCAAATAAAAGATAATTCTCAACTTTTAGGTTGTATATTTGTTTTAAGTCAACAGTCCCTTCTCTTTTGGGGGCCTCAATTTCCTCATTTATAAGATGAAGGAGGAAGAAAAAAAGAGGAAGAGATCATATTACATCTCCAAGGTCCTTTAACATTTGTGTTCAATTTTGTTAGTTATAGAATCTACAAATAAGAAACAAGTTAAAATAAATCAATGATGCACCACAGGGTATGAATAAAGATATGGTCCAATCATAACACAGTAAGATGCAAAAGTTGAGAATCTGGGCTTAAGACTTAGCTGGACTTGGCCTCAGTGCTAAGATCTGTCACTTACTATATGATCTCATTTTTTAAGCCCAAAATGAGTTTTCCTCATCTACAAAATGGAGACAATAATAGCGATCTCATGAAAGAGCATCAAGAATTAAATAATACACTCATGTTGCCAAGTAAAGGAGCAAGCACACACTAAGTGCTTCATAAACTTCACTCTCAACAAACCAAAAAGATAACTCCTTAGGACTTCCCTGGTGTGGGTCTGACCCTTTGCAACCCAGTGGACTGTAGCCAGCCAGACTCCTCTGTTCATCCCCATGGCAATTCTCATTACCATGGGGGCAATTCTCTCCATCCCCTCTGTCCATTCTCAAGGCAAGAATACTGGAGTGGGATGCCATTCCCTTCTCCAGAGCATCTTCTAGACCCAGAGATCGAACCTGGGTCTTCTGCATTGCAGGCACATTCTTTACCGTCTGAGCCACCAGGGAAACTCAGACTTCCCTGGTGGTCTAGTGGTTTAAAATCTACTCTGCCAATGCAGAGGACACATGTTTGATCCCTAGTCTTGGAAGATTCCACCTGCCTAAAGGCAACTAAGCCCATGCGCCACAACTACTGAGCCCACGAGGTGCAAATACTGAAGCCCACCCACCCTAGAGCCCATGCTCCACAATAATAGAAGCCACCACAATGAGAAGCCCAAAAGCCACAATGAATAATAGTCCCCACTCACCACAACTAGAGAAAGTTTGCACACAGCAACTAAGCCCCAGCATAGCCAAAAATAATTTTTTTAAGCTTAAAAAAAAAAATCCTCAATTGATAATCTTCCTTTAAGACTTCAAGAATCTCCATATCTTGATTTTGGTTTCCAAATCTTTGTTCCAAAAGAACTATCCTTTTTTCTGACTGCCAACTTTGAGTCCAAGGAAGGTGCCAGGACCATCATTCTTTCTGAAAACCGGATGATTATATGTTTTATAAAGGTGAATGCTGGGCTTCACTGTAGACTCAGGGAGGTGTGCGGAGGCTATCTATTCTGGCAAGAGTCCACCTTCCTTCCTTTCATGGGCTTTGTCTTGTTGGATAGCCAAATAAAAGGTTCTGCCCACTCACATTCAAAAATCTATTCATTAATGGGATGTAATTCACAGTATGTGCCACTAATTACCCTAGGAAAGCAGTAAAAATTAATAAGGAACTACAGTTTAATTGTTTGATAATGACAGAGAGTTCCAAAGTGTCCTCTTGAGTAATAAAATTAACATTTAAACTAGTTCAGTCAAAGAACCTTCCCTTAAATATAACTCTTCACTATTAGTGTGGCTTATTTATTTCTTTATTATCTCTTTGGCAGCTCTAAAATATCACAAATATCTACTGAACACTGATAATCTGCCCAGCCTTCCAGGACAATGACTAGCCTGTCTGCAGAGTTTCAGGTGAACTGTGGGTGGTCCCCACCACACCCACACACATACACACACACACACACTCACAAACACAAACACACACACAGTAAAATCAAAATGTTCTATGTTTATTTAACCAGGGGTAAAGAAGCATCTCAGCAACTAGGGCATTTTCCCAAAGGGAGATGGGAGCTGGGAGAAGTTGCCAAAACACTGCCTAGAGTAGGGTCCTACAAAATCTCAGAAATGAAATTTTTGTTACGATGTTATTCTTTTACGTTGGAGTGTATACTGCTATTCCAGGATACTCTCTGGGCTTTTAAGGGAATGTGGTAGTTTTAAAATATGCCCATAAAAACTGGAGTCTAATTTCCTCCCCCTTAAACATGAGCAGGATTTAGTGCTTCTAACAAAATGTAGCAGAAGTGAGGTTGTGTGACTTGAAACTGGGTCCTAAAATGGATTCAGCTTCCACCTGGCTGTCTCCTGAGATGCTTGCCCTTGGAATCCAGCCACCACGTTGTAAGGAAACCCAAGCATAAGGAAAGGCTGCACATGGATGTCTCAGCCAGCAGACCCAGCTAGGCCCCCAGCCAGCAATGGCATCAACCGCCATACTCATACTTGAAGGAGACCTTAGATCAGGGGCCCCAGCCCCAAGCCATGGACAAGTACCCAGTCCGTGGCCTGTTAGCCACCAAGTCGAGGTAGCGAAGCTTCATCTGCCAGTCTCCATTGCTACCCATCAGTCACAATACTGCTTGCAACATACCCCGACCCCTATCTTCCTGGAAACCAGTCTCTGGTGACAAAAAGGTTGGGAACCACTGCCTTAGATGATTCCAACACTCAGCCTTTGACCCTTCTTGCTTGTCCCATAGCTGAGGCCCAGAGTTGCATCAGATACAAAGCATGCCCTCTATGTTCTAAATTCCTGACCCACAGAAACCACGTGCTGTGTTGCGCGGTGCTCAGTTGCTTCAGCTGTATCTGACTCTTTGCGACCCCGCAGACTATAGCCCCCCAGTCTCCTCTATCTATGGGATTCTCCAGGCAAGCATACTGGAATGGGGTTGCCATGCCCTCCTCCAGGGGATCTTCCTGACCCAGGGACTGAACACACGTCTCCTGCGCCTCCTGCAGGGCAGGTTGATTCTTTACTGCTGAGCCATCGGGGAAGCCCACAGAAACCATGAGAGAAATTCAGTGATAATCATCCTGTTAAGCCATGAAATTTGGAGATAAGCTCTTATATGGCAATAGATGACACAAATGGAAATTTTTATAGACATGGGGCCTCTTGGTTCTTGAGCCAAAACCTTAAGGCCAGCAAGGCATGCCTCACACAGGTGAGAGGGGAATGAAGAGGAAGGGCTCAGTGTTGCTGACCACAGCCCCAGCCCGCAGCTTTTCAACATATTCATTACCTGCAGAACGACATGCCTCCACAGAAGCTCTGTAGTACTGAGCAACTTAAAGACTGAGGGGTGAAAAGAGATAAAGATGGACATTACATAATGATCAAAGGATCAATCCAAGAAGAAGAAATAACAATTATAAATATTTCTGCACCCAACATAGGAACACCACAATATGTAAGGCAAATGCTAACAAGTATGAAAGGGGAAATTAACAACAACACAATAATAGTGGGAGACTTTAATACACCACTCACACCAATGGATAGATCAACTAAACAGAAAAGTAACAAGGAAATTCAAACTTTAAATGATACAATAGACCAACTAGACCTAATTGATATCTATAGGTCATTCCACCCCAAAACAAGGAATTTCACCTTTTTCTCAAGCACACACGGGACCTTCTCCAGGATAGATCACATCCTGGGCCATAAATCTAGACTTGATAAATTCAAAAATATTGAAATCATTCCAAGCATCTTTTCTGACCACAATGCAGTGAGATTAGATATCAATTACAGGAGAAAACCATTCAAAACTTCCAACTTTTGGAGGCTCAACAACACACTGCTGAATAACCAACAAATCACAGAAGAAATCAAAAAAGAAATTCAGTTATGCATAGAAATGAATGAAAATGAAAACACAACAACCCAAAACCTATGGGACACCGTAAAAGCAGTGCTAAGGGGACAGTTTATAGCAATACAAGCTCACCTCAGGAAACAAGAAAAAAGTCAAATAAATAACCTTACTTTACACCTAAAGCAACTAGAAATGGAAGAGATGCAGAAGCCCAGGTCTAGTAGAAGGAAAGAAATCTTAAAGATCAGGGCAGAAATAAATGCAAGGGAAACAAAAGAGACCATAGCAAAAATCAACCAAGCCAAAAGCTGGTTCTTTGAGAAGATAAATAAAATTGACAAACCATTAGCCAGACTCATCAAGAAACAAAGGGAGAAGAACCAAATCAACAGAATTAGAAATGAAAACAGAGAGATCACAACAGAACACACAGAAATACAAAGGATCATAAGAGACTATTATCAGCAACTATATGCAAATAAACTGGACAACCTGGAAGAAATGGACAAATTCCTAGAAAAGTACAACTTTCCAAGACTAAACCAGGAAGAGATAGATAATATTAATAGACCCATCACAAGCACGGAAATTGAAACCGTAATCAGAAATCTTCCAAAAAACAAAAGCCCAGGACCAGATGGCTTCACAGCTGAATTCTACCAAAAATTTAGAGAAGAGCTAACACCTATTCTACTCAAACTCTTCCAGAAAATTGCAGAGGAAGGTAAACTTCCAAACTCATTCTACAAGGCCACCAGCACCCTAATTCCAAAACCCGACAAAGATGCCACAAAAAAAGAAAACTACAGGCCAATATCACTGATGAACTTAGATGCAAAAATCCTTAACAAAATTCTAGCAAATAGAATCCAACAACACATTAAAAAAAATCATACATCATGATCAAGTAGGCTTTATCCCAGGGATGCAAGGATTCTTCAATATTCGTAAATCGATCAATGTAATACACCACATTAACAAATTGAAAAATAAAAATCACATGATTATCTCAATAGATGCAGAGAAAGCCTTTGACAAAATTCAACATCCATTTATGATAAAAACCCTCCAAAAAGTAGGAATAGAAGGAACATACCTCAACATAATAAAAGCTATATATGACAAACCCACAGCAAACATTATCCTCAATGGTGAAAAACTGGAAGCATTCCCCCTGAAATCAGGGACAAGACAAGGGTGCCCACTCTCACCACTACTATTCAACATAGTTTTGGAAGTTTTGGCCACAGCAATCAGAGCAGATAAAGAAATCAAAGGAATACAGATTGGAAAAGAAGAAGTAAAACTCTCTCTGTTTGCTGATGACATGATCCTCTATATTGAAAACCCTAAAGACTCTACGAGAAAATTACTAGAGCTAATCAGTGAATATAGCAAAGTTTCAGGATACAAAATCAACACACAGAAATCCCTGGCATTCCTATACACTAACAGTGAGAAATCAGAAAGAGAAATTAAGGAAACAATCCCATTCACCATCGAAACAAAAAGAATAAAATACTTAGGAGTATTTCTACCTAAAGAATCAAAAGACTTGTATATAGAAAACTATAGAACACTGATGAAAGAAATCAAGGAGGACACAAACAGATGGAGAAATGTACCGTGTTCATGGATTGGAAGAATCAATATAGTGAAAATGAGTATACTACCTAAAGCAATCTATAGATTCAATGCAATTCCTATCAAGCTACCAGAGGTCTTCTTCAAAGAATTAGAACAAATAATTTCTCAATTTGTATGGAAATACAAAAAACCTCGTATAGCCAAAGCAATCTTGAGAAAGAAGAATGGAACTGGCGGAATCAACCTACCTGACTTTAGGCTATACTACAAATCCACAGTCATTAAGACAGTATGGTACAAAGACAGAAATATAGATCAATGGAACAAAATAGAAAGCCCAGAGATAAATCCACGCATCTATAGACACCTTATCTTTGACAAAGGAGGCAAGAATATACAATGGAGAAAAGACAACCTCTTTAACAAGTGGTGCTGGGAAAACTAGACAGCCACTTGTAAAAGAATGAAACTAGAACACTTTCTAACACCATACACAAAGATAAACTCAAAATGGATCAAAGATCTAAGCATAAGACCAGAAACTATAAAACTCCTAGAGGATAACATAGGCAAAACACTCTCTGACATAAACCAAAGTGGGATACTCCATGACCCACCTCCCAGAATATTGGAAATAAAAGCACGAATAAACAAATGGGACCTAATTAAAATTAAATGCTTCTGCACAACAAAGGAAACTATAAGCAAGGTGAAAAGACAGCCTTCAGAATGGGAGAAAATAATAGCCAGTGAAGCAACGGACAAACAATTAATCTCAAAAATATACAAGCAACTCCTGCAGCTCCATTCTAGAAAAATAAACGACCCAATCAAAAAGTGAGACAAAGAACTTAACAGACATTTCTCCAAAGAAGACATAAAAATGGCTAACAAACACATGAAAAGATGCTCAGCATCACTCGTTACCAGAGAAATGCAAATCAAAACCACAAGGAGGTATCACTTTACACCAGTCAGAATGGCTGCCATCCAAAAATCTACAAGTAATAAATGCTGGAGAGGATGTGGAGAAAAGGGAACCCTCTTACACTGTTGGTGGGAATGCAAACTAGTACAGCCACTATGGAAAACAGTGTGGAGGTTCCTTAAAAAACTGCAAATAGACCTGCCATATGACCCAGCAATCCCAATGCTGGGCATATACACCGAAGAAACCAGAATTGAAAGAGCCACATGTACCCCAATGTTCATCGCTGCATTGTTTACAATAGCCAGGACATGGAAGCAACCTAGATGCCCATCAACTGACAAATGGATAAGAAAGCTGTGGTACATATACACAATGGAATATTACTCAGCATTAAAAAAAAATTCATTTGAAGCAGTTCTACTCAGGTGGATGGAACTGGAGCCTATTATCCAGAGTGAAGTAAGTCAGAAGGAGAAACAACAATACAGTATACTAACGCATATATACGGAATTTAGAAAGACGGGTAACGAGAACCCAGCATGCGAGACAGCAAAAGGAACGCAGATGTATAGAACAGACTCGTGGACTCTGTGGATGAGGGCAAGGGTGGGATGATATGGGAGAATAGCATTGAAACATGTTAATTATCATTTGTGTAATCAATCGCCAGCCCAGGATTGATGCTCGGGGATGGTGCAGCGAGATTTCCAGGGGAGAGGGAGGAGGGAGGGAGGAAGGAGGGGAGTTCTGGAGGGAGAGCATATGTAAACCCATGGCGATATCATGTCATTGTATGGCAAAACTAATTAAAAAAAAAAAGAAGACTGAAGGGTTTACTTATAATTCACAGAGATAGGACTAAGTACTGTTTATCCACCTGGAATGTTTGCTTTCCCTGAAGAGTTAAGGATTGGCATTGATGATCCCTTGAAAGTTGGCTTTCAGAGAATCCCATCATGTTGTGGCCCACTTCACACTCGCCTGAGACAGAAATGGCTGTGCTCTGAGACTGGTCATGCCCCCTCCTCCAACCTCAACTCAGACCCCTTGCCGCATGTCCACTGTCTCACACCAGCACTACTATCTTCCCAGGCCAAGCCAGCTGTCTTCTTATTCATTCATTCATTCACTATGTATCTAGTGCCTACTGCATCAGGGGAGACAGACATTAAACAACTAATCATACAAACAAAGAATTCTACTCGGGACTTTACTAGGGGTCCAGTAGCTAGGACTCAGTGCTCGCAATACAGAGGAGCTGGGTCTGATGCCTGGTCTGGGAACTAGATTCCACATGCTGCAACTAAGATCCAGGGCAGACAAATGAATAAATACTAAAAAAAAAAAAAAAAAAAAGAAGAAGAAGAAGAAGAAGAATTCTATTTGTCCTAAGCACTTAGAGGGAGAAGTGCAAAGTCCTCTGGAGAGGTAGGGATATCTAAGCTGAGATGTAAAAAATTAAAGAATGAGTGAGGCAGACAGGGGTGGGGTCAGGGCATAGGGAAAGCATTCCAAACAAAATGCTGCTCTGTAGGGAGACAGAATGTGGTTTCTGGGGACTTAAAGACCAGTTAGGATGCCAGTCAAAAGGGAAGGAAGCAAGAAAGAGAGTGCCCCCAGAAAAGCCTGGGCATGGAGGGAACAACCAGATCATGGGAAGCAATATAGAAAGATCTTAACTATATTCTAAGAACAAAACAGGCAACCACAGAAGTGTTTAAAGCAGGACAATGGCAGGGTCAAATTTCATCTGTTAAAGCATCTCAGTCGCCTAACCCCACCATTTCCCTTCTATGTGCACACCTCTATACAACCCAGATCACATTATATTAGTTAATTATTTGTGTATCTTTCTCTCCCACAATGCTTATGGTGTCTTACCATATCTTACTGATATTTGTAATTCCATTAGGCTTCCTACTGCTCTTGGGATTAAGAGTAAACTCCTTTTGCAAGCCCACAAGGCCTGGCACCATCTGTCCCATGCCCACGTCCCCAGGATGGTCCTGAGTCACTTCCTTTGTACTTAGTCATTCATCACAGTCCAGCCACTCTGAAAGACCTGTCACATCCTTCCAAGATGCCCTCGCTAGGATAAAGCCCCTGTTAAACACTCTCAGAGCAACCAACTCTTCTCCAGCATAGCAACTAGTGGGATTCACACCACCACTCAAACACATTATCAATTTATTTATCTGCCTCCCCTCCTAAACTGTCAGTTTTATGAAAGCAGAGGTCTCATATGCCTTGGTCACTATCATATCTCCAGGACCTGGCACTTGGACACTTATAGTTGGCATTCCACAAAGAGAATCTCAATGACAGAATGAAGGAGTGGGAACGCATGAGTGATTTCATGTATGATCCCAGCGGTCACCCAGGCCAATACAACAGCTGATGTTGGACACCTCTGTCTGATCACCATTTGGTTCCTTCAATGATATCATGTCTTTGCTGGGCACACTGACTCTCCACCGGAAGAAGCCAATGTTAGTGAAGGCTTTATGGAATAAATGGAAAGTAGAAATGTATAGAGAAAGCTAAGAAGGCATTCCTGGCAATCTCTGAGTAGCTATTTTCTCAATCCTTCTGCCAAGCCAGAGAGGAACGCTGGCAAACGCCCATGCTCAGCCACCAAGTCCATGTAGATGCTGCCGTGTACAGGACTTCGGCTGTATTCATAAGCTTTCCAAATCCAGAGCACTTCAAAGTCCTTTATGGGAACTAATGGGGTCAAACACAGTCCTCCAGGTCAGCGCGTCTCAAACTATCTCTGGTAAAGGGCCAAGTTTTAATCTCATTTTCAATCCATCACAGATCAATACTTTACAAAGATAATAGGAATTACATACTTAGATGAGGCTGCAATGTCAAATTTCTATAAAAGTTTCCATATGCTTCCTGACCATATCTGTACTCAATTCCTCATGGGTAACAAATATTTGAAGACCTGCATCCATCTGCAAATCACACTATGAGCAGCACTGATCCAGGTCAGTACTTGCCCTCCCACAGCCTCATTCCTCAGCACAGCAGACATTGCTAATCAATCATCACACATTTCCCCATGTAGCCCACGTTTGGTTTTAAAATCTTCCTCATCCCAGTGTGCAAGATAACCACTACCCTTCACACCTGTTAGAATGGCTATGATCAAAAAGACAAGAATTAACAAGTGTTGGAGAGGATGCAGAGTAAAGGGAACCCTCACGCACTGTTGTGAGAATGTGAACTGGTGCAGCCACTGTGGAAAACAGTATGGAGGTTCCTTAAAAACTCAAAATACAACTGTCATATGATCAATTCCACTTCTGGGTATTTATCGGAAGAGAACGAAAATACTAACTCCAAAAATACATGCACCCCTCCATGTTCAATGAAGCATTATTTACAATAGGCAAGATATTGGAAACTACCTAAGTGTCTATTGACAGATGAATGAAACTGTGGATTATATAACTACAATGGAATATTGTTCAGCCATTAATAGATTGAAACTTTGACATTTGCAACAACATAGATAGATCTCAAGGGTGTGATGTTAAATGAAACAAGTCAGATTGGAAAGATAAATTAGAGTTATGGTATCTCTTATATGTATACTCTTTAAAAAAAAAAACAAAACTTATAGATACAGAGAACAAATTGGTGGTTGCCAGAGGTGAGGGATTGGGGGGAGAAATGGGAAGTAAAAAAAGTTTTTAAAAGAAAGAAACCCTATAAACTTTACCTGTCGTCTTCCTATTCTTCCTTCCCCTACAATCCCAGGGCTAAGCAATCACTAATTTACTTTCTGCTTTCTATCTTTCCTGTTCTGGACATTTTATATGTCTGAAAAATAAACAAACTCAGCCACAACCATGTACACAATCAGCAGTACCATGGGGAAATACACTTATTCACCATCCCTACTCTCCACGGTCCACAGGCTGGCCATTTGTCATATGCACACCCAGGAAAAGGAAATGTCTCTATTTTTGTTTCCAGTCTAATGAAAAGTTCAGGAAGAATGACCATCTCTTCAAAAGGAGTCCTTCCTGATCATTCAGTCCATTAACAACCTCTTTGCAGCTTGAGAAGCCCTTAATTAACACACAGTAAGAGACGATATAGCAATCGATACCATGAATAGAAACTTCTGGTATGTTCTCAGATATGAACTATATGGATTGCATTTGGGAACCTGAAATCACTAGCCTTCACTGCT
This sequence comes from Antilocapra americana, assembly GCA_007570785.1. Lineage (NCBI taxonomy): Eukaryota > Metazoa > Chordata > Mammalia > Artiodactyla > Antilocapridae > Antilocapra > Antilocapra americana. The sequence goes on from ML660765.1 coordinate 35,467,572, forward strand.
TTGACCCTTTCCTCCCTCAAATTCTCCATCCCTGTGGTTCACCTGCTTCTACTTCAAGCTGTCACAAGGGCTCATTCACAGTGAGTTATTTTCACTTCTCTGTACACTCTTTAACAAAATGGCGAGGTTTTCATTCCTCCCACGTTCATTCTTTTCCCCCAGCAAGATTAAAATTCCTGGACCTTTCTTGGGTCAATATAAGGCTGTAAGTCAACCTCCAGTCATGGTCACTGAGAGGCCAGAGGAAAAACAGCCACAAGGTGGAGAGAATTGATCTGCTGTCTCTCAGCCTGAGAGCTGAAACTCACTCTTGGAGAAAGACAAGTTTCACTTTGAAGCTTTTCTCTCAACCTTGCCTCTAAAGTTCTCTCTGAAATTTTTTTGCAACCTCCTCCTGCTCCCTGCAAACCACAAAATCACAGACTGTCGGTGCTAGATACGCCTTTAAGGACCTCTAATTCATCCAAAGTCCTCTTGTGAGTAGCAGTGGGAAACAGTGAGGTCAGTGTGAGGAGTCAGCAGACACGGGTCCCTTGCTAACCACTGATGACCTCAGAAGAGTTAATCCACATCTCTGAGACTGTTTCCAAGAAAGACAGACGAGATCCCTAAAATGGGGTGATTGTACCCACTCATGGGCCTAGTTGAAAATAAAATAAGACGATGTAAACAAAGTTGCCTTGAAACGAAAGCACCATATGAATGCTAGGATTTTAACAGTCCTTCTCAGCATCATAGTAAACTAAAGGCCAACATCAGAGTAGAAGCACAGGGAGGAGGAAGAGAGGATGAGCCAAGGAGCCTTTTGCCAAAGATCTTTTTTGACCGCTTGGGACCTGAAATTAATTTAAGGAAAGGAATTGGGGTGTTTTGGACCATCTCAGTCCAAGCAAGAAAGGAAAGTTGATTGTAATTTGACCTAGGATGGTGGTCATGATAGAAAAAAGAGGACAAATTCAAAACTATTTACAATGTAAAATTATCAGCTAAGTGTCCAACAGCAGGTGAGTGGATAAAGACAATGTGAGAGAGATATACACACCATGGAATGTTATTAACCATAAAAAAAAAGAAGGAAATTGTGCCATTTATGACAACATGGGTATTTCTTAAGGATATGATGCTAAGTGAAACAAGCCAGGCAGAGAAAGACAAATTCTATATGATCTTATATTTATATGTAGAATCTAAAAAAAAAAAAATGAAACAAAACTCAAAAAAAGAGAACAGATGTGTGTGTTTACTAGAAGCACAGTTGGGGTGTGGAGGAAATAGATGAAGGTGTTCAAAAGGCACAGACTTCCAATTATAAGATAAATAAGCTCCAGGGATGGACTGTACAACGTGGTGACTACATTTAACACTGCTATACGATATATATGAAAGTTACTGAGCTGAAATCCTATCAGTTCTCATCACAAGGGAAAAAATGGTTTTGTGAATATATGAGATGGATGTTAAAGAAACTAATCATTTTGTAACATATGTATGTCATTATGCTGTATCCTTTAAACTTACACAACAAGTCATTATGCAGTATGTCCAGGATATCTCAATAAAACTGGCAAAAAATAAAATCATCAGGGCTAGGTGATGGATTGGATACAGGAAGAGAGAGGGAGGGCCATGTTCAGGCTGCTATTTCTGACTTAAATATTTAACTGGAGATAAGAAAAATTAGAAGAGATCCAGTTGGCGTGGGTACAGAAGGGAGATCACAGACTTGCTTTTGCACATGTTGAGTTTGACTCACCTTTGGGATACCCAAGCAGATATGCTGAATAGCCCATTGGAGCTGAGGGATTCTGTGTAGCTCAAGATATAAAAGGTAGAGTATATCCATGTAGGCTGGAATTGAAGTAACTGGGTAGGATGAGAGAATACCAAGGGAGAGAACACCGGGTGGGAAAAGACGGGGGCCTAGGACAAGTCTGTGGACAAGGGACCATGATATTTAACAGCAGAAGAGGATGAACTTTAAGAGAAATTAAGGAGAGACCAGAGCCAGAAGGAAAAGCAGAATAGTGTTTTTAAGCAATGGAAGAACATAATTTAAGAAGGAAGAAAAGGGAGTCTGCTGGTGCAACAGTGGGTGGGAATCTGCCTGCCAATGCAGGGGACATGGGTTCAATCCCTGGTCCAGGAAGATTTCACATGACGCAGAGCAACTAAGCCCGTGCGCCACAACTACTGAGCCTTCATGCTGCAACTACTGAAGCCCATGCACTTACAGCCTGTGCTCCACAAGAAATGCCACCACAATGAGAAGCCCACACACCACAACAGAGAGCAGCCCCCACTCACCACAACTAGAGAAAGCCTGCACGCAGCAACAAAGACCCAGAGCAACCGACATTAAAGAAATGAATAATAAAAATAAAAATTAAATAAAAAGGAAGGAAGAAATAGCCAGTGGCATCAAGTACTGACAAGGATTCATTTAAGATGAAGACGGAGAAATAGCCATCAGAAATTGAGGTGCCCTTTCATGATAATATCCATTTTCAGTCCTTTCCAAACACAGGTTCTTTGCTATGAATTGTCCCCATGACCATCCAAGGTTCAAAACAGACCTGAACTCTGGGAAAACCAACCATTTATGAAATCCTGAACACTAGGGCTGTTTTCAACATGACAGTTTGAGGCTTCGGCTAAGCCTGTAACTTTCTGGAGCCACCACTACACCCTACATACCAAGAAATCCTATCTCCTGGATTGGTTTCCTCTAGATCACAGGTGGCAAGTATGTGGCATGTCTATTCACACCCATGAAACCTGGTTCCACAATAATTCAGTTCAGTCCCTCAGTCGTGCCCAACCCTTTATGACCCCATGGACTGCAGCACGCCAGGCTTATCTATCCATCATCAACTCCTGGAGCTTGCTCGAACTCATGTCCATTGAGTCGGTGATGCCATCCAACCATCTCATCCTCTGTTGTCTCCTTCTCCTCCTGCCTTTGATCTTTCCCAGCATCAGGGTCTTTTCTAGAGAGTCAGTTCTTTGCATCTGGTGGCCAAAATATTGGCACTTCTAGCTTCAGAACCAGTCCTTCCAATGAACATTCAGGACTGATTTTCTTTAGGGTGGACTGGTTCGGTCTCCTTGCTGTCCAAGGGACTCTCAAGAGTCTTCTCCAGCACCACAGTTCAAAAGCATCAATTCTTCAGTGCTCAGCTTTCTTTATGGTCCAACTCTCACATCCATACATGACTACTGGAAAACCATAGCTTTGACTAGATGGGCCTTTGTTGGCAAAGTAATGTCTCTGCTTTTTAATATGCTGTCTAGATTGGTCATAGCTTTTCTTCCAAGGAGCAAGCGTCTTTTAATTTCATGGCTGTAGTCACCATCTGTGGTGATTTTGGAGACCAAAAAAATAAAGTCTCTCACTGTTTCCATTGTTTCCCCATCTATTTGCCATGAAGTGATAGGACTGGATACTATGATCTTAGTTTTTTGAATGTTGAGTTTTAAGCCAGCTTTTTCACTTTCCTCTTTCACTTTCATCAAGCAGCTCTTTAGTTCCTCTTCACTTTTCGCCATAAGGGTAATGTCATCTGCATATCTGAGGTTATTGATATTTCTCCCTGCAATCTTGATTCCAGTTTGCACTTCATCAGGCCCAGCATATCATATGATATACTCTGCATAGAAGTTAAATAAGCAGGGTGATAATATATAGCCTTGACATACTCCTTTCCCAATTTGGAACCAGTCCGTTGTTCCATGTCCAGTTGTAACTGTTGCTTCTCGACCTGCATACAGGTTTCTCAGGGGGCAGGTCAGGTGGTCTGGTATTCCCATCTTGTTAAGAATGTTCCAGTTTGTTGTGATCCACACAGTCAAAGGCTTTGGTGTAGTCAATAAAGCAGAAGTAGATGCTTTTCTGGAACTCTCTTACTTTTCCGATGATCTAATGAATGTTTGCAATGATCTCTGGTTCTTCTGGCTTTCCCAAATCCAGCTTGAACATCTGGAAGTTATTGATCGACATACAGTTGAAGCCTCGCTTGGAGAATTTTGAGCATTACTTTGCTAGCATGTGAGATGAGTGCAACTGTGTGGTAGTTTGAACATTCTTTGGCATTGCATCAGACATCATTAACTGACTAGAAGTCCCCACTGAAAAATGTGTGTCTCTGGGGGTCACTATGTCTACAAGCCATGTTCCAGGATGGAGGCACACCTGCCTCATTGTCCCCCACTCCCCATCCTCTCCTGAGGAGATGGAGATGAGACATGCCACGCCACGTCTCTCTGTCCCTGGCTGCACTCAGCCCTCAGCCAGCCTGCTGCATCTGTTCCCAATACTGATGTGATCTGCAGTTATTTGCTTTGGAAGTCAAAGCCTGAGGACTGTCAGCTTTATCTGGAGAGCAGGGCCTGCTCCAAAGAGAAGACAACAGCTCTGCATACAGCAGAGTCGTGTTTGTTTGATTTGTCCTGGGGGACATGAATACCCACGGGGTCCTCCCAGCACAGACGAGGTGCGTGCCTCTTCACTGGTCTGATCTGGGAGGATAATAAGCTAAACAAAGGAGCAGATGATCATGGAGGCTTATTTGCAGTCTGTATGGTGTATATTTAGCCATCTTGTGACTGGACTGCTAGCGCTGTGTTGCAGTCGCCCTTGGGAAATTCAATCCTGGAGAGAGCAGAGGCGGGGCAGATCTGGGAGAGAGGAAGGGAGGGCTTAAAATGCCACGTGAAGGCACAGGAAGGAGGAGCAGACCAAATTTGTCCAAAAAGCAAGCAGCCAGGGACAGGATTTTGGACACTTGCAGTAACATGGAGTAGACTGTAAAACTGTGTAAGAAGGGGCATTTTTCTTAACCATCTGTAAACAGCCAGACGTTGGCGCATGAAGTCCCCTCTTCTCCCCTTCCTGGCTACCTTCAATAAGCCTGACAGGGGTGGCAACTCAGAAAATTTGAATTCTAGCCCTGGTTGGCCATCTGCTGGAAGCCAAGTCTCTGCTCTGCAGAACGGAAGGGCTAGAGAGGATGAGCCCTAAGACGCCGGGATCAACCTCAAGATGACGAGAGGCAACACAGGGGATGTGGACTGGGAGCCTGAGGCGGGTGGAGAGCTGCCAGTTGAAACAGTGAGGGAGGGGGATTCCCTGGTAGTCTGGTGGTTAGGACTCTGCTTCCACTGCAGGGGGCACAGGTTTATCCCTGCTTGGGGAAATGAGACCCCCCTCAAACTGCATGGTGTGGCAAAAAAAAAAAAAAAGAAAGAAAGAAAACTAGAACATTCTGCAGTCATTACAAACTGTGTTATGATGTCAACCAACCAAACCAAACCAACCAAAAAAGTTGCACTAAAATGTATGTAAACATGAAAATAATCTTTAGAGAAATACAAATCACGATGCTAATCTGTATTAACTGAGAGTAAAGGTATCTATCACATCCTGTGGGAATTAAGCAGCCACTCGAGGCAGCCGCTTGCTGTCAGCCAGGCAGCGGTGGGAGGGGGGAGACCATCACCCAAGGAAGAAAGAAGAATCAGGGCCGGGCCTCCATGGCTCCTGCCGACTCCTCCCATCCTGTACTGCGAATCCCAGAAACCGGTGCTGCCAGAGAAAGGAGGTTTTTCTATAGGGTTTTCGTTGTTGCTGGTTTTGATTTGTTTGGGTTTTTTTGTCTCTGGGATGGTCCACCCCAGCCCGAGGCATCAGGGGCTGGGTAAGGACACCACATGTCCTCCGGGGGCCAGTCCCAGGGGATCCCTCCTCTTAGAACAAGTCCAAAGCTTTAGGCAGAAGCCCCACTTCTTAGTGGGGCCTCCCAGAGATAGTCCTGTCTGGCCATAAACTTCTAACTCTATGATGCGGAGGCAGAAAGGGCCCTTAAAGATCATCCCTCAATCCCAGAGGAGTCCTGTTCCCACCATGTTTTCTTTTCAAGCTGGTAGCCTCCTGAGCTATTTCAGTAAGGCTCTGGATTCCTGGATCATGGAGGGGTTGAGGTGCAGGGAGAATCTTGCTTCTCACATGTATACACTCCGTCTCCCGTATCAGAGCCAAATGCCTCATCCCTATCAAAGGCAAAGAGGATTCTGACTGTCTTGGTGTGATCTGAAAAGAGTATCTATCTCTCTCATCACTTGCCAGAACTCCGCCCTAGCTATTCATTACTTTGTGGTAAAGTATATCCTTCTGTAAAATGAAAGGAGGTATGAGTCAGGAAAACAGAACTCCCTCAGGGGAAAAACCCCTTAAATTAGCAATTACACAAGAAGGCACCTGAGGGGGGCAGTTCTCCACTTTTAACTGTCTTCACGACTTGGACTCTTCCAATCAGAAGCTACTTTTAAGGTTGTTTCATCCTTTTATGGAAGAGCAGTTTAGACCCAGAGAGGTTACGTTCTTCAGCAAGGTCCCACAGCACACTGAGAACCAAGACTGGGGCCCTCTAGACCCTCTGCACGTTTTGAAGGACTCTTAAAGCTTATATTCTAATCCGAGACTCCATTCCTTTGCTATACAGGCAATACGGAGCATCCCCACCAGAAGCTCACTTTAAAATCTTCTCTGCTGGCGCTAGCACCTGTAGCGATCAACACTGTGCAAAAGGGAATCATCATTGTAAGCACACTTGTGTGTCTGAATCGAAACACGCAGAGCTTGGGCTTCGGAGCTTGACAGGTCCCGCAACCGGCGCAAACCCTGCCCGACTTTTAAGCGTGTTACCTGCGGGCTTCATTTGTTTTCTTCACGGAACTTAGTCCTTTGCTTTGGCGCTCCTGCCCCCTTGTGGCAGCAAACTTCACTGCAGCCATATTCTTCAGACAAACGAAAGGGAAATTGAGTTGAGACTTCCGCCGAGGAATAGAGGCAATCTGTACCCTTCTCTAGAAGAGAAGGCTTGCTTATGATGGTGGGGTTCTTAACCTCATACACAAAAGCGTGACTAACTAGACGTTAGCCGGCAGCGGATCTGAATCTGCGGAGACGTGAGGCCAGAGCACCAAGGATCCTAGGGTGAAGATAGATTATATAACTGACTCAAGGACTCGTGAGCGCTGAGAATCTGATGGGGCAGGAATAAAAGGACCTAAAATAGCAAAAGAGAGGAATATTGGCACATGGTACCCCCAAAATAACACTGGCATGAATGAATTCAAAGTCTTGCCCCCTAACTTTACCCAAGCTCTGTCCAATATTCAAAATATTGGTCCCCATTCTGCTTAGCTAATGCCTGCTCCTTTTGCCCATCTCTGCTCAGCACTTCCCTTGCCTCAGCAGATGACATGGTCCTCTTTATATGCTGTCATGGCTCTGGGTATGTACCCTTCATAAGAACTTTCACAGTCCCTAAGTCTGTGTCTCTCATTATTTTCATGCCCACACTAAAGCAGAAGTTCCACGAGGACAGTCACTGAGGCTTTCTTGTTAACTACTGAATCTGCCTGAATCCCTGCCCCTAAACTAGTGAGTAGCATGAAGGAGGCCCTCAATTAATGCTTTTCAGTAAAATTAATGAAATCACAAATGCTGGTTGAATGGCTGAATGATAGCTGTTTACAGAGTTAAAAAGTAAACCTCAACAGAGAAAGCAGGTGAGCTACTTGGGTTTTCAGGGCTAAGCAGCACTGGCTGTGTGATCAGTGCTTTTCTTGACATGTCTTGGGATCCCTCCTAACCTATAAAAGGCACAAAAATCTTCTGAGAATAGAGACCACCGTTGACTATCACCCCAAATGGTCACCATCACCCTTGGGGCAGGTAGCTGGGCAGGCATCTTTACTGTAGTTACACTTGTTAACGTTCAGCCCCCACCAGCTCAGCTTTCATTCCTGCCATGGTAGGGAAATCAGCCCAAGAACTGAAGACCAGCGGATTGAGTGGCTACATGGACATCAGAAGACCTGACTTTCAGAGCTGCCTCTCTGTGTGACTTTGGGTGGCACCTTTCTTCACAGGCTCTCTGTTGTCCCATTTCCAAACTTTTGGGGTATGCAACATCAAAGCCACTGGTTCTCAGGTGTCAGAAAACCCAACCTAAACTGTCCTAAGGAGGCAAAAGGCGGATATATATTACTCATGAAATCAAAAAGTCATGGATTCAAAATTGACTAGTCCAGGATATCAAGCAACTTCCTCCCAGCCTGGTATCTCTCCTCTATCCTTCAGCACTGCTTCCCTCCTGTGTTGGTTCCCTTTCTGGAACGTTCCTTATATATGGGAATCCCCAGCAGCTCCAGGCTTTCATCCCCACAGCAGAAAAACAGAGGGGTTTTCTCTGGACTGCCTCACAGGTGCCCTTGGGCCACATGCCCACCCATGAGCCAGTTGCTGTGGTCCAGAGCAGTTCTGGGCTCCACCAGAATCACGTGAACTGACACAACCAGAGACCAGGCACCCCAAGGGGTGATAAAGGAAGTACTCTCAGAATGTGAGCGAATAGTTGCTAGACATGCAAAAACAGAAATGGCACTGCAGAGTAAGGGATCTTGAAGGCTTTGACTAACCTTATGTGACTCTGATTGGATGACAGGGAAACGGAAGGGAGAATAAAGCCATGGACATGCTCTAGTGTTAACCCAGCCTCAAACTCTTTCAGAAAGCTGAAATGCCAAATAAGACCCTCACACATTCTGGAGGGAGAGAAGGGGTGATGTTAGCTACCCCTAGAGAGCAAGGAGTAACGGTGACCCTCCAGAAGCCAAGGGGCAGAAAATGAATGGCATTTTGATAACAACACGAAATGGAACATTTCTGTTTCCCAAAAAGATAGACACTGTCAGTGAGATTCATTAAATAAAATAAAAAAATCTTATTAAACTTTCCCTCTCACTGCTTATTTGTATCTCTGGTTGAAATGGAGCAAGATGCAGGTTGCCATGGTGACAGCTGAATTTTTAAATAACAGGGCTCTGGAGCTCTGGCTGCTGGCTGTACCCACCCCAGGCAGGAAACGGTGGGGGAAAGAAGAGAAGCAAAGTGAGAAAAAGATGAAAGCTCCTGGGCGCATCCCAGGACGTTGTAACTTCTCCAACTTGTTCTCCTTGCAGTAAGGATAAGGCCTCCAGGTTGCAGACTCTGGCTTCTTCAGAGAATAAGAGAATGTGGAGCCCAAATGCCTGAGAACAGGACCTCAGAAGTCACTCTGTCCATCCCCTCCCCGATTCTCTCTTATGACAAAGGGATTTCGCCTACATTTATACTCCTTCCCATGAGCAACAGGCCCAGCCCAGCCCATCCAAGCTTTACTTGGGCCACTGGAAACCTGATCCTAAGAGAAATGTTCAGAGACATCCTGAGATCAAGAACCCATAGGACTTTAAATGAAAGAGGAATTTGAGGTTAGGAGCCCAGTAGCTGCCAATTCAAAACAGCCCTGGCCACAAATTCTAGTTCTGCTCTTCTCTCTCTAGAACCATCTAAGAATGAGATGGAGAGATTCCAGAAGTGGTGAGTTCCCCATGCCTGGACATACTCAAGCCTGCATGGTCCAGCAAGGAGCTAACTGATCGGGATGTTTTTAAATAGTTCCAGGCCTCAGAGAGGCAAGACCCAGCTGAGGGCAGCTTCAGAGAAGCAACACAGCAAGGCCTTCATACAGAACCTTTTAAACTCCAGGCCAAGGAAAGGGGAAGCCAGAAACTAAGCCTGAAGAGCAACCAGGAAGCACAGAAATCTGCTCTGATGGCCGCAGCGCAGAGAGCCTTTCTCTCTGCCCAGCTGACCCCGGAAAGGACGGTGTTTCTGTCTGGTCCCACCCCTTGTGTCCTGACCAAACTGGCAGGCTACCAAGGCCTGCTAGAGCATGGCTTCTAGAAGCTAAATAATAATAGTAATAATAATAACAAATACCAAGTTTGTTCCTATAAGCTAGGAAAGTGACAGGATTACTAAAACTGAGTCAGTCTGATCTTTCCCCCAGAAGCTGGCTGAGCAGAGGCCCCAGGAGAAAGGGGAAGAGCTAGGGAGTTGGGACCCCTGGGCCTGTGACCTGCAGATCCATGATCTGAACCCCCACCCCGTCCCATGCTGCAGGAGTGATGGTCCAGTGATAGGGTCAAGAGGTCCCCATCAGATTTCTTCCCCAAGAAGACTGGAAGGAGCAGAGGGAATGAGAGCACCTTAAGAAAGAGATAAAAGCCAGACTCAGAGCGAAAGGAGGTGGTCTCACATTTATACCCCAGGCCATCCTCCTGTGCCTTCAAGAACAGGGTGAAGAACTCAAAGGCCCTCAGCCCTGAGGGAGGCCAAAGGAGGTCACCAGCAGTAGCCCTGAGTCACCTCGGCACTTCCCAGACCTACCGAGGGCTTCTCTGGTGGCTGAGTGGTCAAGAATCCACCAGCAATGCAGGAGACAGGGGAGACTCACGTTCGATCCCTGGGTTGGGAAGATCCCCTGGGGGAGAAGATAGCATCCCACTCCTGTATTCTTGCCTGGAAAATTCCATGGACAGAGGAGCCTGGTGGGCTACAGTCCATGGAATTGCAAAAGAGTTGAACATGACTTAACAACTAAATGGCAACAAACCTACTGGCCTCCCTTTCCAAGGGCAAGGTTAGATTCCAAATCCCTACATGCCCTCTTAAGCCCTCCTCACACACACACACACACACACACACACACACACACACACACACACACCCCGGGAACTGGAGACAGAAACAGCAGCAGGCCTTAGAAACAGTGCCCAGGGATCCATACAAGCCCTGTTTGTCCACATATGAAACAGGTCCTGGAGGATTCCCAGAGTCCATCAACAGAAAGGGACTAGGAAACCAGAGGTTAGTGGCATGGAGAGACCTCACCACATGCCTTTTTGTAGAAGGTTTCTCACATGCATATACTGCCTTTTCAAAAAACTGATTCTGCTCTCCTTTCTGGAACACATATACAGAATCTGTCCTTTGTCCTGGCCAACTGAAGTCAGGAAAACTAATTTCTAGTTCTATTCTGCCACTAATACTGAAGCAGTGTGATGTCAGCCTGGTCTTAACCATCCTGCACTGTGGTTCCTCAAGCTGTAAAATGGGGGTGATAAAACCTACCCTACCCTCCTCACAGGTACTTTAGGAGTTTGATGAGATCCAACAGTAATAGCAGTAATAATAATTAAATACATTGACTGCTCATCATGGATTATCTCAACCCTGAAACAATCCTATGAGATGGCAACTAATATAAGCCTCAATTTAAAAGAAAAGAAAGGGACTTCCTTGATGGTCCAGTGGCTAAGACTTCTCACGCCCAATGCAGGGGGCCTGGGTTCAATCCCTAGTCAGGGAACTAGATCCCACATGCCAACACTTAAGATCCCACAAATTACAATTAAAGTTCCTATGTGCAGCTAATAAACCTGGCACAGCAAATAAATAAATATTGAATGAAAATTAAAACAAATAAAAGACAATAAAAATAAAGCAGAGAGAAGTAACCTTGCTCAAGTCACGCAAGGTTCCAGCCTTCTGATTCCAGAACCAACATTTGCACCCACTAAGTGCAATGTGGTCGTTTGATATTTGCATTCAGTATTCTAGATGCAACTGCCTATCCCAAGCAAGAGGTTTGGGTGAGTGAGTGATCAGACTGCCTCCATGTTTGCCCCAATATCAGAGTCTCTGACTTTGCTTAAGACTGTTTAATGAAGAACTAGAATTTAGAGACAGAGATAGTAGGCAAATTCCAAGGTAGACTCCCGGTCCTAGATGTTAGGATTTGTTTCGTGACAGAGACCAGGACTGCGGATCTGCCTCTAACCGCAGGAAACCCCACCTGAAACTCCTATACACGATTGTCTCGTTACTGCCCCAGCCCCACTGTCACCATGGCAATGAGGAACCCAGGCTGCCAGTCCTCAACTGCTGTTCCTGGTTTACAGAGTCTTCCTAATTCACACTTCCTCCTTCAGTCTCTTCTTCTCCCCTCTATGGACTTCACAGCCCTTTACAATATCTATCAACTGGGTAGTCACATAGCTTCCTCCCTGAACACCACCAGGGACAGGCAGCTTACTGCCCAGCAGACACAAACCATTCTCAAACCACACGAACTGCTTGCGAAGTCCTCCTTCTATCGCCCTGAAATCTGTCTCCACATTTTGTCTAAGCTCTAGTTTTAGTGCTTCCCTTGGGGGTCTCATATCACACCTCCCCTGACAGTCCTTCAAATAATTAAAGATGGTGCTCCTATTCTGTGAGGTCTTCTCTAGGCCGGTGGTTCTCAAACGCAAGCATGCATCGGATGTAGAGATCTTGCTAAACCACAGAGTGCTGGGCCCCACCCCTACAGTTTCTGATTCAGTAGGTCTGGGGTGGGCCCAGAAATTTACATCTCTAAGATGCCGGTGCTGCTGACACTGCTGCTGCTTGGAAATCACACTTTAAGAACCGCTGCTCTGAATGAACACCCTTGAACCTTTGGAAACGCCTTCTGTGTGAGGTTCCCAGACTTCTTTACCATTCTAGTCGCTCTCTCTTTGGGACCTGCTCTGGTCTGCCAGTATGGTGCCCAGAGCTAGACACGGAATCTTAAGTAGATGTTTTGGGTTTCAAGGAACAAAGATTCCCTCAGGTCACCTCAAGCAAGAGGAGGTATTTATAGCAGACTTCAGAAAAACAAGAACCTCGAGTTTCTGGCCAACCTGACTGGACACCAGGCTGATGAGGCCTCTTGGGAAGAATAGAAATGGCAACAGAGCAGGATCTCCAGCCAGAAGGCAAGAGACCTTGCTAATCCCTTAGCAGCAGGGTGACATTAACCTTCAGAGCTCTGCCTCTTCTTCCACCACTTTTGCCTCCACCAGCCAATTCCTTATCCCCCTCCTCTTGTAGATTTTCTCTACTTCATAGCTTCTGCTTCCTTGTTCTTGCTTCTGTTTTCTTATATTCCTTTGTCCCCCCCTTTGCTTCTACAATAGCTCCCTGGCCTGCCACCAACCTCCTGACATGATCCTTTTTTCCCCAGTTCAGACTTCCAGAAGAATCAAAGTGAAGGAACTTGTTCTGGTTTGGATAAAGCTCTTTAAACAGCCTATGGATTGGCAGACCTTGAGTCCATATCCAATCCGCTGTGGCTAGTAAAAGGCTGGATTACATGATTTAAGCATAACAATTGTCCTTGGAAGGAGACAATGGGAGGAAGCCTGCAGTCCATTGGCTACCAACAGGCTTCTTCTTGCATGCCAACTCCATTCAAAAAATACTAGCTGGGGACTTCCCTGGTGGTGTAGTGGCTGGGACTCCCTGTTCCCAACACTGAGGGCCCAGGTTTGGTCCCTGGTCCAGGAGCTAGATCCTACATGCTACAACTAATACCCAGTGCAGCCAAATCAATAAAGTAAATATTAACAACATATATATATTGGCTGGACTTTCACGGCAGTCCAGTGGTTAAGTCTCTGCCTTTCAATGCAAGGGGAGCAGTTTGGATCCCTAGTTAGGAACTAGGGTCCTGCGTGCCATGGGGTGTAGCCCAAAATTAAAAATAATAATAATAAAAATATTGACCACCTTAAAGACCTGTTGAGAAGGATTCAGAGGTTACCTCTAAATGCAGTGGAATGTGATGAATTGGAGTTATCTGCCGAGGCACGCAAACACGAAGCCTCAGCCTGCATGCCTGTTACTCACCATCCTCATATTATAGCATGTGATATGAAAGAAATGAAAGTGTTAGTCACTCAGTCATGTCTAAATGTTTGTGACCCCATGGGTGTAGCCCACCAGGCTCCTTTATCCATGGGATTTCCCAGGCAAGAATACTGGAGTGGGTAACCATTTCCTCCTCCAGGGGATCTTCCTAACTCAGGAACTGAACCCAGGTTTCCTGCACTGCAGGAAGACTCTTTACTGGCTGAGTCACCAGGGAAGCCCATGTGATCTGAGGAGGCAAACTAAGTGGAGGCATTGATTTCCTCATTCTGAGTTTACAAGGACTTTAGAAGGACTAAGATTTCATTTGACTAATTAGACAGCTGGATCATACTATGGCTTCACAGTGAACTTCAGCCACATAAAACCTAAGCCTTTTTCATACCTGCTATTAAATCTCATTTCTCCCATTCTGTACTACGCAAATACAGAAAAGAAACCAAACAGTTGAATTTTACATATTCCCCTAATAAAGTTCATCTTGCTTAATTTAGCCTACTACTCCAGCCTACTAAAATCATCTTCCTGTGTTTTTTTTTCCTTGGCCTATTTGATTAATCGTTCATACTGTATGTATCTGTAGGCCTCTGTCCATGAAATGAAGGTTAATTGTTCACATTAACTCCTTTACAAGAGTGACACAAACATGAATTTAGATTATTTGTTTTCACGGACCTACTTTGTACCACTTGGGATACAATAATTTCAAGAAACTATTTTGGGCTAACAAATCCTTTGCATCTTTGTCCATTGTGTGTTCAGTGAGAATAAACAAAGACAGTTACATTAGTTCATGGAGGTGGCTCCTTTCATAGAATAATTGCTGTCACTCATTGAGTATCATTCGCAATGATACTCAATAGGTTATTAATACATTATTTCTAACCCTTAAAACAACTTTAAGAGGTAGGTTTTACTATCCCTTTGGGGGAGGGTGAGGCAATGGAGACAAAAAGCACTGAACTACTTTCCAAGATCACACAGCTAGGACATGGTAGCACTGAATCCCAGTCCCAGTCTGCCTGACCCCAATCTTGTGTCCCTTCACAGTGCCACATGCCTTCTCCCTGAAGACAGCAATACTTGCTGGAAATGACAGAAGGCAGAGATCAGGGGCAGAGATGAATATAGAATAGTTACCCATGGATCACATTTTTTTAAAGTACCACTCTTTCAGGTCTTTGAAATATGATCTAGCCACGCTTCAGAATATTACACAATTACTAAAAAGAATGATGTAGACCTACATTTTTCATATAAAAGAATCTAAGATGTCCTATTAAGTATGTCTATTCAAGATCCTATTTTTTAAACATCATATTAACATAGTTTATATACAGACTTTATTTTCTTGGGGCTCTAAAATCACTGCAGTTGGTGACTACCGTCATGAAATTAAAGGACACTTGCTCCTTAGAAGAAAAGCTATGACAAACCGTATTAAAAAGCAGAGACATCACCTTGCCCACAAAGGTCCACATAGTCAAAGCTATGGTTTTTCCAGTAGTCATGTACAGATGTGAGAGTTGGACCACAAAGAAGGCTGAGCACTGAAGCACTGAATTGATGCTTTGAAACTGTGATGCTGGAAAAGACTCTTGTGAGTCCGTTGGGCAGCAAAGAGAGCAAACCAGTCAATCCTAAAGGAAATCAACCCTGAATATTCATCAGAAGGACTGATGCTGAAGCTGAAGCTCCAATACTTTGGCCACCTGATTCAAGGAACTGACTCACTGGAAAAGACCCTGATGCTGGGAAAGACTGAGGGCAGGAGGAGAAGGGGGAGACAGAGGATGAGATGGTTGGATGGCATCACTCAATAGACATGAGTTTGAGCAAACTCCGGGAGGTACTGAAGGACAGTGAAGCCTGGCATGCTGCAGTCTGTGGCGTCACAAAGAGTCAGACACGACCAAGCAACTGAACAACAACGACAATTAACATAGTAGGTAGGACGTAGAGAATTATAGGTGCCTTCTAGCTTCTTTTATTTTGCCTTCCAGCTTCACTGGCATATAGCACTGTATAAGTTTAAGGTATACAGCATGATGATTCAACTTACATACATCATGATATGATGACAATGAGTTTAGTGAATATCCATCATCTTGTATAGAAACAAAACAAAACAAAAATACTTTTCCCTTGTGATGAGAACTCAGGATGCACTCTATTTTTAACATTTCTGTTTTGTTTTAACATTTTTAACATTTCTGTTTTGATTGAAGTTTTACATCTATGTACAGTAAACCCCCTACATATGAACCTACATATTGCAACCTTCAAGTTGCAAACTTTTAAAGATGTGAACATGTGTTCCATCAACCTCAGGCATGCAGCTTGCCCTCTGTCTCCTATTGCTGACCGTGCTTCAGCTCTACCATCTCCCACCTCCCCTGCCTCCTCCAGTCAGTAACTCTTCTTGCCTGTTCACTTGAGGCCAGTCCCTGTATGTCAACTATGTACTTTTCTACTGAACTTTTCAACTGTATTATAAGATTTAAAATGCTTTCCTTATTTTTTGTGTTTGTTTTTATGTATTATTTGTGTGACAAGCATCAATATTATAAATCTATTACAGTACAGTACTACTTAGCCAATTGTGTTAGTTGGGTACCTAGACTAACTTTGTTGGACTTACAAGCAAATTGGACTTAACATGCTCTCAGGACAGAACTTGTTCACAGGTATGCAGATCTGAACTGCCTGTGTCTGTGGTGTCAACAATCAGAAATGCATTGTCTCACATAAGACCTGAGGTAGGCTAGGACTTGGGTCAGTGAATCCAGTGGTTACCTGACTTATGACATCCGAGAGCATCTTTGCACTCTCCCACCCTCAGCATGAGCTCCGTTCACATCATCACCTGGTGCCACAGCTGCCATCGTGCTACCGTCCAGTAAAGAAGAGGCAACTATTTCTTTCTGTGTGACTCTTTTTAGCAATAAGAAGAACCTATTCTAGAACTATCCACAGCAGACTTCTCACATCCTATTAGGCCTGCATTCCATGTCCCTGCTAATCCAATCGCTGGTAAAGGGGACAAGGTTATTCAGCCTGGAATGGACAAACAATTTTCTCCCTAAGACTGAAGAGGCCCATGACTTGCTTACTCTCTGAACAATACTGGGGTTCTGTCAACAGGGTAAAAGAGGGAGAAAGGCTCCTAAGAACATAATCAATGGTGTCACAGCTGTTCCCTACATTAATTATGACACCATGCTCCTCATACGACTTTTCTCACCCAGAAATTCTATGTCCCTCCCTGCAGCTATGTCTTTGCAGAGGTATATGTGTTTCTGAGCCACAAATACTAGGTTTAGGGACTATTTGCATTGTTATAGTATTAGCTAAAGTGCTACTGATTTTGTTACTATTACTTATGCTGAGAGGGATACTCATAAACCTCTGTGATACTCATAAACCTATGGGAAATGTCACTGTAAAGATGATTGAAACACAGTGATTAAAATCCACTGACGATCCAAAACCTTGGTCTAGTTGATTTCAGAAACAGAATTCTGAAAGCAAGCAAGCAAATGATTTTTAGTGGTGGTAATATATGGCTCAATTTAGCCTGATATACAATGTTTAACAAGAAGTATTAAACTGAATAGCTTTTAGAGGAGAAATTTAAAAACAGACAGATCTGTCTTGAATATTTGAAGATACAGCTTTCTACAACCCTAGGGTTCAATAAGCTCTTCCACCCTTATGAAAACTTAGAAGAAGGTACCTGCCTGCATTGTTCAGCCTTTTGTCCATTTGGAAAAGTCATCAAGACAAAAGTCTCAAGCCCCATCAAAGCTGGACCTTCCATCTCCTGACACAACAAGATTAAAAACAAAAATAAACAAATGGGACCTAATCAAATTTGCAAGATTTTGCACAGCAAAGGAAGCCTTAAACAAAATGAAAACAAAGCCTACCAAAAAGGGAGAAAACCCTTGCAAACAATCCAACCAACAAGGGCTTAATTTCCAAACTATATAAATAGTTCATGTAATTCAACAACAACAACAAAATAAACAGACAACTGAAAAATGGGAGAAGACCTAAACAGACATCTCTCCAAAGAAACATAGTTGTCCAATGGTGGAGGTGGTGGTTTAGTCACTAAACTCTTTTGCGACCCCATGGACTGTAACCTTCCTCCTCTGTCCATGGAATTCTCCAGGCAAAAATACTAGAGTGGGTTGCATTTCTTCCTCCAGAAGATCTTCCCAACCCAGGGATCGAACTTGTGTCCCCTGCTCAGCAGGAGGATTCTGGGAAGCCCACAGATGGCCAATAACCACATGAAAATATGCTCAACATTGCTAACTATTAGAGAAACACAAATCGAAATTATAATATGGATGGTTATCAAGGAAGGAAGGTAGGGTGGAATGAATTGGGAGATTGGGACTGATATATATATAGTATTATGTATAAACAAGTAACTAATGAGAAGCTACTGTGTAGTACAGGGAACTCTAGGCAATGCTCTGTGGTAACCTAAATGGGAAAGGCGTCTGAAAAAGAGTAGATATATGTATACATATGTCAGATACAGCAAAGTGAATCAGTCATATGTATACATTTATGGACCTAACAGAAGCAGAAATTATTAAGAAGAGGTGGCAAGAATACACAGAAGAACTATACCAGAAAAGATCTTCATGACCCAGATAATCACAATGGTGTGATCACCAACCTAGAGCCAGACATTCTGGAATACAAAGTTAAGTGGGCCTTAGGAAGCATCACTATGAACAAAGCTAGTGGAGGTGATGGAATTCCAATTGAGCTCTTTCAAATCCTGAAAGATAATGCTGTGGAAGTGCTGCACTCAATATGCCAGCAAATGCAGAAACTCAGCAGTGGCCACAGGACTGGAAAAGGTCAGTTTTCATTCCAGTCCCAAAGAAAGGCAATGCCAAAGAATGCTCAAACTACCGCACAATTGCACTCATCTCACACACTAGTAAACTAATGCTCAAAATTCTCCAAGCCAGGCTTCAACAATACATGAACCATGAACTTCCAGATGTTTGAACTGGATTTAGAAAAGGCAGAGGAACCAGAGATCAAATTGCCAACATCCACTGGATCATGGGAAAAGCAAGAGAGTTCCATAAAAATATCTACTTCTGCTTTATTGACTATGCCAAAGCCTTTGATTGTGTGGACCACAACAAACTCTGGAAAATTCTTCAAGAGATGGGAATATCAGACCACCTGACCTGCTTAACTGGACGTGGAACAAGAGACTGGTTCCAAGTCAGGAAAAGAGTACATCAAGGCTGTATGTTATTACCCTGCTTATTTAACTCATATGCAGAGTACATCATGAGAAATGCTGAGCTGGATGAAGCACAAGCTGGAAACAAGATTGCTGGGAGAAATATCCATAACCTCAGATATGGAGATGACACCACCATATGGCAGAAAACGAACAAGAACTAAACAGCCTCTTGATGAAAGTGAAAGAGGAGAGTGAAAAAGTTGGCTTAAAACTTAACATTCAGAAAACTAAAATCATGGCATCTGGTCCCATCACTTCATGGCAAATAGATGGGGAAACAGTGGGAACAGTGTCAGACTTTATTTTCTTGGGCTCCAAAATCACTGCAGATGGTGACTGCAGCCATAAAATTAAAAGACGCTTGCTCCTGGGAAGAAAAGTTATGACCAACCTACACAGCATATTAAAAAGCAGAGACGTCACTTTGCCAACAAAGCTATGGTTTTTCCAGTAGTCATGAATGGATGTGAGAGTTGGACTATAAAGAAAGCTGAGTGCAGAAGAACTGATGCTTTTGAACTGTGGCGTTGGAAAAGACTCTTGAGAGTCCCTTGGACTACAAGGAGATCCAACCAGTCCATCCTAAAGGAAATCAGTCCTGAATATTCATTGGAAGGACTGATGCTGAAGCTGAAACTCCAATACTCTGGCCACCTGATGCAAAGAACTGACTCATTGGAAAAGACTCTGATGCTGGGAAAGACTGAAGGCAGGAGGGGAAGGGGATGACAGAGGATGAGATGGTTGGATGGCATCACTGACTCAATGGACATGAGTTGAGTAAACATCAGGAGCTGTCGATGGACAGGGAGGCCTGGCGTGCTACAGTCCATGGGGTTGCAAAGAGTCGGACATGACTAAATGACTGAACTGAACTGACAGCAGGAAACTAACACAACACTGTAATGCAAACTATACTCCAATAAGAATTAACTTTTAAAAATCTACAGTGAGACACCACCTCATACTATCTTTCTGATCCAGGGGTTGAACCCAGGTCTCTCGTGTTGTAGGCAGACACTTTACCATCTGAGCCACCAGGGAAGCTTTCAAAAGGATTGCTTTTGTGGCCCATACGGGCAACGAATCTTAAAAGGTCAACAGATAACAAATGCTGGAGAGTGTATGGAAAAAAGGGAACCCTCCTATACTATTGGTGGGAATGTAAATTGGTGCATTCACTATGGATAATAGAAATAGATTCCTCAGAAAGCTAAAAATAGAAATACCAAATGATCCAGCAATCCTACTACTAGATATATATCCAAACAAAACTTTCATTCAAAAAGATGCATGCACCCCTATATTCATAGAAGCACCGTTCACAATAGCCAAAATATGGAATGTCCAAAGACAGATGAATAGAACAAGAAGAGACGGTATAGGACTCCCCTGGTGCTGCTGTGGATAGGAATATGCCTGTCAACACAGAGGACATGGGTTTGATCCCTGGTTCGGGAACTAAGCCAATGCACCACAATTGCTAAGCCCATGCTCTACAGCCCGAGAGCCGCAACTACCAAGCCCACGTGCTGGAAGCCTGCTTGCCT
Organism: Antilocapra americana; assembly: GCA_007570785.1. NCBI lineage: Eukaryota > Metazoa > Chordata > Mammalia > Artiodactyla > Antilocapridae > Antilocapra > Antilocapra americana. The sequence continues at coordinate 35,488,030 of ML660765.1, forward strand.
AAAGCCTGTGCTCCACAACAAGAGAAGCCACCACAATGAGAACTCCACACATTGCAACAAAGAGTAGCCCCTGCTTGCCACAATTAGAGAAAGCCCAAAGCAACGAAGACCTGGCACAGTCGAATATAAATAAATAAGCAAACATGCAAAACAATCATTTAAAATAAAAAGAAGATATAGTACATATATACAATGGAATACTGTTCAGCCATATAAAGGACAAAAATAATGGCATTTGTAGCAACATGGAAAGAGGAGAGTGAAAAAGTTGGCTTAAGGCTCAACATTAAGAAAACTAAGATCATGGCATCTGGTCCCATCACTTCATGGGAAATAGATGGGGAAACTGGAAAAAGTGTCAGACTTTATTTTGGGGGGCTCCAAAATCACTGCAGATGGTGATTGTAGCCATGAAATCAAAAGACACTTACTCCTTGGAAGGAAAGTTATGGCCAACCTGGATAGCATATTGAAAAGCAGAGACATTACTTTGCTAACAAAGGTCCGTCTAGTCAAGGCTATGGTTTTTCCAGTAGTCATGTATAGATGTGAGAGTTGGACAGTGAAAAAGGCTGAGTGCCAAAGAATTGATGCTTTTGAACTACGTGTTGGAGAAGACTCTTGAAAGTCCCTTGGACTGCAAGGAGATCCAACAAGTCCATCCTAAAGGAGATCAGTCCTGGGTGTTCATTGGAAGGTCTGATATTGAAGCTGAAACTCCAATACTTTGGCCACCTCACACGAAGAGTTGACTCATTTGAAAAGACCCTGATTCTGGGAAGGATTGGGAGCAGGAGGAGAAGGGGAAGACAGAGGATGAGAAGGCTGGATGCATCACCGACTCGATGGACATGGGTTTGGGTGGACTCTGGGAGTTGGTGATGGACAGGGAGGCCTGGCGTCCTGCGGTTCATGGGGTCGCCAAGAGTCAGACACGACTGAGCGACTGAACTGATACTGATACTAGAAGCAACAAGAGATTATCATACTAAGTGAAATAAGTGAGAAAGACAAATACTATATGATATCACTTATATGTAGAATATAAAATATGACATAAATGGGGTCTTCATTGGTGGTCCAGTGGTTAAGACTCCATATTTCCACTATGGGAGCATGGGTTCATTCCCTGATTGAGAACTAAGATCCTGCATGTCACGTGGTACAACCTCCCCCAAAAAAGTAAAATATGACACAAACAAACCTGTCTACGAAACAGGAACAGGATCACAAACATAGAAAACAGACTGGTGGTTGCCAAGGGGTAGGGGTTTAGGGGAGGGATGAAGTGGGAGGTTGGAGTTAGCAGAAGTAAGCTTTTACATATGGAATGGATAAACAACAAGGTCTTACTGTATAACACAGAGAACTATATTCAATACCCTGTGACAAACCATAATGGAGAAGAATATTTTTAACAGTATATATATATATATATATACACACATATATATATAATGTGTACATACATAGATATGTTACATATAACTGAATCATTTTGCTGTACAACAGAAATTAACACATTGCAAACTAGATATACTTTAGTTAAAAAATATATCGGCAAAACTAAAACAAAGTTGGACCCTCAGTTCACAATTATCTTAATTTCTTTCCCTACCCATCATCGCTCTGTCCCCTAAAATGCCCTTGGCTTTGACCTGCCCCTTGTGCCAGGTGCCTTTGCTTGCCCCTCCTGAGCCACCCCCTACTGCTCTCTACCCTGCTCTGTTGTACCCCCAGGACCCCCAGATTGGAAGCATGCATCAACTGACTGACTCCTCACCCTCTGACCTCCAGTTGAGTCTGTCCCTGGTAAGTGATCAATGGGAAGGAGTAGAGAGAACTTGGGGGATTTATTCTCCAAGTTTCCTCCCAGTGGGGTCCCCAAGGGCCAGCTGCATTCCAAGGTCTCAGCTCAACTATGCAACCTTCTCCACAGTCCTGTCTCCCCAGTTCCATTAGCCCTCTCTGTCACCTGCCCTTAGGGGTCTCAGTGGCAAGAGAGGCCCACTATTACATTCTGGGGTTCTGCACTATGCCTTGTGGTTTCCTTACACTCTGCCCACACTTTTGTAAATAGTTTATTTATGAACCCTGCTTGAGTTCTCCTAATTTGAGGTGCCACCTGTTTCCTGCTGATACCTCTCTCTAATTTGATCTTCTAAATGCTGGATGCTTTTGCTTGCTGATAAATCTGTGTTCCTGACTCCTGAATCACCGCTGTGCTCAGTGGCAACAATCTCAGCTTCCAAAGCTGCAAAGAACCCACTCTACCTTCTGTAGCCAGAAGACTCCGGGCTAGTCACTTTATCTCTTTGAGCATCAGTTTCTTCATCTGCAAAATGGCAATAGTAATAATAGTGGTATCCACTCATAGAGATCCCGTTAGGATCAAAAATCACAGTAGGGAGTAATGGGAAGTATAACGAACTCACACCTCAACTAAAAGGAGAAAGCAACTCCTCAAACCTGAGTGACAGTTGTCTGCTCACAGTTATCCGTTCTTCTGACACTTTGAGCCAAAAATCTAGATTTTTATGTGAAATCTCACCTTTACTAGAATATCAGTACCATGGGGACAATAACAACTATTTTATTCATTACTGTATCCCCAGTGACTGGAATAGTGCCAGGCACACAGAAGTGATCAAAAAATATTTGGTGAATAATTATCTCACTTTCTAGACATTAGTAACTAGTGGGTTACTTTGAACTGTGGTGCTGGAGAAGACTCTTGAGATTCCCTTGGACAGCAAGAGATCAAACCAGTCAATCTTTAGGGAAATCAATCATGAATACTCAATGGAAGGACTGGTGTTGAAGCTGAAACTCCCGTATTTTGGTCATCTAATGCAAACAGGTGACTCATTGGAAAAGCCCCTGATGCTGAGAAAGACTGAGGGCAGAAAGAGAAGAGGGCGTCCGAGGATGAGATGGCTGAATGGCATCACCAGTGCAATGGACATGAAGCTGGGCAAACCACAGGAGATGGTAAGGGACAGGGAGGCCTGGCGTGCTGCAATCCATGGAGTAGTGAAGAGTTGGACATGACTGGGTGGCTGAATAATGAACAACAACAACTAGTGAGGACAAAACAAAACCAGGGACAGGCAAGTGATACATGACCATGGGAGTGAACATCCCCTCAAATTTCATATTCTAAGGAACTCTCACTCACCTCATCCCAGCCCTACACAAAACACTCCTATTAATTGCTACTTTAGACTTCTGCTCTAGAAATAGCCACAATTTAATGGTTCTAGTAAATGATGGATCTTTTTCGAGCCCCCTCCTAATTAGATAAAGCCATATTTTCAAAAGATAGAGTCCAGCCATAATTTCCACCATTGCCACTATGCAGCCTCCAGTTCAGTTCACCTGTAGCCAGGCCCCTAATGAATATGTTCAGGGCTGAGACAAAAGTAATACAGCAAGTTGTTTTAGCCCCAACAGCTCACAAATCCGCCTCTCCCTCTGCCACAGCCTAAGGATATAAACCCAGTGAGCTGCAGATTTGTTACCCAGTTATAAATGCCAAGAAGGTGGCGCTCCAGCCAAAGAATGACTCAGTGGACACACCGCAGATGCATAACGTGTGAAAAACACTTCTATTTTAACAGCACTTTGCAGTGACACTAATATTGATGAAAATGTTAGCATGTATTAGATACTGTTAGGCTCAGTGAAAGAGGAGGTTTGCAGGCTCCAGGCCACTTCTAGTCCAGCCACTTTTAGAGGTGTAAGAAAGTATTCCCAGCTAATAGTTATTAGCCCCTGTGTGAAACAGGCTGGTTGGATCACATGAGACCAAGACTTGACCTTGGCAAGTATCTTGTGATGGTCACTGTAGCTTAACTGACACAACAGTCCTTACCAAATCATTCTCATCTAGTCAACTTCCTCTCCAGAGGTTAATGCGTTTTCCCCCAGATTCTTCTCTGGTTGGCAATGATCATGTAAAACACAGTTCATGAGTGAAACTCTGCTGAGTGAAAAAGGGAGTTCTGGGAAGAAAATGTGCTTTCCTGATAAAAGGGGCAGCAGTGTTAAGGGCAGAACTTCCTGCCCTGAATTGGGATGTGATGTCTAGAGCAATTGCACAGCCATTTTAAAACCAAGAGGCGCAGGTAAAGAGGACTGCAGTGACAGCAGTCTCAATGTCACTGAGCCTCCAAACCAGTATCAATAGCTGTTCATGAGCAGACTGTTCAGTTCAGTTGCTCAGTTCTGTCCGACTCTTTGCGACCCCATGGACTGCAGCACGCGAGGCCTCCCTGTCCATCACCAACTCCCAGAGTTTACTCAAAAACATGTCCATCGAGTCGGTGATGCCATCCAACCATCTCATCCTCTGTCGTCCCCTTCTCCTCCTGCCTTCAGTCTTTCCCAGCATCAGGGTCTTTTCCAATGAGTCAGTTCCTTGCATCAGGTGGCCAAAGTATTAAGAGTTTCAGCTTCAGCATCAGTTCTTCTAATGAATATTCAGGACTAATTTCCTTTAGGACTGACTAATTTGATCTCCTTGTAGTCCAAGGGACTCTCAAGTCTTCTCCAACACCACAGTTCATAAGTGTTGATTCAGTGCAGACTGAATAAGTAAGTATTTGTATAAGGTTCTGTAAATTGACTATGTTGTTCAACACCAGTGAGTGCATTCTGATACTTATCTTAACCTCTCTGTGCCTCTGTGGTATCATCTGTATGAAGAGAATAACAGAAATGGTAACTTTAACGAAATCTGTTCAAAGTCTTAAAACAGAACTTGGATTTACACATATGCACTATTGATACCATGTATAAAATAGATAACTAAGGAGAACTTGCACTTCCCAGGTGGCACTAGTGGTAAAGAACCTGCCTGCCAGTGCAGGAGACATAAGAGATGTGGCATTCAATCTCTGGATGGGAAGGATCCCCTGGAGGAGAGCACGGTAACCCATTCTAGTATTCTGTTCTTGGAGAATCCTATGAACAGAGAAGCCTGATGGGCTCCATGGGGTCGCAAAGAGCGGGACACAGCTGGAGCGACTTAGCATGCACGCAATGAGAACATACTGTATAGCACAGGGAACACTACTTAATGCACTGTAGTGATTGGAATGGGGAGGAAGTCCCAAAGGGAGGGGATACATGTCTAAGAGTGGCTTACTCATTCTGACGTACAGTAGAAAGTAACACAACATTGTTATGACACTACACTCCAATAAAAACTAGTTTAAAGAAGAAAGAACTCAGCACATAGTAAAGCCTTCACAGTAGCATTTTTGCACACTATTGGTTAAGAAGCTACTAGGTTTGTTTGTTTGTTTTAACACTAAGGTCATCACAAATAATGCCTGAATCAATGTAAGCAAAAGGCTAAGAGGAAATAAAGCAGATATGTGTGGGCGGGAGAAGAGCAGATTTGGATTCAGAAGATCCAGGTTCTAAATGTCCAATAAGAGGGGAAGATAAACAAGGGCACAGCCACTCTACGAACTACATATGCAGCCATTTAAAATGCATGAAAATCACTTCTCAGCCTTTTGGCTAAGATCAAGTACAGTATCTGTTCTTATCAGTTTAAAATGCACAGAAAAGATATATAAAGATATGAGGAAATGCTTATGACAAGATGTTAAACAACAGGAAAACAGCACCGACGCATAGACATATTACATTTAAGTAACAGTCCCAACTGTATTTTAAGTGAAAATGAAAAGGCATAAGCCAAAATAGACACAGACACACTCTTACTCACTCAGTCGTGTCCGACTCTTGCAACCCCGTAGACTCCTCTGGCTCCCCGCCAGGCTCCTCTGTCCATGGGGTTTTCCAGGCAGCAATAATGGAGTGGGTTGCCATTTCCTCCTCCAGGGGATCTTCCTAACCCAGGGATTGAACCAGCATCTCCTGCGTCTCCTGCATTGCAGGTGGATTATTTACCAGCCAAGCCATCGGGTTAGCCCCCAGAATAGACATCGATAAGCTTATGGATAGTTTTCTGCTTTACAATTTTCTGAATTTTCCAAATTTTCAATTTAAAGACTATTTTGTTGCATAATAAAATTTTTTTATAATTCAAATTTTTTCTCTTTCACGCTTTTCTCCATTTTCAGAATTCCTTTGCAGTAAACTTATACAATAAAGTATGTTTTTTTAAACAAGAAAACCCACTGTTGTCCAGAGGCAGATGGAATCTGACTAGTGTTTGTAGTAAGGCAAGGCCCAAGGCAACAATACGTTATGCTTTCTTAAAAGCTACCAACAACATAATTTTAACATATTTTAAAGTATAACTGTGCTGTGGAGGATGGGATTAATCATGTACAAGGGCTCACTCCTGCTTACCAAAGACATAGGCAGGTGAATTAGGGTGAACCTCAATGTATACTAACTAGTCTGTTTTCAGTTACATTAGAGAAACTGAGGCAGGGGTTCTCTTTCTTTCTTATCTTCCTTCTAAGAAGCTTATATGCTTCCTATGAATTTTTTAGAATAAAATTTATCTTTTATTTGAGATTTTGGATTTGTGACCCAGCTTCACTAGTTACTAGCTACATGACACAGGAGACAAACAAGGTGTGAAACATTTGAAAACTGCATTTCCCATGTCTAAAATTATGGATATATCTGCTTCACTGGGGAAAGCTATGGCCAGCAAATAAAATAATGTGTTAAACTACTTTATAAACTGTAAAGCCCAGTACAAACTTTAGTGAAAAGAACATAGGCTCAGATTAGGCAGCCTTGATTAACAATAAGTGACACTTACTAGTGTGTGATATTTCAACAAGGTATATAACCTCCCTGAGCTTTAGTTTTCTCATCTAGACACATTTCTTCATATATGACACCTAGAACATTGCAAACACATAATAAAGGAGAGTTGTAATTATACTGCAGCCAGTTCCTAGGAATAACTGAAATTAGCTCTTCTACTTGGAAGGGCTGCCCCAGGTTAGGAGAAGGACTTCCTTCAAAAAATAGTTCCTCAAAGCACCTTAATGCCAAAGAAGAACAAAGAGGAACGGGGCAAGGTGTTTGGTTTCCCATTCCCACACTTTACATCCAAGCTCTGAAATATTATCAGAAAAGAGAGCAAGAGAATCTAGATGTGAAGAAATAGGAAAAAGGAACTGTGGAAGTTAATGTTATGTGTCAATTTGACTGGCTCACAAGGCGCCCAGATACTTGGTCAAACATTGTTCTGGGTGTATGTGAAGGTGATTTTAGATGAGATTAACATTGGAATTGGTGAAGGGGGTGATGGGATGAATTGGGAGATGGGGATTGACATATATACACTTGATAGTATGGTGCTTAGTCGCTCCAGTTGTCGACCGACTCTTTGCGACTCCATGGACTGCAGCCCACCAGGCTCCTCTGTCTGTGGGATTCTCCTGGCAAGAATACTGGAGTGTGTTGCCGTGCCCTCCTCCAGGGGATCTTCTTCACCAGGGACTGAACCAGAGTCTCCTGCTTTGCAGGTGGATTCTTTACTGCTGAGCCACAGGGGAAGCCCCACAGTATTGATATTGTGTATAAAACAGATAACTAATGAGAAACTACTGATTAGCACAGGGAACTCTACTCAGTGCTCTGTGGTACCTAAATGGGAAGGAAATAAAGAGCAGATATATGCATATGTATAACTGATACACTTTGCTGTGTGGTAGAAACTAACACCAGGGCTTCCCAGGTGGTGCTAGTAGTAAAGAACCCAGCTACCAATTCAGGAGACATAAGAGATGTGGGTTCAATCCCCGAGAAAGATCTCTTGGGGGAAGAGCATGGCAACCCACTCCAGCATTCTTGCCTGGAGAATCCCATGGACAGAGGAGCCTGGTGCACTATAGTCCATAGGTTTGCCAAGAGTCAGACACAACCAAAGTGACTTAGCATGCACCCATGTGGAAACCAACATCACACTGTAAGGTAACTATGTGCTCAGTTGCTCAGTCATGTCCAACTCTGTGACTCCAAGGACTTTAGCCCACCTGGCTCCTCTGTTCATGGAGTCTCCCAGGCAAAAATGCTGGAATGGCTTGCCATTAAAATTTAAAGAAAAAAAAAATGGACTTGGTGGACTGAGTAAAGCAGATTGCCCTCCCTGGTGTGGGTGAGCGGGTCTTATCCAATCAGTTGATGGCCTACATAGACAAAAAGGCTGAACTCCTGGGAGTAAGCTGGAATACCTCCTGTTTGATTGCTGAGCTGGGACTATTTTGCCCCTGCTTTTGAACTCAAACTGAAGCATCAGCTCTTTCTGAGCCTTAAGCCCGTTGGCCTTTGGACTGAAACACCTGGTCTCTCTGATTCTCAGGTCTTGAAACTCAGACTGAAATTTCTCCATTAGCTCTCCTGTGTTTCCAGCTTGCTGACCAACCCCACCAAGTGGGACTCCATAACCACGTGAGCCAATTCCCTATAATCAATCCCCATGTATATATAGTCCTATTGGTTCTATTTCTCTGCAGAACCCTAATATAGGAATCTTCACCTTAACAGAGGTTTGACAGCTAGGAGGACTCAAGAAACTACCGTGTACCTAAATCACCAAGTCTCAGTAGCCTCGTCATATGGATAGACAGCAACTACTGAGTGTGTGTCCAGCTACCCACTGTGTCCCATCAATGCAAGCTGACAAACCATGGCCTTTTCCTTTTATCTGAGGATGGCAAATCAATACTGTCATTAGTATTAATATTAGTTTTAACTAAACATGTTCAGTGTAAGAATCAAACACTAGAGGAAAATACAAAAAAAGGAAAACACATCTTAATTCCCACCACTCCAGAGGTAATCCTTGTTGATTATAGATGTACTGATACATCTATCATTGATGTATTTTTTCATATATTGATATGAAATTGATATATCAATGATAAATTGATGTATATTTTCAATGCACATATTCCTTTATGCATTTATAATTTTACATACATTGAATCATATAATCCATGCTACTTTGTAACCCGCTTTTTCCACTTACAGAAAATAAGTTTTGGTACAGCAAATACAATCTCAAAAATCTTTGGGAAATGTATTACTTAATGGAATCACCTCTGACTTGAAAAAAGTCTTCTTATGAAAAGAAACATTCTTCATATAGTAAATTTTTGCCTACTCCTCATAAATCTACTTCATCGCTGTTTAAAGTGTGTGTGTGTGTGTGTGTGTGTGTGTGTGTGTGTGTGTGTGAATTCCATATTTCATTTACCAGGTCTGCTTTAGGAAGAGTTCACCTGCATTAAAGATTAGCCTTTTGCAGTAAATAAGAATCCGTGGTCTAAGTCCCTGTTCACAACGCAGATGATCAGAAACTAAGAGCATCTGGAGTTTCTAGAGTAAATTCTGGATTTTCTCTAGCATCTAGGACTAAAGACACTGATCTCTGATCTCACTTGAGTTTCACCAGTGTTCTGGTTCTAAAATGAGTCACTGGCTAAAGGTCTAGTAAGCAAAAGGCGGAAGTGGGCAGACTGGTAGGGTGGGGGTGGGGGGGAGAGGGAGAGGCAGGACCTTGATACCATCGGTATAGCTCAGAGAGCACACCCATGTCCCAGCACCCATGCCAGGGGGCCTTCAGAAGAACCAAGCACTCCTTTGTGTTACATAACATCATTACACTTTTTTATTTGACATCCTTTGGTTAATTTGTCCTCAGTTTCCAGATAACCCTTGATGTGAGATTCATTGAGATTATGCACAAAATGCACTGAGCCCAGTGCCCAGCAGGCACTCAGTAAGCATCAGTGTCACTGAGAAGGGTCTCCCACTTTGTACCTGTCTTCCCTCACTGGGCCAGACCATACCTGCATTCTGCAGACATTAAGAGATGGACATTTTAGGACACCAAGACCCTTAAAGATGAGTTTCCAAAGGATGGGAATGCCCAGCTCCCCATCAAATCTAAAGTCTAACAAAGCCCAGATGTTACTTACACAGAACGCAGCCCTCTGCCTAAAGGTGGAAATCACCATCATCGCAGCAAACATGACCTTCAGAGCAGACCTAGCTGACCTAGGATATAGGACAACACGTGGCTTCACCCATAGCATAAAGCCAGCCAGACTAGCAAAGGGAGGGAGCCTTCAAAACTCTCCTATTCCTTTTCCCTGGAAGAAACTGGGCACCATAGTAAGGTCTAATCACATCCTCCTTTTGCCTACTCTGTAATACAAGACACAATGTAGCCATAACGTATTTATAGCAGGCAAGGAAATAGAGATTCAAATAAAGGGAGAAGGGGACCACAAGAGGGATGTATCCATGCATCTCATTCTAAAAAAGGGATCAATTAGCTCAGCAGTCCATGCTAAATAATACTTGTCACATTCTGTTAATTCCATCTGATGCCATGCAGGGAGAAAAAAATTATTGCATGGCAGTGCCAGGCATCTCAAACTTCATTAAAGCGATTTTTCCCAGGAGTCTCCTATAACAGCATGGAAAGCACTTAGCACAGTACCTGGAACGTCATAAGTAATCTATAAATATAAACTAGTAAAAGCAGCAGCAGCAAGAATGACTTGCCTGGAGCATCCATTTAGCTAGCTGGAACACTGCTCAGCTAGAATCCAAGTCTTCTCACAATTAAATGAGAGCTCCTCCTGTGAACCCACCCTCACTATGCCTTCAAAGCCTGAGACTTGGCCCTTGAGTCTCCAGTCTTCCAAGTTCTCCAGCAGACCTTGGATCTGTTCTCTCCAACGTCCCTCGAATCCAGGATGATAGAGATATCCCAGCTAAAGAACTAAATTTCACAGGTCTGACACTGACACAACCCATGGAATTCAGTTCTCAAAGCTGAGGATACACATAGGCTTTCCAGAGTCTGGCACAAAGACCCCTCGTCACGGTCCAGGTCCATCCCAACGCTGTAAGATAACAAGAGAGAAAAGTCAGGTGAACCCAGAGCAGCCATTTCCCTGGACCAGGTCTAGTTCTGGCACTTGTGAGTCCTAACCACCTGGAGGATGTGCTTCACAGAGAGTATTAGTCATTCAGTTGTGTCTGACTCTGTGACCCCATGGACTGTAGCCTGCCAGGCTCCTCTGTCCATGAAATTCTCAGGCAAGAATACTGGAGTGGGTAGCCATTTGCTTCTCCATGGGATCTTCCCAACCCAGGGACTGAACCCAGGTCTCCTGTATTGCAGACAGATTCTTTACCATCTGAGTAGCAAGGAAGCCCACCTTTCAGATACGCATATCATTAAACACAGTAGCTGGGCTTTCCTGCTTTCTGGTCCTCCTACACGCTCTTCCCCTGCCTGGAAAATGCTTCCCTTTCTCCACCAATTCATCCTCAAGTTCTCACCTTCAATGTCACTGCCTCAGAGAGACCATCTATGGCAGAAACTGCTAACTGTTCAACCTACATCTCTTCTCCCCTCCTTCTGAGTAACAGGATCTCCAAGGTTATAACAGAACCCCTAAGGGCACATGACATCTGGCATATGACTTCCTTTCCCAGCCTCATGTGATTGAGCCTTGGATGCGAGCAGAAATGAAGAGCTTTCCAGTGCCCCCTCCCTCTCTTAGTGCTGGACTATAGACAGGTTGAAGAATCACCATAGACCATGCAGATGAGGATAGCGTCCTTCTCTGGGGAAAGACAAAGCAACATGAAATTGTGGGCTTCCATTTAAGGCCCAGACTGCTTACACCTGTGCTACTGTATGAGCGAGAAATCAACATCTACCTTGCTTGCTAAGTCGCTTCAGTTGTGTCTGACTCTTTGTAACCCCATGGGATTTTCTAGGCAGGGATTTGGGAGTGGGTTGCCATTTCCTCCTCCATGGGATCTTCCCAACCCAGGGATCGAACCTGTCTCTCTTTCATCTCCTGCACTGGCAGACAGGTTCTTTGCCACTTGCACCACCTGGGAAGCCCCTTCTACCTGGCTTAAGCCACTATTATTTGAGGATCTCTGTTGGAACACATGAATGTTACAGTTTTCCAAATACCTCTTTCTTAACCCCCAATAACTCCTGCTAGTCTCTGTCATAAGATTTGGCTCTTTCACTTCATAGTATTTACCAAAACTGACTAACTACAAAAATTTTTGTATAGTTATTTAAGCAATATTTATCTCCCCAACAAGATTATGTTTACCACAGTGGCAGAGCTTATGCTAGGGTTTTTTTTAAGTATATATAATAGTTTTATTGAGATACAATTCACATATCATACTATCCTCCTATTTAAAGTGTACAACTTGGTTTTTAGTATATGCATTGAGTTATGTAACTATCAACATAATCAATTTTAAAACATTTTCTTCAAACAATCCAAATGGATTGTTTCTACTTTTTGCCTATTATGAATAACACTTCTGTGAACACCTGCGTACAAGCATGTGTAGACGTATATTTCCATTTCTCTTGGGTATACCCCTAGCAGTAATTGCTGGGTCATATGGTAACTCTATTCCAGACTGTTTTCCAGACTGGTTGCACCATTTTACAACACTACCAACAGTGTATGAGGGCTTAAATTTCTCCACATCCTCCACAAAGACTTGTCATTATCTTTCTTTTGATTACAGCCATGCTACTGGGTGTGAAGTGATATCTCGTTGTGGTTTTGATTTGCATTTGCCTGATGACTAATGATGTGGAGCCTCTTTTCATGTGTTTACTGGCCATCTGCATGCCTTCTTTGGAGAAAAGTCTTTTCAGATCCTTTACCAAGTTCTTAATTTGGTTGTTTTTCTTTTTATTACTGAGTTGTAAGAGTTCTTTATATGTTCTGGATACAAGTCCCATGTGTGTGATTTGTAAATATTTTCTCCACTCTATGGGCTCTCTCAACTTTTTTGACGAGTGTGCGTCTGTTTTCCGTAACATTATTTCCAGCTTCAAGCATAATGTATAGTTCATGTAGGCACTGCAGTGATTTGGGAGAAAGGAAAGAAAGGGAGGAAGGGAAGAACTTTTAGGGACCATGTGGTTTAATTTCCCTGTTTTACAGATGGGGAAACTGAAAGCCTTGAGACATTAAGATGCTTCACAATGAGATAACAAAATCAAGGAGCTAGAAGTTAGACCTGGGTTCTAGTCCCAGCTTGTGAGAACTAAGCAGGTTACATAATCTCTCTGCACATCAGAGAACTCCTCCTTCCAATCAGGTACTAGAAGGAACGAAGTGAATGAATGTGTAAGAAAGCACTGCTTGAACATGAGTTATAACTCTTGACGCCCAAGATCAAATAGCTAAATCAGTCAAGTCAGAAAAAGGTGGCAGAGGGCCCAATTTCTGGCCCAGGGTGCATGCTGGGGCACTATAACGCATTTTTCAGATTGTTGCTGATTCCCATCATCAACTGGGGTATCTTCTGGTTCAACACAGGGAAGTATCTATCCAGAATCATTCAAATTCTGAGTCTTCCTACTCACTGAAGAGTCCTAGGCAAGAAGTGATGCTTCTACTAAGTATAGGCCCCGAGCAAGGACTGAGTCTCATTCACTGTGGAATACTCAGTACCGAATACTGTGCCAGGCACATGGCAGATGCACAGAAGCACTGTTTGGTGAATGAGTGGCTGAATGAACGAATGAGCACATGTAGCGTGAACCTCTACCCCACAACCTTAATGAAGCAGATGGGGATGAATTTTTATGGGGTAGAAGGATTCTGAGGGAGATCTGGACATAGCTAGGGGCTGTAAAGCACAATAATTGATAGCATTCTCTGGTATTTGGTGACCAGGTTCTAATCCCAGCTCTGCCACTGGCCAGCTTGGAAACCCTGGGCACATTACTGACCCCTCTGGGACCATTTCCTCATCTGACTAGGAAGATAATAGACCCACCTCACTGAGTTGTTGTGGGAGTAAGCAAGAGGATGTGCATAGAACACAATGCTTGACCTGCAGTAAATACTCAAGTAATATGAGCTTTACATCAGAATCAGGAAATGAATGATGTGACAGATGAACCAAGTCTGCCACTAGTGCAAAGAGGGAAAAAGGAGCCACATATTTTGATCTCTACTTAAATGTACATCTGTTTATATCTATCACTGTGCTACACCCAGGCCTTCCACTCCTGTTCCATGCCAGGCTTCATTCTCTGTTCATCCATGGCCCTAAGCCAAGGCTCCAGGCATTTTTCATTCTGGTTGGATCCACACAATTTGGTGATTACTATATAAACACCACATATTGCTCACACTGCAGCATCAATTCTGCTTACTGTAAACAATCCACTTGGCGCTCACTTCCCCCGGGTGGTGTGGAAAGACTTCTCTACCATCCTCAACTCAACCTGTCACACTTACAATTCATGTCATGTACAATGCAAATACCCAGATTTGAGAAGCTCTACTGATTCACTGCTTCAGTAAATCTCACTACCTCCCTTTTTTATGAAGGAAAACCAAGAACATGGAAGGGGAAAGGGGGATACCCTTACTGCAAAAAGCTCCAACTTAGATGACTCTGAGATATAAGAGCTAGCAACACAGGAATCTAATGGGAGGCGGGGAGGCATACAACATGAAAACCACCAAGCACCAACCGCTTGCCAGACCCACACAAGGCACTTCACATGCAAATTGGTAGGAAGTAGATACTGTTGCCTTCTCCACTTTAAAAAAAAAAAAAAATTGAGGAGGAAGAGAAAGGGAAAGAGGATAAAGGCTAAGCTGTTAAAACCCTCACCCTAGTACACACACACACACCCACATGCACAACAGTTTTAACCACTCTGCCCCACTGGCTGACTCTTGGAAAAGGTTTCTTCCCTAAAGCAATGTAAAGATTAGGTAAGGTGGTGATGTATATAGATAAAAAAAATAAGTAACCGTAGAAGGCAGCATATAATATATGCTAAGATAGGCTCATGAATATATTGCACAACATGGGTAATAAAGCTAATATTTCGTAATAACTGCAAATGAAAAGCAGCCTTTAAAAATGTATAAAAATTAAAAATTTTTTAATTAAAAATTTTTTAAAAAAATAGGAATTCCCTGACAGTTCTATTGTTAGGACTCTACACTTCCACTGCCAGGTGCACAGGTTCAATTCCTAGTCAGGGAACTAAGATCCTGCATGCTGTGTGGAGCAGCCAAAAAAAAAAAAAACAAATCTATATGCTAATCCTGGCATCAACAAGAAGGACCCTGAGCTGGTAAGAAGAAGACCTCACTCTAAAACAGTTCCCAGGAAGGCTCCCCACACAATCAATCTTGTCTCCATAAATGGAACCCAGTGCCTGGGCTTGGTTTACCTGACTCCTCTTTCTTTCTCACCCTCCCTTCCATCTCTCTGCAAAGCCTGTGAGCTCCACCTTCAGAGCATACAAACCTTACCTCTCTCTCTCACCCACACCGCTATCACCTCCCACTGAGGACCCGGCAACAGCCTCCTCTCGGGGTCCCTGATTCCACTCCTGCCCCTGCTGTCCATCCTCCAAACAGTGGCTGGGAAGAGCCACTCACAAGGCAAATCAGGCCAGCCACTGCCCTGCATAAAGCTTCCAGATTCTCTCAAAATAATACCCAGACCCTCTAGCACAGTGTATAAGGCCTGTGTGATCTGGTCCCTGTCCCATCTCCAGCCTCATCCCCCACCATCCTTCCCTCACTCCTCCATTCCTCCCCGCCTGGCCTCCTTGCTGTTTCCAATTCCTTCATGCTGCTGCCTTTTCCTGGGAGGTTCTTCCCCCTCCTTCCAGAGTCTTCTCAAGTGTCACCAGAACACCTCCCCTCACCTAAGGAAAACCATACACACACCCACACTCACTCCCAAGGACTTTAGCTCTATGCCTGCTCTTTTCTTCTCTACAGAATTTCTTACTATTTGACAGTTACAGCTACTTATTTGTTTACTGTCTGCCCCACAAGAATGGATGTTCCAGGAGGATAGGCACCTTGACCAGAGTAATGCCTGACAAGGAGCAGGTCAGTTCTCTTTTTTTATTATCATCTCTCAAAAGAGCCTTTTTAGAGATTTTTCCTAATCATCTCCACTATGAAAGAAACTGTTCACCTCCCACAAGCCAATCTTTGTTCCTTTGAGGGGTGACAGTTCCCCTGTTGGGAATGCAGAGAACAGGTGTTTGATAAATATTTGTAGAACAGATAAATCGCCTGAGGTGGACAGCAGGCTGAAAGACAGGCATTATTCAAGGCATCAAGTTCAGGTCAGGAAATTCCCAGCGACCTCGCCACCCAACCCTCTAATCTGCAAAGTGAGTACATCCTGTCAAGTGGTGTCTGGTGACTATGTGGTATTTTTCTAATTCAGGTTTTCAGTTTTTAAAAAAAGCCCCTAATCTTATTTTGCATCCCAACTCTTACAATTATTTTGGATGCTTAAATTCACTATTCCTTCACCTTAACCCCAGTCATGCTTTAAACCCCCAACTCATGCACAATGCATTCTTCATCCATAAACCTTCACTGGTTTCTATGTTAGCCAGACTCTGGAGATGAAAAGACAATTATGATCCAACTCCTGCCCTCTAGCAGCTTTAGGCATGTGAGGGTAGACAAGATGCTTAGTATAATACAACAAAGCAAGTGCCAGCATACAAGGAGGGACAAAGTACTTTGAAAGGACAGTGGAATCTCTCCATACACATCCAGCCATCCATTCGTCCATCACTCATTCACAGAGCACCTGCTATGTCATGATCTGCAGCACGATGCTAGGAGTACGGCAGGGAACAAGACAAGCATGGTTGCTGCTCTGGTCCTCTCTGGAGATGACCAAGTAACAGGAGAGACTGAGGTCTTACTGAGAATCTAACAAAACAAGTGAGCTCAAATGTGAGAAGTGCTACCAATGGAAAAGTACACGATCCTATCCTGGTAGTTAGGAAAAAGTGACATTTAAGGAGAAATCCTGAAGGATGAATAGGCTGTAGTCAGGAGTCCAGGCAGAGGGAACAGAATGTTCTGACACTATGAGATAGGACAGGAGTAGGCACAGAAGTGGAGACTGAGAGGACCACCTCTCCTGGGAAGAGTACTGAGACCAGGGATGACAAAGTCATCCCTGAGGTGAGGGAGGCCCAGGCAGCCAAGATCCAGTTCGTATCCCCCTTTCTTAGGAATTAGGGAAAAACAGGAGAAGCATAGAAATGATGTGATCCTGACTGCATTTTTAAAACATTCTGGCCAGATGCGATGAACAGGTGGGGGAAGGGCATGAAATAGTCCTGTTTAGCCATCATCTGATCATGAAATGATCCTGTGGGTTCTTGTATCCATCAGTGCATGTTTGTGAGACCGAAATTCTCAAAAGCAGGTGTCCATTGTACATGATAGACAATTAGAAAACATTTCATGGGTAACTATTCTGTGATAACGAATTCTGTCTTTCTTATAACGAACAACTCCTTGCCTCTGTCCTCTGCAAGATTCCTTCCTGTTCCCAACTGTCCCCCACCTTCTGCCAACAGTTGCATTCTGGTTCTGAAGACCACCACACCTTTCAGATCCTCACAAGCTCTCTGAACAGTCATTGCATCACCTGGACAGCGGACATCAGTCACCCAGACCCTTCAACCTCTGGTTCTTCAGAGTCCGCATCACCAATGAGGCAGGAGTCCACATCTGTGCCGCTGAAGCAGGTGAACTTCAACTGCACAGCTAGAGCCATTTCTCAGCCGAAATGGAGAACAGGACAGAGCAACTCAGCAAAGTAATTGCCTGCTATTTACCAGGACGTACTCTGCGCTGTGAGATGGTTTATCAACTTCATGAGATTTGTAGTCAGAAAACACTGAAACAAAAGAACAATACGAACGCCCTTTAACCACTGACTGTTTACATTTATCAACACTCCTGTTCTACCCATTATTAGCACTTGCCTAGTACAGAACCCAGGGGAAAAAACTGAAGCTGTATGAAATCAATAAAAACCTGAACTCTCCAGGTACACAAGACAGAATTCTGTTGTACAACTCTGTTGGGTAAATGTACGCAATTTATCCTGAAGAAAGAAACCCACACCTGACCTGGTCTTGATGTGTTACGCTAGATGAACTATTCATTTCTGTTTCCAAGAATTCATGCCCTTCTCCATCATGCATTTTCCCTACTGTTGGAGGGACAAATAAAAACTAACCCAAAAGTTGTCATAAAGATGATCTTGCCCCCCCAAAATCGCCACCATGGCACTCTGCTCTGGCTATATACAGTTAGAATACAGGAATGAGTGTCTAGCATGTGAGATTTGGAGGCGAGCTGCTATCTAATCTAGTACAACTTTGCAAACCTGAAATCCTTTCAAAGCTAAACGAATCCTGGTCTTTCAGTTCATTTCCAAAAGGTGTAAAGGAGAGGCATCCAAATTGCTTTAAATGCTCTCCATTAAAAAAAAAAATAGTCCCTCACATAGCACTTTTTTTTTTTAACAGTCTGCATAATTGTCTTGTTTAGGTCTCCATACACAGCCTTAGAAGGAAAGCTGGAGCAGGAAATATGGAGTTGGCCATATTAAAGAAATAGAGTCAACAGATCTTTGCCAGGAAGAAATTGCAGAGTTATTCTCCAGGGTTAAACTTCGTTAGCCCTTACCCTCTTATAAACAGGTGGCAAGTTCTTGCAAAGAGAAAAGACACTTAATAAAACACAACTCACGAAACAACCAACTGTGGCCCTTGCATGGGAAGGGGGTCAGGGAGGTGCCTCGAGGCTCTGGGGCCCGGTCGGCCAGGAATTAGGCAGAGCCCACTGCACAATAAGGCCTAACGCTGCAGGAACTGACGGCTGGATTCACTCAGCAGAAGCCAGCAGTACCTCTCTCTCTGGCAGTCCAGCTTGTCCACTTCACAGGAAGCTGTTTCCTACTGGGGAGGTGGAGGGGATGGGAAGGAGGGTTCTAAGTTCCCTGACCTGCTTCCAATGGCCTTGACCATCTCTCCCTCTGTGCACAGGCTCTGCCATATCCAGGGTCCATGCCCTTGTAGTTACTAAGGTTCCAGTTTCTGGGCATTTCTCTGACTCCCACTTCCCCAGGCTAGCATGCTCACCAGGAGAAAATCAAATTTCCAGGGCATTTAACTCTGTGCGTGCACAAAATGTAGAATTTGACCTGCTGGGGTACTCCCTGCCCCTGGCACAATGACTGGTTCACAGAGGATACTCAAATAAAAGACAGTTATAACAATTACCATAACACCTAAGATATATTAAGTGCTTATTATGTGCCACTGGGCTAACTGAAGTATTTTACTTAAAATTCACAGCAAAGCTGTGAGATAGGTTCTATCATCAGTGTCATTTTATAGATGGGAAAAAGTTCAAGTGACCTTGCTGAAGGCCACACAGTCAGTGAGTTAAGGAATTGGGATTTCAACCTAATCATTCTGATTCTCTTGAACCCAGGTCCCCTACAGCCCAGTTGCTCAGACTAAGTGAATTAACCACGTTTCACCAAAGCCAGCCAACTAAAGAGCCCCACCTGGCCTACACCCTCTCCAGCTCGAGCCAGAGCAGTCCTCTCCTCTTCAAACCACTCCTGGTTTCACTGGAGGAATTGAGCCCTTTGGACAAGGGTAGAAACAGCTCACACCCACCACATTGGCCAGATTTTCTTAAGATACTAGAAATAATCGTCCCCATGAAAAGGGTTCTTGGACAAGCTTCATAGTAAACATGGTTTTACAAAAGCTGCTGTAGCCCTTGGGTCACAAAGTCACATGAATAGGTGGACCATAAGTCTTCCATCCAGCCCTCTCTGAACTGCAAGACGATGGTGTGTTTCAACAGTAAATAACACAGGGTTCCCAAAGACACCAAGTGAATGAATCAAACAAATCCTCAGTCTTCTCCTCATCCCACTGGCATTATCATCTTACCTCGAAAATCCTTTCTGGGCCCTTCTGCTCTACAGAGCAAGATTGTCACTTAAAAGCCTGTTCAGTAACTGGAATTGCTCTTCTGTGGCTGCAAATAAAAACCACAGGCAGCTCAGACAAGTTTATCATGGGAGCTGATTAATTAGCAGTTACAGAGCCCTGAAAATAGAATTCCATTTCATTAACACAGATATGTAACTTTGGAGTGAACATTGTTATGATTTAAACACATTTGCTCCATGGTGGGGAAGCTATGGAGGTAGTAGAAAAATGGAAAGTCTGTGTGTTTATTTGAAGTGCGAAAAATTATGAAGGGTTTTTTAATAATAGCATCAATAATAGCTAACACTAAGCTAGGATCTGTCCCACCCGTGTCTGTTCTGAGTGATTACGTGTATCTGCCTGATAGGGCCTCAGGACTATCCTAGGAGACAAACACCATTATTGCTGGCATTTTACAAAGGACGAAATAGAGTCCCACGGCTACTGAATGGCAGAGCCAGGGTTAACGCTCAGGCAGGTAGAACCAGACCGGTGGTTCTCAACTGGGATAACAGTGGGCATGGATGCTGGCCTCCAGGAGTATGTGCAGCATCTGCACATAATTTTGATTGTCATGAGTAGTCTGGGCTGCTAAAGGCATCTGGTATACAGAGACCAGGGATGCTGCTAAGCATCCTACAATGCACAAAACAGTCCCCAAAACATTTTATCAGTCCCAAAATATCGATGGTACTGGGGAGAAGAAATCCTACTCCAGAGCCTCATCCATGTCACTGTGTCTGAGGGCAATGCTCAGGAAACAGGGCTTCCTAGACAAGAGGCAGGTCTCCAGTGGTGACCCCTTCCCTGTGTACTAGGGAGGTACACGTGCTCCTTCCTGGCCAGTCACCTTGGCAGCAGCAACACCCACACACAAGGCTAATGCTGCCATCCTTGCCTGAGGTCTGGCTGTGACCTCTTAAAAGCCAATGAGATTCCAGATTCCCTATCAAGAGCTACAAACTCTCTAGAAATAATATTAATTAAAATATGCCGTTAGGGCAGAAATAGCCAAAGCATCAGTAGAATGAAAGTAAGATTCTAAAGACATCTGTGTATATGTGGGAATTTAGAGCCACGTGAAAATATCCTTTCAAATCAAAAAGCAGCTGAAAGAGGTTTACCAGAATGCTCTATACTCTCTATGCAACTTGTCTATACAGCCAAAACTACCCTAAAGTGGTTTATTTAAAAAAAGAAAACCGCAGAGAGGAAAAATGGTATCTATAGAGGAAAACATTAACATTAGATCTAACACGTTATGAAAATACACTTCGACTGGATGAAAAAGTTAACTGCAAATAAACAATGTGATAACAATTTAAACTATAAAAGTTTCATAAGTAAATACAAGAATAAATCTTTATAGCCTTCACTTGAGAAAGGCCTTTCTAAACAAGGCACATGGACTTCCCTGGTGGTCCAGTGGTTAAGAATCTACCTTGCAGTGCAAGGACATGGGTTCAATCCCCGGTCCAGGAAGATACTACATGCTGTGGGGCAACTAAACCCATGGACCACAACTACTGAGCCTGCACTCTAGAATCCCGACTCTACAAGGGAAGCTGCCGCAAGGAGAGGCCCATGCTCTGCAGTGAAGGGTAGCCCTGGCTCGCCCCAGCTAGAGAAAGCCCACACACAGCAGTGAAGACCCAGCACAGCCATGAATAAATAAACGGTTTTTTTAAAGGCAACTAAACCAGCAAGGGAAAGACTGGCAGGTTTGAGACCACCTAGGTGGCCCAACACTTGCACACTGAAGACAGAAGGAGTATCAGTTCAGTAGAGAAGGAAATCAGAATTGCTTTTACAGCTTTCCTCTGGGAGAAATTTCACAGCCAAAGCTCTGAATCTCCGATTACAGAAGTCAAAGCGAAAGGGCCGGGGCAGACTCCTGCTGGCATTCCTCTCTAACAAGCTTTAGATTTGGAAGGGAAATTCTCTTTCCCGGTGTCTCAGGGCTGGAGGAAGTGTCTGGCAAGCAGATGGAGTGTTAGTGAAGCATAGGGACAACCCTACAGCCGAAGTCTCAGCTTTGAGAGAACAAGGGGCTCTTTCCTTGCTATTTTAATATCCAAGCTGATCTGGGTGACAGTTCCTCAAGCAGTGGGAGCAGTGGTCACAACTATTACAGGCCGGGCAACCTCTGGTCCCTGCACACGAGGCCCCCGGCCAGAAGGGTGGCACTGCCTGCATCTCCCTGTGCCTCAGGAGACAAACCTGAGGTAACTTTTCAGTTACACACCCCAAACTCTGGTTTTAGTTTCCCCTGCGATCTGTGCAGTTTTACTCCTACAGGTCCAAGAAATAATACAAATCCAGGATGGTCCTTTTCTCAGCATGACCTCTATCTCCAGTAAGAAATATATCCAAATAGTCATGATCTTAAAAGATACAAATTTCTGGCAGAGGAAAGGACCTAAGAAAAATCTGTATAAAGAGATAAGAAAGCTCTCTGCCACTCTTTGATTGTATAATCATCCATTTGCATTTTCTCAGTATCTTTTTTTTTTTAAAGAATCAAAGACATTTTCCAAGAGAAATAACAACAAATATCATGCAAAACTCTTTATCACAGCCAATCTGGACTGGAAAAAAATCAGAGGATCTGAGTTGGAGTCATTCCTGGGGAGTGGGGCCCTGGGTAGGATGTTTGAACTCTTTGCATCTCAGTGGGAAAAATGGATATATTTCATTCATTCAACAAATATTTAATAAGCTCCCATTATGTGCCAATTCTACTGTCTTTACTAATCTTACAGATAAGGAGAATTACAGAAAATGCTTTGCAAATTGTAAAAATACTTCCTTCAGTCATCATTAACATTAAAAAAATGTCTTGTTGTTGTTATTGTTATTATTAAGATTGAGGCCAGGACCAAAACAAGGAACTTTTGCCAGATTGTATTCAGAACAACAAGAGGGAGGAATTACCATTTTAATTTGTAAAAGTGCTCTTAAGAACCACACCCAAGCCTGACATAAAATGCTGACAGTCAGGGGAAAAAAAAACCACTGGCTACAGATTTAACCCAAAGAAGGTAAGACACCACCAAGTTTCTACAGGGTCCTTGGAAAAAATGGGATGATAGGAATTCAGGGATTAGAGGATGACCAAGAAACATCACAGGCCTTCCAGTCAGCACTGCACCCCATCCCATGCCTGGGCCTGGTGAGGTCCTGAAGAAAAGACTCCAACCCCACGAAGCCCAAGTGCTACCAGCCCAAGCAACTCCAAACTATCTGAGCAAATCTCAAAGTCAAGGTTTCTCCTTTCTTCTCCCTCTGTGAACTCCACCATGAAAAGTATGCTTATCTGTTCTGAGAAGTGCTATGCCTAAGGACAGCAAGGTGATTTTTATTAAACAATTGAAGAGAAATAAGTTCTGTTCGAAAACCCATAGTTTACAACACAGGGGCAAATGTCAACAGTGCAGAGCAATCAGAAGAGTTTGGGGCAAAACCAAGCGGAATTCTGGGCAGGCAAGTGAAATAACGGACACAGATTGCAAAAGTCCCAAAAGACAAGAAAATGCAATTGTACAGTAATTAAGCCTTCAGGAAGAAAAGCTACACTACTTGCCCCCATTAAAGTCAGGTTCAGCATGTAAAAAAAAAAAGATTATTTTCAAAAAAGAAAACTCTTAAAGACTGAATGAGATCCAACATTATGTAACAACCTAAATGGGAAAAGAATCTGAAAAAGAATGGAAACGTGTATAACTGAATCACTATGCCATACACTTAAAACTAACCTGACTTTGTTACTTAACCATACTTCAGTATAAAATTAAAAGTTTTAAAAAAATTTTAAAAAGATTGTATGAGATCAAAAATAGGAACAAAACTGACAAAATGGTCATAATTCCTCACTGTGTAGCCCCCAAGTTACACCATATGTACTGTGCAATATTTCCATGCTATTTTCACTATAAGAAAAGCTTATGATTTGCTAAATAGAGGCTACAGTCTACAATTCAGGGTTTAAAGCATATTATTTTATCATCTCTATAGATTCTATATCATTTCCAGGCCCCATCCCACCTCACCCTGAAAATAACAAAAGGTTAAAAATATTTTCCTTGTGAAACGGGAGCCACATCTTAACTAAAGCACTGGAAATCTCTCCAAGCCCGACATTTTTGTATTTATAGAGCATGACAGAAGTCTCACCTACTTTAACTCATAGTGTCATTCAATATGCCTTAAACGTCTTGATTATATCTTTAATGTGCCATTTACTCTGCAATAACCCACTGTACAAAAGCCAGCTGCCTTTCAGACAGAAGATAAGTACATAATAAATCAGCTTGCAATGATTCTTTTTTCCAGCTCGTACTCACAGCGAGCTCCTAAAATTTCATTTTACTTTATCTTTCCAATTCAGCGGCCGTTCTCGCCCTCATTCTGCTACTCGCTCCCGTGCGTCCAGCCCACCCGCCCTTTGGCCCAGCTCTTGGCCCAGGCGTTACCACTCCACTCGGCTCTGCTGCCGCCGTCCAGGGAAGGATGAGGGCTTTCAAGAGTCTTGGAGCGAGAGCATCTTTCTGGAGAAAGGCTCTTGCTCGAAGAGGTAGAGGAAGGCATACAGGGGCCTATTTGCATATGCTTTTATTCCATTTCCACACCCTGCACGCTAACGCTCTCTGGAAAGTCCCTTCTCGAATCCCTCCTCGGCGCAGAGAGGGGGTAAGAGGCTGGGCCGGAATGAAAGGTTCCAGCCTGGCAGGGTCACCCTCTCCCCGGAGAATAGCCTCAACCTGCCTCCCGCTGCCCGCTGGGTCTGGATCCTCGGGTGGGGGCCAGGGACCCTCTCCCTGCGCGAGATGCGAGCCGACGACAGCCCGGGCCTGCGCGCTCCGGGGAGTTCTGAGAGCGATGCTCGTGCTCTGCTCCAGCCTCCCCCGAGGAAGTTCTGGTCAGGCGCTCGGTCCCGGGCTTCCTGTCTGTACTCTCCGCAGCCCCGTGGGGAAATCCCGAGAGATTTATCCGCTGCCCAACGAGCCTGTCGGCTTTTCAAGTATGTGCAGGTTGAGTTTCGGTCCAAACCTCAATTTAACGTTAACCATAAATAAACAAATAACATATGTGCAAGGCATTCATTTTAAAAAGAAAGAAAGAAGGAGGCAAAGAGAAGCAGCCTTTGGGGTCAGGATCGTGCAGAAAGCTCCTTTCCTTGCTGCAGATATACAAGGCCTGGATCAGTTTGAACAAATGGATGCTTTGAAATGTAAACCGGCTGCTTGAAGTGAGCGCTGATCTAGCAGGCAGTAGACCCAGAAATGTTCTTCCTAGGACTGTTCTCTGAAACGTGGACGTACAAAGCTGTTTCACTCAGCTAATAGCAATAATCGCTCCGTTTTAATTGATTTCTTACTATGCACCGGGCATCCTACTCAATGTTTCACAGGCAAGGTCGTTCCTACTCCCACAGCAGTTTGGCAGGGAGCCAGTAAAATGAACCCCATCGTAATAAGGGAATTTTATCTCCCAGGAGGCTAGGGCAACTTGCTCAAAGTCACACAATTAGTAACTCCTGCCAGGGGTACCCTATCATTTTCCCAAGCTGGAAAAGCCTTCCTAAACCTTTGGGATATACTATTGCAAATGAAGATTCCCAGACAAAATAACTACCCTTCCCTACACTGGAAATTTAACCATGGACAGAAAGGAGCTGTTTGCTTCCAAGTAGAGTTAGTCATTTCCCTGACCTCCCCGAGGTGTTCAGTGTTCACTTGCTGGGCTCCCAAAAGCTTTGTTTGAACTTCTATTATAGGTAACTTTTTAAAAAAGCAAGTGTTTATTGAGTGCTCATTACATGCCAGGCACTGTACATACATTCTTATTCAGTTCTCCCAACCACGCCAAAACGTAGATCTTATTATCATCCCCAGATTACAAATGAGGAAACTGAGGCTCGGAGAGGTTATAAACTTGCCCAAGGTCACACAGCCAGAAATGAGCAGAGCCAGGGTTTGAACTGAGGTTTGCTCTCCTCAGAGCTCTGAACCCCACATGCTGCATCCCACTGCCACTTAAGGGAGCCAACATCAAAACTCGGTACTTCTGTGAGATTCTCTCTAATGAGAAAGGAGTTCCTTGGGAGTAGGGGCCTGATGCCAGGCATCTGAGTCAGCTGAGCTGAATTTTGGGCATTATTTGGCATTTTTATTAAACACTGGATGGATGAGAGGGAGGAAGGATAAAGTGATCAGAAGACTTAAGGGTGTTCTTAACCCATCTCACATTGAAGTAAGGAGTAAATGATCTATTTGTGAAGCTTTTATAAAAGGTTAAGAGCTGCATCATGTCAATTAGTGACAATCTTGTTTAAAGAAGCATTTAGGCCCATTAACTGGAGCTTAATGCAAATGGTTATGACAGAAGAAACCCAGGCCTGGGTGGTTTCTGCTAACAAGTTTATTACCCTGTTCCAGTCAGTTAACTTGACTTTTGGGTCTGCATTCTTAAAGTCTCCTTTGGTATGGTCTTCTAGAAAACAGGAAGTGCATGGACAGAGCCAGGATTTAAATACTATATGCCACCAGCTGGGTCTTCCCTGGTGGTTGGGTGGTAAACATTCCGCCTGCCAACTTGGGAGACACAGGTTCAATCCCTAGGTCACGAAGATCCCCTAGAGAAGGAAATGGCAACCCACTCTAGTATTCTTGCCTGGGAAATCTCATGGGCAGAGGAGCCTGGCTAGCTACAGTCTATATGGTTGCAGAGAGTCTGACACGACTTAGTGACGAAAACAACATGCCACAAGCTATGTGTACCTCACAAACAAACCCTAAATTTGAGCCAGGTTTTTATGGATAATATAAGAATTTAGCCTCCTTTTATAATCAAAATTCATATCATTTTTATCTTGTGGGAAGGGTGACCTTAAATACCATTTATGGAATTTATATACCAGGCAAAGTTCCAGGCACTTTAGCTACATTCTCATTTAATGCACATAAAATAGATGTTACCATCCCCACCCTACAGATGAGAATTTACAGATGACTGAGGCTCAAAGAGGTTTCTTCACTTCCCAGAGTTACAGACCCAGGAAGGTGATGCTGGGAGGAGAGGAATTTCTGAGTGAGTATGAATCTTCCTGGGTGACAAGAACACTGCCTTTCCTGATTTGGAGCCCCAATCTAACTAAATGCTGTGCTATTCTTTCCAGGTGCTCACAAACACAAAAATTAATAGGATTACTGGACTGGAGCTATTTTCTACCCAGCTACTTGGGAGGCAAAGGGTACAACATCAATATGAAAAATATTGATCCCTGTATTGTTTTATTTTAAATCCAAGCAGGGCCACCTTTCCTTTTGAAAAAATCACTCACCCATCATTTCTAAATATTACATTTAAGGTAGCCCTTGATTTTTCACAGTACTGTGTTAACTAAAACTAATGTTGGGTTAAAGTTCATACATTCATACAACGTTCTGATGTTATGCTGAGGAGGCATTTAATAGTTATTAACATTGATTCTGTAGGATTCTTATTGAATTTTGGAGCCAGCCAGTTCTTCCCCCATGAGCCCTGGAAAAGCACAGATAGGTAGTGTCCAGAGACTCTGATATGTTACCTGGGTCCATAGTTAAGAGATAGCTTTGCTCCATGATTCACAATACACTTACAGGAAGCCTGAGAACCTTGTCACTCTCCACCTTTATCATAGTGTGGGCTCCAGGGTACAAAAAGGTCAGACTGGAAAGATGACCTCAAACGTGCCCCTGACTACTTTGGGGACATCTCTACCCAAGTTCTTTGGCCCTCAGACACTGTGATTTGGTACTAGGAAACTGTGACATAGATGGCTATGAAAAATACCCCCAAGTGTCACGATGATGCTTGCGTTTCCAGACCACTGGGTTGCTGAGATGTTCAGGGTCTTGAATCCAGGAAATCCCCAAATAAGATAGGCTCTGTAGGGGTGAGGGTTAGAGCTGGTGCCTCAAACAGCTTATAGTTCAGCTGGAGCCCAGAATGAGGACCTCCTCTCTGCAGGTCCAAGGGAGGATTAGCTGTGCTGGTGGACTGCCTCTATCCAAAGGAAAACCCCATGTCACCAAACGCCCTTCTGCTCCGGTGCCACCTACAGAGCACATGAGCAGCAGCAGGCCTCTACTCTGCCACATCCCAGCTTCCCCTCCCTCCGCCATATCACAGGACTGTCCAGCATGCATGCTTGGTCTAACATTTCTAACTTTTCATTTACGCACGACTGGTCTCTCCAACTTGACACCCTTCAAGACAACAAGGAGTAGTACAAAGAGCCAGACATTAAACTCCAGCTGAGAAAAACTAAGCTTATTAATTTTTAATATCATTGGGAATAACTCCTATCTCACAGGGGTATGTTAAAGCTTAAATTTTTTTTTAAAAAAAGCAGTTAAGTCCCAAATATAATAAATAATCCTTGGCAGGCCCTGAAAATGACAGAGTAAAAAGATCACCTATTAAATAACTTTGTATTTCTTGGGTGGCCTTTCCCCAAGCTGGACCTCCAAAGAGGCAGTGCCCAATGAAGAGATGATACTACACTGTGACAGAAACAGCCAGGAAAATAATAAGGATGCCAGCAGTGTTCCTGCATTCTGAGAGGCCGCTCCTGAACCTGAAAGCCATGCACCTTCAAGGTGGGAACAACACAGTGGGCCTGAAAGAGTGATACAGCATCCTCATCTCTGGGTGTGGAAGACTAAATAAAGCTGTCTTAACATCAAAACACTGGCAAGCAGGTCTGTCAAAAATAGTGTAAAATAGATAGCTAGTGGGAAGCTGCTATATAACACAGAGAGCCCAGCCCAGCATTCTGTGATGACCCAGAGGGGCAGGATAGGGGAGCAGGAGGGAGGCTCCAGAAGAAGGGGCTACATATGAATATATACTTACAGCTGATTCTTGCGGTTGAGTAGCAGAAACAATGCAACGCTGTAAGACAATTATCCTCCAATTAAATTTTTAAAAATAGGGAGTTGGCTAAATAAATTATGGTGTACCTACCAAAAAGTTGTATCCACTCTATTTAAAATGATGCTAAAGAATGCTTCATTGCAGCTTTCAAGATCTCCTAGATATTTTTAAAAGGGAAATAATACTATAA
Source organism: Antilocapra americana (assembly GCA_007570785.1). Taxonomy (NCBI): domain Eukaryota; kingdom Metazoa; phylum Chordata; class Mammalia; order Artiodactyla; family Antilocapridae; genus Antilocapra; species Antilocapra americana. Next base: position 35,516,982 of record ML660765.1, read on the forward strand.
AATGCATGTTGTCATGTAATTCCTATTTTTTTTAAAAGAGTGAAAGCAACACACCAAGAAAGGTGATGTACAAAATGGAGATATAACTATGTGAGCTGTTTCTTCAATTTTCTCATCTGTGCTTCTATATTTAAAAAATAATTCAAGTGTATTACTTTTACAAAAAGAGGGAAAGTGTTTGTTTGAGAGAGAGAGAGAAAGGAAGAAAAGGGAGGAGGAGGAGAAAGAAAAAAGGAAAGGAGGTCAGCAAGCAGGGGTTCATAAACATCTTCCTACCAAGCTACTTCTCCTCTACGAATCTTTCTGCTCTGCTTTCTTCAAAACCTCTGCTGAGGAAAAACACCAGCCGTGCTGCTACTGATGCTAGAAAAAGATTCTAGATAAAAGCCCAGGAACATATATCCCATGCATTAACAGAGAATAAACATTTACAGATCAAAGATGAATGCAATCTAACAGTAATTTTAAGCAAAAAAAAAAGTACTTTGTCTTTTCTATGTGCTCCTAAAAGTACGATGGGACCTTGAAAATAACCAAAAGCTTTCAGCTAAGCAGAATGATCCAGAGCAAGTTGTAATATAATCTTGTTCAAAAAGCATCCTGAGAAAAAATACAGTTTACAGAAAATAGTATTAGGGAAGTGATTTTGTGGAGCAGAAGAACTTGAGATCACAACCTGGGTCTGGTTAAAAAAACCATGGAGTAACGTTGAAGCAGTGGATCTAGAACCAGACTGCCTGCATTGAATTCAAGTGCTTTCACTTTTCAAGAAGGCAACTTCATCTCATTTGGTCTCTGTTTCCTCATCCTGGGGACAGAAAAAAAGAGCAGTACCTCATAGGGTTTTCATTAGCACTAAGGGAGTTTGATGCATATAAAATGTCTACAACTATAGTCAACATACAGTAGGTACTCCAGACATACATAATCAATGATTCTACTAGGCACTTACTATATAGTGGCTGCCTAGCATCCATCTCCCTTCCAAACACTCCTTTGTGAAATCACTACTCCCTTGTTCTCATCCCTTCTATTTTGAATGGAATTGATCCTACTCTCCCTTTCAAACATGGTTGCTGATTGACTTAAACCACTCTTCTGAACAATGATGATTGGTTCAGGAAAGGGTACATGACCCTATTCAGGTCAATGAAAGAGACGCAATTCTGAGACTCGATGTTGTTGTTCAGTCATTCAGTCATGTCCAACTCCTTGTGACCCCAAGGACTGCAGCATGCCAGGCCTCCTTGTCCCTCGCTATCTCCTGGAGTTTGAACAAGTTTATGCCCACTGAGTCAGTGATGCTATCCAACCATCTGCCTTCAATCTTTCCCAGTACTGGGGAGACTCAGTCCAGAATCTCTAAAAGAATCCCTCTCTCCCCACCTGGAAGATGTAGTATACGGATATGGGTCTGCAGCTGCCATAGACATTTAGTGACCATAAGGGGAGTCTGGAGCTGCCAGAGGGCCTCATGTAAGAGCTGAAAATTAAGCCATCATTGAAAAAGCTCTTGATGATATCACTGGAGTCCCTGGATTGGTCCTTACCTTAGGCTAGGCTAACTACTAAACAATTCAATTATGTAAAGCAATAAACTGTGTATTACTTAAGCCAGTTTGCTTTGGCTTTCTGTAGCTTGCACATAAGAAGGACTAATTAATTCCCTTTTCTGAGATAAACAGTCCTTTGCATTTCTTTCCCTGGAACCATGTTCCAGGCATTCTCTACATCAATTAAATTTAACTGAGTTGAGTCTCAGGCTATCATTCTATGATGAAAACGAAAGAAAACAAGCCTTCAGCTTCCTTGATCCTTTCCTACCTCAACTATTTCAACCCACCCCAATTTCCAAGGTACCCTCCAAAACCAACAACATGACTTGAAAAATGGTCCAGGTATTGGCAAAAAGAAAAACATAGAAAATAGTCAAGGACTTCCCTGGCATTTCAGTGGTTAAGACTTTACCTTCCAATGCATGGGGTGCAGGTTTGATCCCTGGTCCAGGAGATAAGACCCTACAAGCCTCATGGCCAAAATGCCAAAATATAAAACAGAAGCAATATTGTAACAAATCCAAAAAGACTTCAAAAATCGTTCACATCAAAAAAAAAAAGAAAAACCTTAAAGTCAAATGCATAAAATTCTATGTTGTGTGTATATGTATGTGTCTTTTAAGGTGGTTAATTCCCAAGAAGAAAGACAAGACATGTGCATATTGTGACAATATTCTTAACCATTTTGACAAAATTCTACCACAGAGTTGATGTTTTCAGGATGTTTTGATGAACTACTTGAAGGACAGGGCACGTTATCACTCAACTTTGAATCGCCAGGGCACCCAGGCCATTGTCTCCCACATAACAGATCCCAACCATCATGTGTCAAATTGAAATGCCCATCCTGTAGGCCACACCCTGTTCAAACCACAACTGCAACCATTTTTTGAGTGCCTACTGTTCACCAGCCCCTTTGCTAGGCAAGTCACACATAATTTTTTAGATAATTTACTTCAGAGCATATGTGCATGGGTTAATAGCGAACTTCCATTCCTATTTATAGAGGAGGAAACAAGGTCAGAAAATTTGCCCCAGGGGCCACGCAGGTAGTAAATGAGGGCACTAAGATTAGAACCCTAGCCTAATATGTAAAAGACACATCACAGTGAAACACACATCACATGAGTATCAGTAGAAGAACAAAAGGTCATGTGGTTACAAGATGTAAAGGTTAAGGGCAAAGATTCTTCAGAGGCGAGAGGCAGCATGATGTAGAGGAAAAAAGCAACACGCGCTCAGACAGCTCTGCTATGATGGAACTTCGAGAACTTAAACAAGATAGTCCATTTGTTTGTTTGATCAATAAATACTCATTAAGGGTCTGTGGCCGTGCTCAGCCACTCAATTGTGTCTGACTCTTTGCGACCCTATGGACTGTACCCCAACCAGGCTCCTTTGTCCATGGGATTCTCCAGGCAAGAATGCTTGGGATGAGTTGCCATTTACTCCTCCAGGGGATCTTCCTGACCCAAGGATTGAACTCCTGTCTCCTGCATCAGCACGTGGATTCTTTACCACTGAGCCCCCTGGGAAGCCCTCATTACGGGTCTACTATGTGCTTAATACTCAGGAAAGAACAGTAAATAAAGCAAACATGGTCCCTCTCCTTGTGGAATTTACAACCCCATGAAGATCCTAGAAGTGGAAAGGACCTTCAGGATGACCTAATCCAATTCCCTCTTTGAAAGATGCAAAGACTGAAACCCAGAGAGGAGGAGAAACTTGCTCAGAGTTTATAAAGTCAGCCAGTCAATGGCCAAGCTGGACTAAATCCCAGCTCTTCATATGACCCACTGCAGTGCTTCACAAACATGAAGAAGATTAACTGTCCGCCCTCACCCCATAGGATTCCCCAAACAGCTGAGCTAGAGTATCTGAAAGCAGTTAAAAGACATATAAAGATGTTCATTATAGCACTGTTAGAAGTAGCATACACAAACACACATATACACAGGCACACACACACATACACTAAAAACAAATGTTCCCCAAGTAGTAAGTTGTTAAATAAACTATGCCACATTCATATGATGAATGCTTTTGCTATTCAAAATAATAATAAATGTTCATTTTATTGGCTTGGTCTACAGAATGGCCATGGTGCTTTATGAAGCATGGGGGAAAGTAACTTGCAGACTAATTAATATAATCCCATTTCTTGCTGGCTTCTTGCTTTTAAGGAGAAAACGTAGATGGATTTATAAGTTTTATATACTCACGTTAAAACATAGCAAAAGATGTAGAAAAGATATACATCATTGGTTTTCTTAAAGGGTAGAGATGGAAGACAAAAGGGACCATTATTAACTTTTTATTTATATTCAAATTTTGTCATCTGACTTGGTACAGACATGTATGCTTTTTATTTTTTGATCATTCTTTTTTGAATAGGTAATATAATCACATGGCTCAAAATTCAAGAGACAAAAGCTTATAAATAAAGGATGTCCTCCTCTCGTCATCCTCCAGAGAATCCAAGTTCCCATGGGCTATCAGTTTCCTAGGCATTTTCAGACATAGTTAACATAAAAACAGAGATCTCTGTATGTATGCAAGGTACAGATACTGCACTTTGCATTTTTCCACTTGATAATATAACTTGTCCCACTCCAGTACTCTTGCCTGGAAAATCCCATGGATGGAGGAGCCTGGTAGGCTGTATGTAGTCCATGGGTCTCAAAGAGTCGGACACGACTGAGCAACTTCACTTTCACTTGTCACCTTCATGCATTGGAGAAGGAAACGGCAACCCACTCCAGTGTTCTTGCCTGGAGAATCCCAGGGACGGGGGAGCCTGGTGGGCTGCCGTCTGTGGGGTCGCACAGAGTCAGACACGACTGAAGTGACTTAGCGGCAGCAGCAGCAGCAATATAGCTCATACACACTATTGTCTCAGTCAACTCAGGTGGCTCTAACAGAATACCAGAGACTGGGTGGTTTAAGCAACAAGCATTTAGTTCTCACAGTGCTGGAGGCTGGCAGTTGAGGATCAGGGCACCAGCAAGGTCTGGTTCTTGATAAGAACCCTCTTCCTAGTTTGCAGATGGACATCTTTTTGCTGTATACTCAGATGATGGAGAGCAGAGAGAGAAAAAAGCAAGTTCTCCCTCTCTCTACTTACAAGGGCACTAATTTCATGAGGGCTCTACCTTTGTCACCCAATTACATCCCTAAGGCTCTACACTGGGGATTAGGTTTCAACATACAAATTTTGGAAGGACATGAACATCGCATACAGCATCATATCCATACAGAACAAATTTTCTTTTCTACAGCTGTGTTTGTTTAACCAGTTCCTTACTGATGGGCATCTAGGTTGTTAATAGTCTTTGTTCAAATGGCCAAAGCTGAAAAGACTACTTTAAATTGTTATTTTAAAACTACATCAGATCATGCTACTCCTTTACTCAAAAATCTCCACTGGAACCTGGTCTCATTCACAGCAAAATTAAAATCCCTCCAGTGGCCTACACAGCGCAGGGAAATCTGCACTCAACCCCCCACCTCTCAGTTCTGGGACCTAATATTCTACCATCAGCCCTGCCCTCACCAATGGGTGACAAAGGCCTCCTCGCTGTCCCTCAGAACTCTCCTCTCTACTGTCTCCACGGATCACTCCTTCACCCACCTCGAGGCTTTGATCAACTCTCACCTTCTCAAGGAGGTGCCCCCATGTTAAACAACCCACCCACTTAACTATTTCCTGTCTTATCCACTCGCCACTATTTTTTTCTGTACAATTCATCATCTTCTAACACACAACTTATTATCTTCATTGCCATCTGTCTTCTCCAAATAAATGTAAGCTCCCCAAGGGCAGGAATTTGTGTCTGTCTTGTTCACTGATGTGTCCCCAGGGCCTTGAACATAGTCACTGGCACACAGGATGAGTTTAATGAGTGTTCATTGAATGAATAAATGTGAATGAATTGCACGTGTGTGTGAGAATCTTTTGTTACACATATACTTTCAACAATTACAGGATATTAAGGTATAGGAGAAAGGAAAGGCCCACTGTATTTGGAGGAGGGAGCAGGAGAGTCAAAGATATGAATATGCATATAACTTTGCGCATATTTCCTGAGATCTGTGTCACTTTACACACATATCTCAGACAATCCTCACAATAACTGGTGACTTAAGTACTGTTATTACCCCTTTTAGGGTTGAGGAAACTTGAGCAAAAAGCAGCACAGTGAGGTATCCACAGTCACACAGTGGGAAGGGGGAAGAATCCACTGCAGGATCCAAACACAGCAGCCTTGGTCCAGAACCGTGCTCTTATCTACCTAGCTTCAGCTATGATTTACTCTCAGGCTAGAGGCCTTTGTAATGCAAGTTAAATCCCAGAAAGCCACTAATAAATCACCAAACATCTTTATTTTCGCAGGTGCACTGAGAGAATTACACACCTGTCCAGGCTAAAGGCCCACTGAGATTTAAGTAACTCACTCAAGCTCCCGCTGCTCTGTATAGTGGATGTGAATGCAGACATTGCTTGTTCCTGAGTTTACCCTCCAAGCACCATACCACACTGCCCACACTTGGGCCAGAATGAAGAAAAAACAAACAGGAGGGCTGCGTGCATGTAAAGACCAAGGAGCACCCAGGAGTTTCCTTGTCCCCAAGGACTCACATCACCACCAAAGCCACACTGCATGCTGACTGGAAAGTTCTGACTTACAAGGTTCTTTCAACAAGAAGTGTTGCCAGCTCAGATCTTACCTAGATAGATCAGTGCGGTGTCTGGGAGTTCTCCAAGCTACGTCAACAGGGCACGAGACAGATAATACCAGGGCCAGCCTTGAAATATTATCTAAGAGACAGCTGACCATCACCCTCCAAGTATCTGAACTATGGGCAGAGTCAGCACACATTAGGCCCCTGAGACCCACTGACTGTTGCTCTCCACATCTACCAGGAGATCAAAAATCATAGTTCTATCCGGGCAGCACCATCCTTTCAGGGCAGGATATGGCCAACATTCAACAGGACCTTGACCCAGAGCAGGTTCATGAGTCTCCTGATGCCGCCTGTTTGCACTTGTGAAATAAAAATGAAGCACTGGGGCTATATTTGTTTACAGGCGGCTGCCTAGCGTTTCACTTACTTAAAAATGCCACTAGCCTGAGAGCTGGCAGACCTGCGTTAATATCAATTAGTTTCTGACAGTCACAAGACATCTCTGCGCATCTCAGTTTCTTCCTCTGTAGGGTGGGTGGCCGGAGTAAGGGCTGTGAATTCAGGCTCTGTTGTACTCTGAGCTCTGACCCTGGCCAAGCCCAGGCCAGCGACCCCTGTTCTTCCTGCTACCCCATTCCTCATTCTGGCCACTATCAAAGGCAGGCTAAGCCCAGGGAAACCAAGAAAGGAGTGTCTTTTTCTAAATCATTTCTCCCCTCTGCCTTTAGAGCAGGAGCTACTCTAGTTGCAGCGGGTGGGCTTCTCGTTGCAGTGGCTTCTCCTGTTGAGGAGCACAGGCTCGAGGGCACATGGGTTTTGTAGTTGTGATGCATGGGCTCAGCAGTTGTGGTGCACAGGCTTAGTTGCCCCAAGGCATGTGGAATCTTCCGGACCAGGGGTCAAACTCGTGTCCTTTGCACTGGCAGGCAGATTCTTTACCACTGGACCACCAGGGGAAGTCCAGGAATGTCTTAAAAGCAAAAGATAAATAAAAACACTACAGTGAAAAAACATCTGAACATTTTTGTTATATTAAGTAATGATTTTTGCTAAGGGGGGGAGAAGCATTATTTTTCCATGTTTTTAACCTTCCAATCTGACCCTGTTCTAAACATGTAGAGGCTTCTGACTTCCTCCCTTTCTCCCTCCTTCCCCCCCTTCATTTGAGAAGATTCATAAAAACCTCTGTGTCTTGGTCTCCTGTTTTTAAAAGGGAAGCAATTACCCAGAGTTATCTCATAATGTACACATTTGCATGTAAGGGGATACAAATCACTTACCATGAGGGCAAAAAAGTATGTGCAAGGGTATTCTTCCCAGCATTGTTTGTAGTAGCAAAATAGGGAAAATAAACTAAATAGCCATCAATGTAATGGTCATCAAACCAAACCTGGCACATCCATTCTACAGAACACTAAGGTGCCCTTAGGGTGACAGCCACAGGCCTGCATGCGAGGGATGGAATCCTCCAGAACCCATTTCTAAATGAAAACAACAAAATGCAGAGCGATGCAGAGTAGGCCCCCACTTGCATTTCTTTAAAGAAACCCATATTCACCTATGCTGATTTATACATGGAATATTTCCAGAATGATAAACAAGAAACTGTTACCAATGGTTGTCTCTGGGGATTCGACTAGGCAGCCTGACAGGAACTGAAACTTCATTTTCATTCTATACACTCTTGCACTGCTTAATTTTTTTTATCACTCACATGTAGCACTTCTATTTAAATAAACAAAAGGCCCGCATTTATGTACCATATTGTTATCAATGCTAATGGTGGAAGACAATGAAAGATTATATAACGTCAAGACCAAGTGGAAAGCATTCATTCATTTGAAAGATTGTTAGAGCATTCACTACATGCAAAGCGACATGTCTAGGAGCAGCTACCTACTCAGGTCCTTCTAGGCACCAGCTCAAGCTCTGGAGGGAGGTGGGGCAGATTCCAGGTACTCCGAGAATCCACCACTTCCTGGCTGGACAACTGTGGGAAAATCAAGTCACCTCCCTGAACCTGTTTCTTTATCTGCAAAATCAGGATATTTGAAGAACTTACTAACCCCACTCACACACAAAGAGCTGTGATGAAGACTAAGGTAGATAAGGCAGGTGAGATGCCCAGCCCTGATCCTTGTTAATGGTGATGAGCACAGGCCATGGATATGACAGGTGTCTTTCTTTATCTGAACATCAGCCACTCACGCCCTCAAAGTCAGGAACCTCTTAGTTCTTGATAACCGACTGTCCATCCCTGCCCAAAGATGATATATGAACTCAGAAATGGAACAAAACAGATTCAGAGAGTAAAGGATATCTTTAGTCTTAAGAAACTTCAAAGAAGAATCTGAGCTAAGCTTTGCAAGATAAGTAGGCAGATTCAACAGGTATGGGTATGGGGTAGATTCCTTGCAAAGGCAGCAACAAGGATGAAAGAATAAAGCAATAAGGATGCCTGAGGAATGACCAAGAGCCAAGCATGGGTACCTCCATCAAAGGAGCCCAGTGGACCCATCAGGGCAAGATTTCATATGCTGTGATGAGGAGATTCCAGTACAAACTAGATAACTGCAAGTTGAGGAGCAATGGAGTTTCTTGACTCAACACAGAGGCGACGAGGGTACTGGCAGTGAGAATAGAAATGAGAGGAGGGACCCTGACAGATCTCAGGCTTGGACCACTTAGATGTTTAGCTAGGCAAGATGAGGAAGAAGCTCAAGATAAACGCCACATTTATGGTTAAGGCAATAAATCTGAGCTCTCCATAACAGAGGGAGGCGGGTGGGTACATGTGAGCTTGTATAATGTTGCCAAACACAATTTACCCTTTTTGTTTCAGTTTACAAAGTATCAAAGGTGAGCCAGCTTCTCTTTAATTCATCCAATAAATCTTTATTGAGCACTTATTGTACATTAAGGAGTATGGTACAAGCCAGGAATATAACAGTAAAGGAAGTACAGCGCTTGATCTCACAGGCTTTAACATCTACCATGGAGGGCAGGCAGAGTAACAGTCCATCAAAACCTTGCTAGGTCAGGAGAATTCATGACACGTTGGGATTTCACGTAGGGACACCTACTCCAAGTTTGGGCGGCAGTGAAGGCTTAGGAAGTGACTTAAAGCTGAGAACAGAAAGAAAGAGAGGCAGGATTTAAGAAGACAAAGAGCCAGGAAAGAATATTCTAAGCAGAGTAGACAGGAAATACGATGATCACCAGATCTGGAGGAGCTGAAGAGGTACAGCATGGCTGGGAAGTGGGGCGTGGACAGAGAGGAGGCACAGTGGGACCAGATCATGACAGAAGGTGTTACACCTGCAAAAGGCATCACTCCCTGGGCATTTCTCAGCACCAGCTTCACGGAGCACAAACCCCGCTCCTAAAGCTCCAGTCTGCACACCTGGGAGAACTGCCTCCAGGTACATGGCCTGGGAGCACCTACCAAAGCCTGTGCAGAAGCATTAGTCTGGCCAATGAGTTAGAATCAAGTGTGGATTTGAGAATGATGTCTTTGGCTTTTGCATCAGATTTCTAAATAGGAATTTTTTTTCAGCCCCATCAATGTCATGTGCACTGAGTTCCCCCTTTCACTCCCTTGAAAAAAAAAAAAAAAACTCAGGCAAAATTCACATGAAGGTGGATATCCTGGTGTGGTGAGGTGGGATGTTCATAAATTATACAACCTTGTCTGCAGATTTCTCCCATCCTTCATCTGACAATAACAACAACTTCCAAGGCCCTGACAACATTATCTCAGTCTCAGGATACAGAAAGTAAGAGCCATTTAATTTGATGTTGGTTCTGATACTAGAAAATACTTTTCAACTTGCTCAAAGTCATCCAACAATTTGTGGATCTAAAGGCAGAGCAGTTTGATTTATTCCATTTTCTACTTATCTTTCCCATTCTTCTCACTATTCATTTTTTTCTTTCCTTTTCCATTCTCAGTAGCACATAATAGAGACATACTTGTTTGCCTTAAGCAGTGGGGGTAGGGCGAAAGTGCAAGGGAAATAATAAGGGCATTCATACTGGGGATCTTAAGACCTACAGCCGGGCAGCAGGAAGAGCTGGAGCATTCCACACGCTGGCCCTAGGTCCATGGAAGCCCCTTGGAGACTGTAGCAGGAAATGCTTGCCCCCCCCACCCCCCATCCCCCACCACCACCCCCCTGGCTTGTCCTGTCATTCTTCAGCTTCAGCTGTTTTCAGGAAGTGTATTCCCTCTCCTCCCACTACCAACAAGTTTTACAGTAATGTTTTTCACATTTTGACCCTTGGGTCATTAAAGAGATAGGACAAGTAGGTGGACTTCATGACCTCAGGCAGATTCCAGGCTGGATATAGAATAACTGTAAGAAGAATCGGAGAGGAGGGAACCTATGTATACTTATGGCTAATTCACGTTGATGTTTGGCAGAAACCAACACAACACTGTAAAGCAATTATCCTTCAATTAAAAATAAGTAAATTTTTTTTAAAAAAGAACAACCAGAGAGATCAGAATATGGACTAAAGGTGAGGTGACTGTATTGTGGTATCAATGTTACATTTCCTGAATTTGATCACTCCACTGTGGTTGTGTAAGAGAACAGCCTTCATTTTAGGAAATATACTCTGAAGGATTTAAGAGTAAAGGAGCTTGGTGTAAATTACTCTCAAATAGTCCAAGGGAAAAAAGCATGTGTGTTTGTTATTGGGGGGCTGGGGCAAATATGGCAAAATGTTTACAACTGGTAAATCTGGGTAAAGAGTGTTTGGAATTTTTTACAACTATTCTTGCAACTTTTAAGTTTGAAAATATTTTTTAAGTTATAAAATAAAATTAATTTTTAAAAAGCCCCAAAACATGGTCTTGGACCAGATGCATCTGAATCTCCCAGAAACTGGTTTAAAAATACTGTACTGGCAGATGCCTTAGCAAGGGGCCTCAAATACATGCAGAACAGTGTCCCATAAAGACAGTGACAGCCGTCAGATGGGATCCACAGGTGGAGAAGGCCTTGCGCCTTCTGCCATGGGAATACACACAACGACTGGGAAGATGAAAACGTAGGAGATGAAAATGATCGTGAGAGAGTACAGGAGGTTGGAACCAGCCACCACGAACATGGCAGTCTCACTGACATAGGTATCTAAGCAGGACAGGACAAAGAGAGGTCGGTTCTCACAGTAAAAGTGGTTGATTTCATTGGGTCCACAGGAGAGACAGCATCAGAATGGCCTGTGCAAGACCATTTGCAAAGCCATAAATATAAGGAGTGAGTGGGTGTCCCTGGTGGCTAAGTCGGTAAAGCATCTGCCTGCAATGCAGGAGATCCAAGTTCAACACCTGAGTCAAGAAGATCCGTTGGAGAAGGAAATGGCAACCTACTCCAGTATTCTTGCCTGGGAAATCCCATGGACAGAGGAGCATGGCGGGCTACAGCCCATAGGGTCACAAGAGTCAGACAGGACTTAGTGACTAAACCTACCTAATTATAAGGAGTAGAAATGAGAGAGAGACAGACACATTGGGACATTTTATTACTTTATAACCAGGGTTTGCAGATGGCCAGGTAGTGGTCATAAACCATCACTGTGAGCATATAGCAATCTGTGAGCCCCAAGGAAATGAAAAAGTCAAACTGTATAAAGCAGTCAAGGGAGGAAATGGATTTCCTTTTGGATAAGAGAGTGACACTGGTGTCACTCTAGCCTCCGGCATCTAAGGAGTGACACTGGTGGCATAACAGAGATCTACAAAGGAAAGGTAGCTGAAGAAGTATCTTGGAGTGTGAAGGTTTGAGTCACTTTTGATTAACAAAATCATGCTCACATTGCTGATGACTGTGACAAAGTAGATGACTAGGAAGACCACAAAAAGAATAGGCTGCAACTCAACTCAACATGTCAGTCCCAGGAGCACAAACTCAGTCACCTCTGTGTAGGGTTCTTTAACATTATGTTTGCTCAGCTTCTAATGAGGTCCAAAGTAAAGAAAAAAAATAAAATACTGTACTGGCTCCCAAGCCCCAACCCAGAACACTGGAATCTGCATCTCTAGGGCTGAGGTCTAGGAATGGCCTGTCAAGAAAGCATTGGGAAAGAATGAAAAGAGCATCAGTGAGTTATAAGTCCCCAAAGAGGGTGGAGGGTATGGAGACAAGAAGAAAAAAACTAAAGAAATAAAGGATGAAAGTTTTCTACATTTGACAAAAACTATAAACATAGAGATCCAAGAAACTCAGCAAACCCCAAACACAACAAACATGAAGAAAACCACAGGAAGGTACATCATAATCTAATTATTCAAAATCAGTGATAAGGGGGGAGGGAGGAACCATCTAGCAAAAAAAAGACATTACCCACAAGGTGACAAGGATAAGAAAAATAGCACATTTCTCCTTATTGAAAAAAAGAAAAATGCAAGAAGAGAAGACAGTGGAGCAGCACTTTTAAAACACTGAAAGGAATAGACCTGCCAACCTAGAATCTGGCAATAAAGATTTTTTTCAGAAGTACAAAAGCTGAAAGGATTCATCATCTGCTGTCCCAGGCTACAGGAAATGTTAAAGAAAGTTCTCCAGGCAGAAGGGAAAAGATGTCAGGTGACAATCTGGATCTACACAAAGGAAGAGCACTGAGAAAAATAATGTTTTCTTGTTATTTAAATCTCTTTAAAAAATAATTGACTGTTTAACAAAAATATTGACAATGTACAATAGAGTTCATAATATATTAGAAAGTACAAAGTTATGACACCAATAGCACACACTGAGGAGAAGGCAATGGCACCCCACTCCAGTACTCTTGCCTGGAAAATCCCATGGATGGCGGAGCCTGGTAGGCTGCAGTCTGTGGGGTCTCGAAGAGTCGGACACAACTGAGCGACTTCACTTTCACTTTTCACTTTCATGCATTGGAGAAGGAAATGGCAACCCACTCCAGTGTTCTTGCCTGGGGAATCCCAGGGGCAGGGGAACTGTCTCTGGGGTCGCACAGAGTCGGACACGATTGAAGCGACTTAGCAGCAGCAGCAGCACAAAGGGAGGGTGAGGAGAAATGGCAACATATTCTTCAAGGCTCATACTATATATGAAGTGATATATCACTTGCAAGTAAGTGGTGATACATTAAAGATGTGTACTATAAACTCTAAAGCCACCACTTAAAAAAGTTATTGCCCTTTTACACATAAACACTTTCACATGTATTTATTTCCTAAGAACAAGAACATTCTCCTACATAACCACAGTCAAGTTGCCAAACCCAGGAAATTTAACAATGATGCAATACTCTTACCTTAAAAACAAAAAGAACATTGCAAAATTTCATCATTGCCCCAATCATGTTCCTTAGAATAGCTTTTTCCCAATCAGGGATTTGAGCCCAATGATGCATTGATTTAATTGTTATATATCTTCAGTGTGCAAATTCCCCCCTTTTTTGTCTTGCTTGATCTTGTCATGTTTTGAAGAGTACAGGTCAGTTGGGTGTTATTGTTGTTTAGTTTGGTTCAGGTGAAGAACATCCCTCAAACTGTGACTCTCTGATAAAAATAATTTTCTTTTATTCTAAATCATATCATGACACTGCTTCCTACCAAACTAAAAGCCTTGGAGGGGCAGGAATTATATGTGTATTACTCACAGATGAGCTCTCAGTACCGAGAATGGTACCCAGCACATGGTACATATTTTTGGAAAGAACAAATGGAGAAGGGACAGAGGGTGCCAAGAAAGAGAAATAGAGGAGAGAGATGTAGAAGAGAAGAAACCCTAGTGATATCACTAACAGCCGTTGAGTTCCCCACATGCTAAGCGTTCTTCTAAGCACTGTGTGAATGCACCAGCTCACTCATGGGATGGTCAGAATCTTAAGTCACTTAATTTCTGGGAACCTAGACCCTCGGTCAGGAAAATAAGGAAGACCTGATATTCTGGGAATATCGGAGAAACTAAGTGCAGCCTCAAAAAAATATGAGGAGGTGTGTCAAGGTTATCTAAAGGGACCTCCACAATGAGGGAGCCATGTAGAAAAGCAGAGACCCATCTGGGGCAGCCAGAATGAGGTAAAAAGTGGGTGGAAGCCACCTGTCATAGTGAATGCCAAGCTCTCCTTCCAAGCAGGGACCCTTAGAGCCACAGGTGGGGGCTCCAAACACCCCATTTTTACCACATGACCCTACCTCCTTGATTGTGGACATAAAATGTCAGACAGCAGAGAGAGAAAATGAAGAAGGAGCTGAGAGCAGCAGAGATGAGAGCTAGAGGAAGTGTTCCGCTGATGTTCAAGTTCCTGGTTCCAGGCCACTGAAGGACTGGCTTCCCTCCTGTCCTTACTTTCACGAAACGCCCTCCAGCCTTCAAGAGTTCTCTTTACTGAGACTAACTCTAGCTGGTTGCTGTGTCTGCAGAATGTCTGTTGATTTGGGAGGGCTGCCTGCAATGGTTTGGGGAAGTCCCCCACTTAAGAGCCTTGGTGGGAAACAGAGAAGTTGAAAATGTCAGTCACTCACTCTCCCAGGACCCTGTGCAGCTGGGATGGCCAAGCACATGATCCATGAGCAAACAATCAGATGTTACATGCAAAGAAATGGAGCCCTCAAGGATTCAGCTTAGTGGTTGGTGGCAATAGCTACACCTTCCATCCAGCGTCACCAGTGGCAGTGAGGTAAGCTGGGATTGCTTGAGGGCAGTGGCATCCACACTAGGTTGGGGCTGCATCATCACTCAGATTGCTATTCTGGCTGAGGCCTCACCTCCATTGTCACTGCTCTGTATCTCGTGCCTGTTCTGTAGCTTTCCTGACATTTCTGTGAACCACCTGACATGCTTTCAATACATCCCCTTCCTGCTTAAGTCAGCTGAATTGGTTTCTATTGTTTGCAAACTAAGAACTCCAACAAATGCAGTCACTTTCCACAAGAATCCTAACTCATTCAAGGATCTCAGTCTTGCCCAAGTCTTAAGTGCATATTTCTGGTCTCTTGATGACCCCTTGCTCCAGCCAATAAGGAATACTGTCTACTGAGCCCAAAAAGGGAGAGTCAGCCTCAGGTCAAGTCTGTGGGCAGAGAATTTTCTGCTGGACCTTATATTTTGGTATCCAAGTATATGTTGCAAAGGCTACATTTGGCCCAGGTCCCACTTTTGTGTGAACAGGAAAACGTATGGCCATCAACTGGGATGCCTTGTGCAGGGCAAAACCTGCACAGCCACATGCAAAGGCCCTGGTAGCTCAGCTCCTTCATGCCCCTGCTGGGCTGAGGCTCACTTTGCTGGACTGTGAGCGAGAGTATGCTAAACACTCGTTTGAAGATGAAATACAGGTTCTTCATTTGCTTTAGGTTCAGCAGGAAAGCCAACTTGGAAGGGACGGGCTTCATGAAAGCTTGCAAGCTAAATAAAGCATAGAATCAGTGGTTTGCCACCTGGACTCCATGGAAGGATGTCCAGGGGTGCCTTGAAACCACCTCAAATTTTATACAAAATGAGAGGGGACCTATGTTTTTCTGGAGACAGCGTCTATATAACTATCATCTGTTTGTCCAAGGGCTCTGTGACATCTACTCCACACATACGCAAATAAGTTGTAACTTAAAAACCACTGGTATGATCTAACCTTTATTTTACAAATAAGGAAAGGAAGAAACAAAAGTGTTCAGAAAGGTCAGAAAGCTCATTAGTGGTCAGGACAGAATGAAAATCCAGGTCCACAGCTCTAATAACAGAACTTTCTATGCTTCAGGAAGTTGTCACATGATCATCCAAAAAAAATGTCATCAGGAGAATTCCACCTGGTCAGGAATGCCCCAGCAGTGGCAGCAAGATCTCAAAGACAAGTGTGCCCAGGACAAGCGCTACTGCTCTTTCAAATGTCAGGCTCTGCTGCCCCAGCCACCTTGCCCAGCCCCACAAGGGCGAGAACAGGCCTGCCATGGTGACAGAGCAGGTCAGGGGCCATCAAGGGGAACTCTGTTCTTCTGCTATTCCCCACCTCACCCCGCCTCACACTCTCCTCGGTCCCACACGCACACATGCAGACACCTGCACCAAGGGGCCAGGCAAAGACGCAGGAAACCTGTGGGCTGGAAAGCCACAAGCTGCTCAGCTAAAGCGTTTTAAAAAAATTATTTTTTTCAAAAGTCCTAAAACCCACACAAATACACTTGGCCCTCATATTAGCACCAAGTCTGTGTGTAAGTTAGACAGTCCTGTACAGTCACATTTACCTTTCTCAGACTAGGCTTCCCCTTATTGGGAAACATTCATTTCATCAGTTTTAAGATATTGGGGACAGGGCCACCAAACAGTTTCCCCCAGTGGCTTACTTCCAAGCTTCACTTAAATAAATAAATCTTAGGAATTACCATAATAAATAAGAATCACTGCTGAGACATGGGCCAGGCACTGGAGTAAGCACCTACCATTATAATTTCACCTTCACGATATGGATAAATACTATCACTGTCCCTACTGTATAATTAGAGAAACGGAGGCCAAAGAGGGTAACTTGCTCAAAGTTACAATACATACATACCAGAGGTAGGGCAAGGACAATACTTACAGGAGGCACAGCAAGGATTTAAATATAGGTATCTTGGACTCCAGGTTCTCAACACTCAGCTGTTCTGCCATGTTGGGTTAAAATGCCCCAAGGTAGAGATGGTGCTGGTCGGAATTTCTGAGAATCCGTGGCTTTCCCCAGCCCCCTTCAAAGGTTCTAAGCACAAAATAAAAGGATGCCTACCTTAAGTCCTAGATCTCCTTCAGATGAGAATCAGGGCTTTAGAGTCTTCGACCATGAGGTCCAGAAGAACTTTAGGGATCGTCTCTTCTAAGCTCGGTTTACAGGTGAGGCCAGAGAAGCCCAGAGAGTGCAAGTGACAAACTCAGGACACACAGCTAGTACGTGGTCCCTTGACTCCAAGTTCAGGAAGCCATCTGCTGTACCTGTCTCCAGAATGGGAAACATTCTATCCACTGTTGTATGGTAGATGATTTCCGGGTAGATGATTTACACAGATAAAAATTTAAATAATGTGGATTCTCTTAAATAGTGAGAAAAATATTCCCTTTCACTTCTCTTTTAGCTCTCTGATTACTTTAAGGATAGTCTTGGTTTGGTATGACTATGTCTTTAACACTCCTTAAGCTCCTCTTTTATAGAGACAATGGACCTTTGGTGGGAAACCAAGATATAAATGACCAAGATACAAATAAGAATGTAGTAATCTGGCTTTCTTTGGAGTTTTGTTTTGGTTACCTTCTAGTTAAGCCAAGTGATATAAGTTTTACATTTATACATTTATTCAAGGTTTCTATTTAAATATACGTATTTAGGCTAAAGAAAAATCCACTAGAGAAAAATATTAAATGAATACTTGAAAAGTCAAAGTGGCTCAGTCGTGTCCGGCTCTTTGTGACCCCACGGACTACAGTCCATGGAATTCTCCAGACCAGAATACTGGAGTGGGTAGCCTTTCCCTCCTCTAGAGAATCTTCCCAACGCAGGGATGGAACCCAGGTCTCCCACCTTGCAGGGGGATCCTTTTCCTAGCGGCACCACAAGGGAGGCCCCAGGTCCCTACAGCCTGCTATAATACAAAGTAACTTAAAAAATAATTTCAATGAAAATAAAACAAACATGTAGCTTCATGATCACTTTTTAAGCAAAAGATTCAACCACAAAAGAAAAACTTGAAAGAGCATGACTCTAATCCTGGAGAGTTCATGTGACTAGAAATCTTGCACACCAACTTGGCGAGGTCGGCTCCATGCTCCGCGACTTCCTCGCTTCACTCCCCACCCGCTCCAGACTACTTAGGAGCCCGGGGGAAGACAACCAGGCCACCTCAGGAGGAGCGTGACGGGCGGCCCCTGCGACGGGCGAGGGGCGCGGCCCACAGGTCCTGCGCCGGGGTTAGGGAGCGGTCAGCAGCCAGGAGGAGATACACCGCCCCCTGGCGGGCAGCGTGGGCGTGGAGCCCGGCGCTTCCCGTTCTCTGGTCTGTGTCACCGGCAAGCCTGCTGTTCAACTGACAGGAAGCAGTCCTTTCTTTTGTATTAAGTGTAAACATATATGTAAATACAGATATATACCGCTTTAGAATTTCACTTCAGGATAGCAAAATAGGTGTTACAAAATACTTTATAAAGGAAGGGGCGTTTGTGCCTGACCAGACTGAGAACCGCCATCTTGGGGCGGTGAGACCTGCTCCCTGCTCTCAGGGCTCAGCACTGAGGGCGAGCTCCGCTGGAGACCGCTTCCCCTGCCGCCTGACAAGCCTCTCTCTGGTCTTCTCCTTCAGTCCAGATCTTGCCTCCCTTTCCAGCTCACACCCATCTCACCCTCCTCTGCTTTCAGCCGATCTGAAAATGGCTAACAAACACCTGAAAAGATGCTCAACATCACTCATTATCAGAGAAATGCAAATCAAAACCACAGTGAGGTACCACTTTACACCAGTCAGAATGGCTGCCATCCAAAAGTCTACAAGCAATAAATGCTGGAGAGGATGTGGAGAAAAGGGAACCCTCTTACACTGTTGGTGGGAATGCAAACTAGTACAGCCACTATGGAAAACAGTGTGGAGGTTCCTTAAAAAACTGCAAATAGAACTGCCATATGACCCGGCAATCCCACTGCTGGGCATATACACCGAGGAAACCAGAATTAAAGAGCCACGTGTACCCCAATGTTCATCGCTGCATTGTTTACAATAGCCAAGACATGGAAACAACCTAGATGCCCATCAACTGATGAATGGATAAGAAAGCTGTGGTACATATACACAATGGAATATTACTCAGCATTAAAAAAAAATTCATTTGAATCAGTTCTACTCAGGTGGACGGAACTGGAGCCCATTATCCAGAGTGAAGTAAACCAGAAGGAAAAACAACAATACAGTATACTAATGCATATATATATAGAATTTAGAAAGACGGTAACGAGAACCCTGCATGCGAGACAGCAAAAGGAACGCAGATGTATAGAATAGATTCGTGGACTCTGTGGATGAGGGTAAGGGTGGGATGATATGAGAGAATGGCATTGAAACATGTTAATTATCATATGTGAAATCAATCGCCAGCCCAGGGTTGATGCTCGGGGCTGGTGCACCGGGATGTCCCAGGGGGAGGGAGGAGGGAGGGAGGAGGGAGGGGGGTTCTGGAGGGGGAGCATGTGTAAACTCATGGCGGTTTCATGTCATTGTATGGCAAAACCAACACAATAAAAGTAAAGAAAATTTAAAAAAAATAAAAAATAAAAACGAGTGTCTGTACCTGCCCCCAGGGGTGGCGTTCGGAGAGCTCAGGACGTGTTGCAAGCGAAGCGCTTAACACAGCCTGGAACAGAGTCCATGGTCCGCAATGTCAGGTGATGGTGGCTTCACCCACAATCTCCTTTCCACCAACACCTTCCCTTCAGTTTTATTTAACGTGAGTGAAAAGTGAAGGTCGCCCAGTCGTGTCCGACTCTCTGTGACCCCATGGACTACACAGCCCATGGAATTCTCCAGGCCAGGATACTGGAGTGGGTAGCCTTTCCCTTCTCCAGGAGATCTTCCCAACCCAAGGATCGAATCCAGGGTGTCCTGTATTACAGGCGGATTCTTTACTAATTGAGCTATAAGGGAAGACCCTTTATTTAAAGTAAATCTGTATTGACTGATAAAAAAAAAAAAGTCCGGAATTTCAGACAAAATTTAGCACACTCACAAAGCTGTGAGTGTCCTGAAGACAAAACCCAGCAATTGCCACGCATTTCGGCTAGAACATTTCCAAATTAGAGACAGGAGCCAGTGGATGAATAGGAAGGCAGGAGGCGCCCTCTACTGGCACAGTTACTTATCTCGGGAAGAAAGGCAGGTTCTGGACATGCAAAGCGCAGAAGGGTAGCATAATTTTCAAGTGTTAAGTTCTGGGGACAGCAATGCCTGGAAGAGACAGCAGGAATTTATTGTCTCCTCAGTGGACTGTCACAAAGCCTTTATTACCTGACTTTACCCGCAGGAAGTGGCTCGCTCAAGGTGAGGTCACTAGTCAAGAGTAAAGATGGGAATTGAACTCGAAGATACCAACTACAAATCCTGAAATCTCTACCATGCTGGGCAGCAAACCTCTTCAGAGCAGGAGCTGTGACTTATGCCATTTTACAGCCTGCCAGCACTTAGCAAAGAGGTATACACTCAGTCGGTTACATGAAGTAATAATCAACATTTCTGAAATGATCATTCTCTGTACCCAAATATCACTGTGCAAAGTGACTTTAATACATTATTTCACTTGTTCACAATACTTTCCTGAGGTGGCCTAGTTCATAGACATAGACTCTTCAAGTCTCAGAGATGTCGAGAAACTTGCCCAAGATCACAAAGCCTGGATTCCCACCCAAGCACACTAACTCCAGAGCCTGGCCTCTTATTTACTAGTTCTCAGACTGTTGTGTCCTAAGATTCCTTTACACTCTTAAAAATTATTTATTAAGGACCATAAAGAACTTTTGTTTTGCTTATGAGGATTATATCAATATATGCAGCATTACAACTCAAAATGGGAATCTATTTAGTGAGTCTGACATTGTTGCACATTTTTGCAGATTTCTTCAATATCTGACTTACAAGAAGCCAGTTGGATTTTCATATGTGCTGCCACATTCAATCAGCTGTGATGTCACACTTCTACAAAACTCCACTATATGCTTTTGAAAAGGGCAAAGAACATCTTAGTGATCTTAACCTCACACACCCCTAAAGAGACCCAGGCACCCTTGGAGAACCACTGCTTTGTGACCACACATCTGTAGGGTGAATGAGTCCCTTCTCCCAGAAGTTCATTCTACATGAAACATTCCTACTGACTTTTCAAACACCTTTTCTTTCTCTTTCTCCTTCCATGCTTGCTCTTCTGGCAACTGCACATCTTCTAAGTCAACGTTTTTTCCCACTGTGCTCTGGATGTAGCCTGTCAAGGCAATGATGAGCCTCAAGATGGAACCCTACAAGCAGTAAAGAGAGGCTCTGCCTTAATCCTAGATGCCTCTATCTGAAGACCAAGGAGCATAAATGATGAATTCCTGCTATTCCATTTTTAAGGAAAAGAACATCTAAAAAATCCTCACTCAATTTCATCTAGACTAAGAAGCCTAATATTAAGAAATTATAATCCCATTTAGGTTTTATTAAATCATCACCAACAGTAATACCCTAAAAGTCAGTCACATTTCACAGCTAGAGGGAATCATGGGCCCCAGCTACCATCTCTCCCGGGCTGCCCATGAACATCAGTTAAGAGGGGCCCTCTTCCACTGCTGCTTCCAGACCACACACTCTCCCTCTGTCCTGAAACCCCATCTCTCATCATCAGAATACATCATCTATTGCCTGTCTTGTTGCAAATGCCTGGGTCAGTCCCTTCCTTGCTTGAAGAATTTAACTACTAGCTCACTGCCATTCTCTCTAAAACCACTCCTTCGTTCTGTTTATTCCTTCTAAGACCCTGCTCTCAAAATTCCAATAGTTCTCCTCCAATGAGCTTCGCTTCCATTACCTGAGTCACTGACTGCTGTGATCATCTCCTGGATGATATCACTACCAAGAACTTCAAACTGTCTATAATCTGATCCTCCCTCTTCCTGGCTCAGTGATACCCTGTCCCCAACAATCCTTTAGTCCCCCAGGGACCGACACTTCAGATCCAAACTCATTTTCTCAAACTCATGGCTCTCAAGATTCTACATGATTTAGTCCCTGCCTACCTCTCTGACATTGTCTCCCAATCCTCTCCCTGTTATTCACAACCAGCCCTTCTGACCCCTCTGCATTTTCAAACATGTCAAGTCCTTTCCTAGCTCAGAGCCTTTGCACTTGCTCTCTCCTCTGCCTAGACAGTCCTACTAAAGGCGGATGTCCTCAGAACTCCTCCCTCACCTCTTTCACATTTTTGTTCAAAAGTACCTTCTCAGTGTGACTGCTTCCCTGGTAGCTCAGAGTAAAGAATCTGCCTGCAGTACAGGAGATCTGGATTCAGTTCCTGGGTTGGGAAGATTCCCCTGGAGAAGGGAATGGCAACCCACTCCAGTATTCTTGCCTGGAGAATTCCAAGGACAGAGTAGCTTGGCAGGCTACAGTCCACGGGGTCTCAAAGAGTCGGACACGACTGAGCGACTTTCACTAACGTGACCATCTGTAATCCGTTTAAAATTTCAACCCACAACCCAAAGGACATACACCCTCTTCCCTACTTTACTTTTTTCATGCCACTTATCACTATAGCATATGGTATAACTTACTATTATTTTGCAGATAGTCTGTTTCCTCCAACTAGAATGAAGGTAGAGATTTGCATCCATTTTATTCAAGTATATCCCTAGTACCTAGAATGGTGCCTGGCACCTAGTGACCACTCAATAGATATTTTCTACATGAAAAAGGAAATTGGATAATGCAGATTTCAAACAATAAAAAAAAGTTATTAAGTCATCTTCTACATAAAGTTTTAAACTGCAAAGCACACACCAATTTTTCAGAATTTATCAAGAATCATTATTGGAAGTTTTAACAGGTTTAAAAGTGAAGTCTAAGTTATGTTTATGGCACTACCACTTAGCCTTGCCTCTTTAATAATAACACATCTGTTATGGGCTGAATTGGGTCTCTCCTCACCACACCCAAAATTCATATGGTGAATTCTTAACCCCAGTACCTCAGAATGTGACTATATTTGGAGACAGGGCCTTTAAAGAGCTAATTAAATCAAAATGAGGTCCTTAGATAGACCCTAGTCCAATATGATTGGTGTTTTTTAGGACACAGACAATACCCAGCAGCCACTTGTAATACCTCCTGCTGTAGCTCAATCCCACAAACTGATGTTTGTCTACCCCCAAAAGGGCTGTGGACTTGGAGACTGCAAAGATAAACCATTCATGTGCAAGCAACCACTTAAGTTAGGGAGGAATGGAAGATCTGCCATTTCGTTGTTCCCATTGCTTGAGCACATGGGGCTTAGGTGCCCAAAAGTCACTAAACGCAGCATGTTCTAAAGTTTGTTCTGGGCTTGCTGAGATGGCAGAACCAGCCATCAACCATCAGGGAAGGAAAGCCTGATAAAGTTAGCTTTTGGGTGTCTGCAGGGAAAACCCAGGGCTTCCTTGGCGGCTCAGTGGTAAAGAATCCACCTGCCAATGTAGGAGACCTGGGTTTGATCTCTGGACCAAGAAGATTCCCTGGAGAAGGAAATGGCAACTCACTCCAGTATTCTTACCTAGGAAATTCCATGGATAGAGGAGCCTGGTGGACTATAGTCCATTGGGTCACAAGAGTCAGACACGACTGAACAAGGGAAAACCCATGTCCATGGTGGGAGAGCATGGTTCCTCCCCTCCTATTGCCAAGAGTAGCTCTAAACAAATCTCATATGAAGACTGGGGGACCTGTAAAGAGGAGAAAATGCATATTGTCTCCCAGATGCACCCCTGCTGAGCTGCAGAAATTATAGGCCCTCCTGGTGCCACCAATAGAGCTGAGCATGGTGAGGAGCATCCTAAGTGTCTGAGAATACGGTGGGTGTCCTTTGTACTCATCTCCCTGCATTATGGGGACGGAGAGGGGATCGTTGGCCTGTGGGGACATGAGCTCAAACAATGGTGCTGCTCCTGGCCCAGAGATGGTTCACCTGCCAGAGTAGCCCAGGACTACAGGGTCTAAAGAGCTTCTGGTGTGATGTGCCTGAAAAACCTTCACCCCATCCAAGTCTCTGTGGCCCTCGAAGGGCCCCATGGTTATTATTGTGGACCTTGGTGGTTATTAATGGAAGGGCAGAGGCCATGGATGGCCCTGGGACCAAATAGGAGGAGTCCCACAAGGGAGAAGTGTGGGAAGAGGCATGGCTGCCATTCCCAGGAAGGCAGGGATCCACAGCCATGAAGGAGCATGGGATTACACACACATAGCCACCAGCACTCCACAGAGCCAACACTCAGAGCAAAGCCAGGACACTCCCCATAACCAATATGCGGTCGGTCACATGAGGAGAATCTCTCTTCCAGCTGCCCACCTCCCCCGCCCCCCAGCAATGGGCTGCAGAAGACCCACGAGGGGCCTGGCAGCTTCAGGGCAGGGGAGGAGGGTCAAGAGAAGAACACGCAGTGTTCGTTCATTCCCAGGTCTAGCTTGTGCTGGGCCACAGGGAGAAGGCTTGAGATGAGTTTGAGACTGGAGTCTTTAGACAAATAGGATTGAGCTTTATATTCCAAGCTCTAAATTCATTTTAACCAAAAGTAACCAGAGAGCTATGGAATCTGCTGAAATTCTGTTAAGCATCACCTACCACCCACTCTAAAGGAAATCAACCCTGATTATTCATTGGAATGACTGATGCTGAAGCTTCAATACTTCGGCCACCAGATGTGAAGAGACGACTCGTTGGAAAAGACCCTGATGCTGGGAAAGATTGACGGCAGGAAGATAAGGGGGTGACATAGGAGGCGATCATTCAATGCCATCATTGACTCAATAGACATGAGTTTGAGCAAACTCCAGGAAAAAGTGAAGGGCAGGGAAGCCTGGCATGCTGTAGTCCATGGGGTCATAAAGAATCAGACACAACTGAGTGACTGAACAACGTAAACCACTCACCCAGGAGGCGAGGTCAACAAAACACCACTGGTAGTAATGACTGAAGAAAGAAAACTGGTTCACGTTTCTACCCCGATGGCTGGGAACTTCTCAGAATACAAACAATCATCTACCAGGGCAGGGGGAGGGGAGGATGAACGGTCCCCCATATTTGTGCTCTGCCCACACCTCTCTGCGGAAGCCTTTGGTGAGGGAAGGCTCCTCAGCCCTGACTCTGCATGATGTTAACATTGGACACAGTGCAGTCACCAGATCTCCCAGGACACAGTCTCTCATTTCAGCAAATACTGGAACACCTACCACATTCCAGGCAAGACAGAGGATAGACCTCAGCCAGCTGCCAGAGTAGCAGAAGAGACAGCCAGACACACCTTAAGTCTGGGAAGCACTAGAAGTTTAAGGGCCTGGGGCTAATTGAGTAAAAAGAAAGGAACCTAACTCAATATTAGGGTATTAGGAAAAGCTTCTGGTAAGAGAAGTGTCTCTGTGGAGAGCTAAAGGGTGGACGGGTGTGAGTTGAGTCACTAGGAAGAGATTTCCAGGTGATTCCTCACATCTTCATGTCCCTGGGAGCCAGCACATAACCTTGGGAGCCAAGTAGAATTTATCCCAAGGGCAAATGGGGCTTCATTAAGTAAATGAAATGAGGACTGACTGTTTAATGGGCATGGGTTTCTTTTTTGGGGTGATGAAATTTTCCTGAAATTAGGTAATGGTCATGGCTACTTAGCAATGCAAATGTACTAAAAGCCACTGAATTGTACACGTTAAACAGTTAAAATTTTTAAATGATGAATTTGATGTATGTAATTTTACCTGGAAACAAAAAAGAAAAGATGATGCCTGGAGGGAACTTTTGATTTCAACCAAGTAAGATAGAATAAGGACCAATTCACCCTCCTGCCGAAAACAACTAAAACCAAGACAAATCTAAGAAACATGGTTTCCAGGAGAATAGACATTGGGCAAGAAAAGACAGCAATCCCTGAGGAATGGCAAACAAATGAAGTGAATTCTAGGACTGCCCCAGCATATTGCTTTGAGGGCTTCACGGCCAGCCCCCAGAGTTGAAGAAACAGAGCAGAAACTCAGGGTAGACCATGGCAGCTAGAGCACTAGAGAGGAAGAGAGAACCCTGAAAATCTGCAGAGGGTCTCCCTCCAGAGTCCACCACACGCATTGCAAGAAACTGGATTAAAGGGAAGAAAGCCAGAGCTCAGACAGAGCTGGGAATAGCATCTGTTCCCAACAGCCAGGCTGTAAAACCTCATAATTTATGGAACAGTGAATAGACTACTTAGAGTCTTAACCACATTCCTCAAAAAATTAAAAATAGAACTACCATATGATCCAGCACTCCTAGTACACATCCAGAGAATATGAAAACAGGATTTCGAAGAGATGTCTGCTGCATGTTCATTGCAGTATCATTCACAGATACAAAAACAACCTAAGTGTCCATCAACAGATGAATGGACTAAAAAGATGTGATACAGATATATATAGACAAACACAATGGATTACTCAGCAGTGAAAAAGAAGGATATCCTGTCATTTGCAACAATATGAATACACCTTGAGGACATTATGATAAGTGAAATAAGCCAGAGAAAGACGAATACTGTATGTATGGTGTTACTTATATGTGGATTTTTAAAAAGTCAAATTTATAGAAACAAGTAGAATGAGATGTTGGTCAAAGGATACAAACTTTGTTATAAGACAAATAAGTTTTTAGGATCTAATGTACAGCATGGTGTTATGGCTAAGAATACTGTATTATATAACTGAAAGTTGCTAACAGATCTTAAATGTTCTCACCACAAAAAAAAAAGATAAAACATGTGACGTGATGGAGGTGTTAACTAAACCTATAGTGGTAATCATTTTGTAATATATGTATCTCAAATCAACACACTGTACACCTTATACAGTGCTTTATATCAGTTATGTTTCAATAGTGCCAAAGGAAAAAACAGACTGGGGCAAGACAGATGTGAGTGTGACTCTAGGTTCCAACAACCTGCCACCTGTTTCACAAACTTTGGAAGCCTCACTTCCTCATTTGTAATACAAAGATTCATTTTATAAACATACATGGGAAAACACATAGTTAAAAAGTTGTACCTCAGTACTAAGGGGAAATTAACCATAGTCCTGTCTAAAACACCTTAAAAGCAAGATTCAAATGAATCAAATTGTTTCCAAGTATTAATAGCTTATTTATATCCTAGAATAAAGTTTAAGAATGTTTCTAGAAATGTAAAAACACTCTATTAAAAAAAAAGTAAAATTCACATCTGATACCTAATTAAAAATTGTCAAAGCAGTAGGAAAACATGAACTGTAAAGAGGAAAAAAACAAACAAAAAAATCAATTGAAACCAACCCAGAGTTGACATAGATGTCAGAATGAGCAGACAAGAACATTAAAACAGAGATTACAACTGTATTCTGTATTTTCAAAACACTGATTAGAGAGAAGATATATATACAAAAAAAGGGCTGTAATCAAACTTCTAGAGGTGAAAACTACAGTGTCTGAAGTTAAATGATACCATAACACTCAATGAGTGGGAAAACTTGTTCTGGGTGCCACCTGGAGAATGGTTTTAGGAAAATAATATTAAAGTAGGAATAAGAAGCTGTTAGAACATCCCAGGTGAGGAAACAATGGTGGTCTGAATAGGAATGACAAGCACTGGAAGAAGCAGGCCTTTGTGAAACATTTAAGAGAAGGAATTGGCAGGACGAGGTAGAGAGCTCAAGTGTGCGAGGTAAGGAAGCTGAAGGTGACTATGTGAAATGTAAGATGGTGGGAAGTGAGCAGCTTCTCCACTTGAGGTGAGGTCAGGGAGCATCAACTGTGCCTTACATGGAATCAGCAATGGCTAATGGAAATGCAGTTCAGGAGGTATGAAAGTGACTCAGTTGTGTCTGACACTTTGCGATCCCATGGACTATACAGTCTATGGAATTCTCCAGGCCAGGATACTGGAGTGGGTAGCCTTTCCCTTCTCCAGGGGATCTTCCCAACTCAGGGATCGAACCCAGGTCTCCTGCATTGCAGGAGGATTCTTTACCAGCTGAGCCACAAGAGAAGCCCTCAGGAGGTATGCTTGCACACTTCAGTCGTGTCTGACTCTTTGTGACACTATGGACTTCAGTCTGCCAGGCTCCTCAGTCTGCCAGGCTCCTCTGTCCGTGGGATTCTCCAAGCAAGAATACTGGATTTGGGTTGCCATGCCTTCTGACAGAGGATCTCCCCAACCCAGGGATCGAACCCTCATCTCTTATGTCTCCTGCATTGATAGGTGTGTTCTTTACCACAAGTGCCACCTGCGAAGCCCAATTCAGGAGGTATCTGCCATGAAACCAGGTGATGCCTCCTGCAGGGGCCACACCAGGAGCAGGAACAGTGAGCTCAAAAACTCAAAGATGGGTGCAGCTGGCTTTAGGGGAGAGAGAGGACGGAAAAGGGGATGCTGAAAGGCCAGGTAAGGGCCCAGATCAGGCAGAGCTTCCAGGGAGGGAGACAAACTCAGATGTTACCTGAGGTAGGATGGGCATCTACTTGGATTACAGTCTAATCAGTGGACTGACAATTAGATTGGCCTTCCAACTGTCACTCTGGTCGATGGTGTGAATGGACTGGAAGGGGCATGAGCAGAGGCAAAATGACCAGTTGGAGGACTTGGATCATCAAGAGGGATAACAGCTTGCATTGGAAGGGTGGGAAAGAAGTGAGCAGACTAAAACTAGAAATGTAGAAGCACAACCATCATGTTTGGTTTGAAATGAGTAAGTGCCCTTTGTGGAGGTAAAGAAGGCTAGCAAAGGGCAGACTTGGCAGAGGAGAACCACGAGTTCTAATTTATATATATTACATGAGATCTTAGGTAAGCAACTACAGACAGGGGTCTCAGAGCACAGAGGAGAGAAGTGGGCTAGAGACACAAACACAGCACAGAGGACACAGCACAGAGGTAGGATTCCAAACTGCAGCAGTAGATAAGATCACAAGGAGAAGGTTTGTGGAGTGAGAAAAGAGGCCAACACTGAGCCCTTACAATGTGATATTTAAGAAAGATATGGACATAAGGAAGGATTTTTTGGAGGTGCAGTTGAGCCTAAAGAAGTTTCAAAAATTAAATAAATAAAACAAAATGGAGAGGAAGATGATAACTGAAGAGGGGAGGTGGCCTGGAGCACATGTGGAGACACTGGCCTATGATAGCAGGAAGGACACCTCTTTTACAAGATTCAGGCAGCTTATAGAATAAACGACTGTTGGTGGGAGCCTTCCTCTGCTATAGGGAGGCACACTACCTGAGAGGCAGGGATGCTGGGGAGAAAGGTAAAAGTTTTGAGAGTAGAGAAGGTATGAATAATCCACAAGGACCTACTATACAGTACCAGGAACTCTATTCAATACACTGTAATAACCTGTATGGGAAAAGAATAGTTATATGTATAAATAAATCACTTTACTATATACCTGAAACTAACACAACATTGTAAACCAACTATACTCCAATATAAAATAATTTTTTAAATAAAAATTTTTGCCACTTTAAAAGAAGAGAGAGGAGAGAACAGTGACTCAAGGCAGGAGGATAAGCATGAGAGTAAAAGTTGCCAGGCCATGTCGTGTGGGGTCAGCTCCCAAAGATGGTCGATCCTGAATCTTTAGGGATGCTAACTGGCTGCAGAAGATGGTTTTCTCCGGGAATGC
This sequence comes from Antilocapra americana, assembly GCA_007570785.1. Lineage (NCBI taxonomy): Eukaryota > Metazoa > Chordata > Mammalia > Artiodactyla > Antilocapridae > Antilocapra > Antilocapra americana. The sequence goes on from ML660765.1 coordinate 35,546,590, forward strand.
TCTTCAGTTCTCTATGACACTAACATACTACAGTACTGCATCCAATCCCTAGCCTCTTTTGAGGCTGTCCCAGAATCAGCTGCCCAATCTCCAGCCTAAGTCACAAACTGGGTGTTCAGACACCCTACAACCTTCAGATCAGGTATCAAAGCAAGGTTAAAACCGGACGCTCCCAACTCCACAATGAGGTCAGTGGGTAATCAACAATAGGAAGGCAATCTCTCAAACCTCCAGGCCCTCAAGGCTCCAGAGGGAAGGCATTTTCTTTCTTTCAATGGTATAATCCTATTAATATACAAATTTTCATAAATTTATACTATGCTAATCTCCCAAATGCGCGCACACACAAGATAATCCTGGTAAGAGATGAACACAGAGCTTTACAGATATTTTCATGCTTGCTCTGGAAGTAGGGAGACCAATTTGGACTCTCCTGCAGATCATGATGATGATGAAGAAATGATCTTGAGGAGATGACAGTAAAAACAAAACTAGGGATTCAGGAGGAATCAAGGAATTGGAACTGGAAGGATGACAAATGGTAGGAAGAAAGCACAAGAAAGAGTCAAAAATGTACAAGGAAACCCCTCATACAAGTGTCCTCGGGTGTTTTTACAAGGATGTTTGCTGTTGCATAGTTTATAATTAGAAAATATGATAGTTCTACAATGGAATAAAATATGTTCATTAAAAAGGATAAAGTAGATCTACATATGTAGACATGACATATGTAGACATGGAAAGACATACAATGTTCTTGGATTGGAAGAATCATTATTGTCAAAATGATGATAGTACTCAAGGCAATCTATGGATTCAATACAATCCCTATAAAATTACTGGTGGTGTTTTTCACAGAACTAGAACAAAAAAACTTAGAATTTTTATGAAGACACAAAAGACTCTTAATAGCCAAAGAAACTTTTAGAAAGGAAAACAGAACTGGAAGAATCAGGCTCCCTGTCTTCAGACTACACTACAAAACAACAGTTATCAAAACAGTATGGTATTGGCATAAAAACGGAGCTATAGATCAATGGTACAGGATAGAAAACCCAGAAATAAACCCATCTATGGTCACCTATTCTATGACAAAGGAGGCAAGAGTATACAGTGGAGAAAAGACAGTCTCTTCAATAAACAGTGCCAGGAAAATTGGAAAACTACAAGTAAAAAAATGAAATTAAAATATCCTTTAATACCATACACAATTACTCAAAATGGGTTAAAGACCTAAATATAAGACCAGATACTATAAAACTCTTTTAGAAAAAAGCATATGCAGAATACATAAATCACAGCAATATCTTTTTTGATCTATTTATTAGAGTAATGGAAATAAAAACAAAAATAAACAAATAGAATGTAATTAAACTCAAAAGCTTTTGCACAGCGAAGCAAACCATAAAACAAAAAAACCTACAGAATGGCACAAAATACTCGCAAGAAATGGGAGAAAGAATTAATCTCCAAAATTTACCAACAGCTCATGCAGCACAATATCAAAAAAATAAAAAGTCCAATCAAAAAATGGGCAGAAGACCTAAATAGATAAATCTCCAAAAAACATATATATATATACACACGGATGGACAAGAAGCACATGAAAAGATGCTCAACATCACCAATTATTAGAGAAATGCACAACAAAACTACCATACCTCATCTCACACTGGTCAGAAGTCATGATCAAAAACTCTACAAATAACAAATGCTGGAAAGGGTGTGGAGAAAAGCGAACCCTCCAACGCTGTTAGTAGGAAAGTAAATTGGTACAGCTACTATAGAGAACAGTATGAAGTTTCCTGAAGAAACAAAAATAGAGGTACCGTATGATGCATCAGTCCCACCTCTGGGCATATACCCAGAGAAACACATGGTTCAAAAGGATTCATGCATCCCAACATTCACTGCAGCACTGTTTACAACAGGCAAGACACAGAAGCAACCTAAATGTCCATCAACAAATGAACTGATAAAGAAGATGTGATACATACACACAATGGAATATTACTCAGCCATTAAAAAGAATGAAATAATGCCATTTGCAGCAGCCGAGGATGGACTTGGAGATTATCATACTAAGTGAAGTACATCAGAGAAAGACAAATACCATACCATTTTACTTATATGTGGAATCTAAAAAAAAAGATACAAATGAACTTATTTATAAAACAGAAAGACTCACAGCCTTAGAGAACTTATGGTTCCCAGAGGGGAAGGTGGAGAAAAGGAATAGATTGGGAGTTTAGGATTGACATGTATACACTGATATATTTAAAACAGATAACAAGGACTTACTGCACAGTACAGGGAACTCTGCTCAACACTCTGTAACAACCTATGTGGGAAAAGAACTTGGAAAAGAACACATATATATGTACAACTGAATCACTTTGCTGTACACCTGAAACTAACAATATTGTTAATCAACTGTACTCTAATATAAAAATTGTTTTAAAATGTATAGTGCACCTTGGAAATAGTATACAGGGTTTCTATGAGAGCAAAAGAACTTGTAAGAACTCAAGAGGGTATATACAAAAGAGCATCTCATTATGGATCCTTGGAACACTGCAGAACTGTTTCTATATTTCAAAGGGAAAATATTAGTGAAATTTATATTTGCAGATATAAGAAAAAATCAAATGCATCAATAGTACAGAAGGATGATACTCAAAGTGTATATTGATACAGAGGCAGCACAACTAACCACCCCATATATGCTCTTTTCAATAAGTGGATTTTGCTACATATCTTGTCAAAATTTAAAATGTTTCTGTAATTTTTTTGATTTATATATACAGTTGAGGCATATGTATACAGTTTAAGATATATGTATATTCATTGCTGAAAACAGTTAGCTATGATTTTGCAGAAAAATACTATTAAATAAATGATAAATAAAAAACAAAAGAAAATCTTTCCATGGCACCCAACACCCCCATGCCAAACTCAAAACCCTATGCACAGTTCAAACAGCCATATGGTCCCTGCTTCACTCTCTGTTGGCAAACACACTGTTTGCTCAAACCTAAAGCAGGAAAAAAACAAAGGCAATCTTCATTTAACAAGCTGTGTTCACTTGCCTCCTGCCATTTGCAAAAGCTGTCCCCTCTGCTCAGAACACTTCTCTGCCATCAAAGCTCAATCCACATATACTTCCCCAGGAAGCCTTCCCTAGACTGGGCTGGGGAGTATTCCCCAAGTCCTGGTCCTCCCCACCCCATGTGCACCTTCCAGTATCACAATGGCATTTGATACCTCTCTCCCTACTGGATGCCAGGCATCTGAGGGCAGAGAGAATATTGTTATTTAACCATGGTAGGCTTAGTTCCTAGCACATTGGGCCTAATAAATGATAAATGATTAAATTACTGGAAAGAACAAAGTCAAATTAGGATTTCTATCATAGTACTAACCCTTTTCAGACTTGGTATAGGGACTAAACTTCCTACACAGGTTAGATCAGAATTAGTCTAATAAAGAATACTAACAATATATTTTTTAAAAACTCTAATTGCGTTCCTGTTGAAGGTTAATTGGAACTTGAAACCTGAAAAAATGCCAGTGCAAAAATAAGTTAGGTATGGATGAACCTTACATGATCCTGCTTAAATGCAGTGTAGGGGAAGGTGTGATTGAAAGAAATAAACTTTAATTCTACATTTAGGACAGATCATATTTCCAAACAAGCCTTCTCATAAGCTTTCTCTTAATGAAGTCAAACAGCACATGATACTTAGTAAACTGCTACAAACAGCAACAATACTCACAAAGAGAATTATCTATATTAAAGAAGTATCTGTTTAAAATTCTCAAAGTCAACAAACATTAAGCACTTTGAGTTCTGATAAACAGTGAAGAGATCATTTGTGCTCAGGTCTGACCAAGGACCTGGTAAAGAACTGACCAGTCACCTTGCTCCCAGATCTTTGTTTCCTCCACCACAACAAACCACTTTCCAAAGTTTCTAAATGTATCATTGGGTATGAAAGCCACTCAGAATTAGGGTTTGCTTTTCAAACTGACCCGATTATACCTAAGAATGTGAGGTCTAATCCTCTTCCTTAAAGTCAAGTGCTAAGTTGTCTTATCCTCTTTTAAAAATCTTTCTACTGATTTCAGAAATCCAGACTGATTCAGTAATGTTTAGAGGGTCAAAGTTTTAAAGTCAGGAACAGTGACTGTGTATGTTCCTGTCATTTCATGCTAGTATCTTGTAGATTCCTCTAATAATAATGGGAAAGAAAAGGCTCACATTCTAACTTGACTACAGATGCTACAGACATTTCAGGAGAAAGATTTCCTGTATAGGTTAGTATTAAGCAAGGATCAAATTCAGCTGGCTGTCTGGCCAGGCAAGTTAAGTGAGTTTAACAGGCTGGGTCACAGAAGAGACAGAATAAAAGGAATACTTCAATTCTCCCTTCAAGCCATCTCACATAGAATCTAGAGGACAGAAAACCCACACTCCACCTAAAAGGCAGCCAGCACTCTATTACCACTTGATCAAGTGCTGGAATCAAGGGCCTACTATTTAATAGGTCTGCCTTTCAAAGAGAATCTCTAAAATCAAGTATATGTGAAACTCTAATTTAAAATAGTGGCAACAATTAATTTTTTTAAATCATCATCAACCCTCTCTGTCCAATAAGAAAAAAAATCCAGAGGCAATCATTAGCAATCTGATATTTTGATTCCGGTATCAGTTATGGAATCAAAATACCACTTTTGTCCTTTTCTAGCACTTCATGCCTTCAGCACATGAAGCTTCTAAACTTCAATGTCCTCATCTGAAAAACAGGATCATGAACATGCAACATAACGCTTATTAAAGACTTAGAAACAATTCCAACACAGAGTTAGCAACTAAATAGTTTCCTGTAGGTAAAGGGTGGATCTCACTACCAATAAATTATCTGCTGTAGTCTTCAAAGAACCCAATTAAAGAGCTCAAGAAGGCAGAATTCTCAGGAGATTTAGAGCCTTTCAAATTTTGATCACTGAATACAGGGTACTGAAGTCATTAGAAACTAGATAGAAACAGCAATAAAGAATTCCTAGCAATAGACACTTAATGAGCTGGAAGTGGCTCTTCTAATTAAGAGGTCCAATAACTGTCACTAGTTAATGGCCACAAAAACGGAGTAAAGCATACATGGAGAGGTTTATGTTTCAGGGAAAACAATGGCAACTTTTAAAATAAGCTGTTAAATCAGAGGGTTTTAGGGTAAGTTTTTCAACTTAGACAAACTTCTCATCGCATTATAGACTCTCATCTGTTAAACATGTCTACTAGTTTTCACACTGTTTTTATTACCAAAATACAAGTTGGTGTACCCTACGCTCAGTGAGGCCAAACAACACCAAAACGGTGCACTGAGGGCCATGCGAGGAGATGGTTGGCTCATGGCGTAAAACCCCCAAACTCCCCAAAAGCCTTCAGCAAATCCCTTTTCTAGGAAAGGTGAGGGAGGGGAATGGATAATTGTTGTGACCTTCTTGTGTCAGATCCTTTGTTCTTGAAGTCAGGTCATGGTCAAGTAAATGTTACATTAAATAGAAGTTATTCCCTGTTCTGACAAGAAAGGCCAGGTCCCAGGTACAACTTTTACCCTCTGAGGTCTGGGTTCTGGTTGAGAAGAGGCAGAGCTTAGTTTGTGGCTCCCTCAGGGCCAGGTCCCGAGACCCTGGTCCTCGCTGAGGGAGCCAGGCACCCTGGACCCAACTGGCCCTCCCTCTCCTCAGGCTGCCCATATATATGGCGGGGGCAGATCCCGAAAACTGTGACCCAGGCAGATGGCCGCTGCCATTCCCTATCACAGAGACAGGGATAGGGGAGAGGTTCATCGCCTCCTCGAGGTCTGGGCCAGGCCCGTGGCCAGCCTTGGTGAGGGCTCTGGAGCCCTGCAGGACACAGACAGCCCCCAGCCGGTTCCCTGGCCCCTCAGCTCACTCACTGGCCTGAGGGTGGGTGAGCTGGAGGCCTGCAGGGAAAAGGCCAGGATCCTTCTCTTACCTCTCTCCACCTGACAACCACCACTCTGCCACTAACAGCTGCTTCATGCCTGCGGGATGGGCCCTCGGCAGCACCAGGCAGTGGCTGAGCAGCCCGCTAACGGTCACTCCTTGGTCGCTTGGGGCAGCGGCCCACCACAGTACAAACCAATGGCTGAGCAGGACCACTAAGGAGTCTCATGGTCGCCACTGCCTGGACAGGGTGCAAGCTTATGGCAGCAGGCACCAACAGCAACAGCAGGCTAAGGGCTGTGCAGCCTATAATAGCCTGCTACATTTTAAGCAGATTCTAAACAATATCAACCACAATATTAGAAGAGTCTGTTAAACAAAGAATTGCTTTATTAATACAAACTATTAATACATACCCAAACTATAAAATGCTAAGAAATTTAAATATCTAGGTCATAGCAAACAGGTGGCAATTCAACATCCAGAGTCGATAGAATGCTTGAGGGAGACTGCAACAGATCTAGAAAACAGGAATTTCTTATTCAGTATCTGCAAATCTGCATGTCCATCAACACACACATTAGTTTCACTTTAATCATGATCTCAAACTCTTTTCCCTTTGACTCATGAATTACCCCTGCCCCACCTACATACACACAGATACACCTTCTCACTTATTTCTTGGAATGTGGCTGTGGTCCCAGAATTAACCTTCATTATGAAATAAATCATAGAAGTATCCCAAATTCTATCATTCTTAGAGAGCCAAATAACTGCCAACAATTATCACTAGTGTAATCTGGCAAATAATGTAAGTTATTCCATCAGATATAACAGAAAACATGCTGATAATGGCTTTTGACCACCAGTCTGAACCAAGACGTACAACCTCCTGCTATTGTGTGGATCTTGATCCTACATGAGCTTTGGGTTAACTTGGAACTCTCATTTCAAGCAAGTCTATTTTACATCAACTTATAATATAAAAAGTTATACACTAAATTTTACCTTGTTTTGCTTGTATGTAAGACTGTCCAGATTCCAAAATGACTTAATTTTACTGGGCATTTGCAACTAAAAAACTGTACCAGTTGAGAATAGTTTTCATTATCCTGAAACCTTATCCCTTCTGTCTGAAGGACCGAAATTACTAGCCTTCTGTACAACTGTCCTCACAGTAATGGAAGTGTTATGGCACAGATTGTTTACAGTCCTTTGAGAAGGGCACTTGTTCACTTACTAGACTCCCACAGGGGAGGAGGCATCTTCAGAGGCGAAGGGGGGCCCACGTGTAACAGCTGCTCAAGCTCCCTCTCCTCATCAAGGATCATGAGAGGCACTCCATTCAAGGGGAGGTGTGCGATCTGGTGCTCCTCAGGCAGGTCAAAACTCTCAAAATCTGCCACAGAAAGCATTCTATCAGGGCAGCAGTTCTCAGAGTGGTGAGTGGCACCCTGCCAGTCTGAGACCCTTTAATGGGGCCCAGGAGCTCAAACCATTTTCATAATAATACTATTACCTTTTCCCACTGTGCTGACATCCGTAATGTGATCCAAAAACAACAGAGGATAAAAATTCTGTCCCTTAGCACAAATCAAGGCAGTGGCAATAAATTATATTTAGTATATTTCTCACTACCATTCACTTATTTAAAAAAAAAATGCCCGTTTCACATATCACTTTACCATATGCAGTAAAAAGTATTAATTTTATGCCCTCTCAACCCTTGAAAACATGTCTTTTTAGTACTCTGTATAAGTTGTGAAGCATGACATTAAACAGTTCTATTATATACTGAAGTACCATGGTGTTTTCCAAGAAAAAAGATATGTGCAATTATTTGATTTGCAAGCTAAACCAGAGGTGTTACTTCTGGACACTATTTACTATAAAGAACTGAAAGACAAACTTTGGTAACTAAGACTTGGATATGTGTCGCACATTTTCTCCAAGCAATGAAAGTCTACCAGTTAGTTCAAGGGAAGCAGTATTTGTTGCCAATGATAAAATCCACAATTTCAAGGGGGAAAAAAACCCCTAGAATTTCAGAAAACTTATTTGCAATCATTAGCTTGACAGTTTCCTAGTACTGAAGACTTTTCTGATGAGGTCAGGGGTGATCATTAGCAAATGTGCTTTTAACACGCATGAAGAAACATTTCAGCTTGTGGATGACCTACATTTCCCAGCAAACCAGCATTTTCAAATAGTCAATGGTGATACACGCAGGATAAAAGATACATTCAAAGTGCAAAACAGACCAATGGATTTAAGTGTCAGAGAATAACACAATGCTTACTGAAATGGTTTCAGATTCTACACTGCAACTATGCATAGAGAAGCAGCCACAAGTTGAATTTTAGTGTAATAGCACAGAAAACTATCTATACTTATCTGAAAAGACTTAAAATGTTTCTCTTTTCCTAACCATTACTGCAAAAGGCCAGATTGTCTTCATATACGTCAACCAAAAACAGATTCAACAGATGGAATGCATAATCCCATGTGAATCTATTTGTTTTATGTTAAGCCAGATTAAGCAGATTTTCAAAAACATAAAACCACACCACTCTTCTCATTAAATTGTTTTAAGCTATGTACGTTAATATAATGGGTTTATTGTATCTTAACAAATTAACACTTTTTAACTTTTCAATTTTAATTTAAAATATAGGATATATAAACAACACGCAAAAGTTCTTTAGTGTCTTCACTAATTTTAAAGAGTATAAAAGTCCTAAAACAAATTTAAGAAACAGTGTATGTGACTACTTAATTTAAACCGCTGAATTGTAAAGGAAAACAGACAAAAGACCCCAGAGGAAATAAGTCTGCAACACACAGGGCTAATTACCTTTATCCAGAGAGTGGATACACACACACACACACACACACACACACACACACACACACACACACA